>JARQOC010000006.1:205931429-206431429 GCA_033576535.1 Allobates femoralis
AAGTCCTGAATTGGGAAATAAGGCAAAACATAACTCACATGTACTTCATATGTTGATATCACAAACATCATATTAAAATATTATGTGAATGTGGCACCCCTGCGACCAGGGTGGCCACAGGTAGAAACTGCAGCCAGGAAGGAGGGTAGACAGTTTGTTTAGCAAACACCTCGAAACACATATCCACTGACATAGGGACCTAACCCGGAGCCTGGGACACTAGGCAGGCTAGGGGTAGTAGGGCTAGATATGAGTGGGTGAGCGTAGTCATGGTAACGGATGAGTATATAAGGGAGAAACAGGAAGTAGTTAGCCAGTAGGCCAGAGTAGGCTGAGAGGAACAGATCAAGAGTAGGCCAGTGAGTGCTGAGCAGAACAGAAAAGACTGGACCAGTACCATCGGGTCCAGGGGAGACGTGAGGGCCGGCAGTTAACTGACAGGAGCCTCTCCTGATGCTACTAGGAAGTTACATGGGTAGAGAAGGACCCGGTGATACCTTGTGAAACAGGGATACCTAAGGTTAGGCTAAAACCAGAGTGTCAGCTCTGAGGGGGACTGAAGATTAAAACCAGCTCCCCAGACAAACTGACGGGGATCACAGACTCCAGATCTGTGTTCCCACCAGAGGGTTGGGGGCACAGCAGCAACTGAGAGGACCCGGCTTACCGCCCAGAGACTTTGGGGGAAGCTACTATTGGGGACCGAGCTGCCGCTCCGCAATTCACTTATACGGGAAAGATAGAGAACAAGCCTGAAAGGACACATAGAAGGACCACAAGCCCTGGGTTGCGTCACGACAAACCTGATCCCTTGTAAATACACCCCATTTACTTGTGCGAACCTGGGACATGGTCCGGACCAGGACCGCCGTGACATCCCCAGCAGTACCCCGTCCCAGTGGGCTCCACATGTAGGCACTCACATATGCCCTTCAACTGTTTTTTGCAGGAATCGCAACTGGTTGAAATGCTCATACAGCCGGAGTGCTTCAGCTGAGGCCCCATTCCTATGTATATCTTTTTTGATCTTTTACATCATGGACATACTTATCCCAGATGGATTTCCATCGCACATGGACAATGTGAGCTACATGAAGGAAGTAAAACATATTATTTACAAGAGTCAATGAAACATATCAGTTCAGTGACATTGAGGAATACTGTTCTCTGTGTTGTGTTGTGGGCTTGAAAACCATGGCGACCAGGGGCGTAACTAGAACTGGCAGGGCCCCATAGCAAACTTTTGAACGGGGCCCCCTCCAAGACACGCCCCCAATGACATGCCCCCTTCAAGATACACCCCCTTACCGAATCGGTGTTAACAGTCTGACACCACCCAGTTTACCGTATATACTCGTGTATAAGCCGACCCCCCTACTTTTGCCCCCAAAACCTGGGAAAACCTATTGACTCGTGTATAAGCCGAGGGTGGACCCCAGCATAGGTATACAGCCCCCAGCAGTGTGGTATACAGGCTTCCCCAGTGGTAGTATACAGCAGCCTCCCCAGTGGTAGTATACAGCAGCCTCCCCAGTGGTATATACAGGCCCCAGCAGTATATACAGCAGCCCCAGTGGTATACAGCAGCCTCCCCAGTGGTATATACAGCAGCCCCAGTGGTATACAGCAGCCTCCCCAGTGGTATATACAGGCCCCAGCAGTATATACAGCAGCCCCAGTGGTATACAGCAGCCTCCCCAGTGGTATATACAGGCCCCAGCAGTATATACAGCAGCCACAGTGGTATACAGCAGCCTCCCCAGTGGTATATACAGCAGCCTCCCCAGAGGAGCGCGGTGCAGAGCGGCGACAGCGGCAGCCTGCAGGGATAAGTAAGTATGACGTATTCCTTTACAGGTGACGTGTGCAGCAGAAAGGAAGGAGTGGGGGGCCTGTATATACCCACTGGGGCCCTGTATATACCCACTGATCGCAGCTGACCGGATAGCAGCGTAGCGGCGCTGGGTCCGGGCCCCCCACAAGCGCAGGGCCCCAAAGCGACCGCTACGTCTGCTATGCCGGTAGTTAAGCCCCTGATGGCGAAATACCATCCAGTTGTTGCCGCTCAGGTGTCATCACCTTATAATTGGGGAAGAGCTCTTGGTAGATGGTGATCAAAATTTTGCAATTTTTAATGACATCCTGGTGTCCAGGGTGGCCCTGGTCCCAAAGTGAATTGTGGAGCTCAATGATGGTTTATTAATGTCTCGTTGTCAACCTTCGGTTTTGCCTCAACGCCGATCAGAGTGATTTTTCCACGTTTCTCTGTGGCTTACACAAATTTAAAAAATTTATAAAAAAAAAGGGTGAGCCCTTTAATCAAGGCACACACATATGATGGCAAAGTTTAGCCATGTATTTGGATGGATATGTTCTAGGAGAGATGACTACACAGTGTCCTTAGCAGATGTCATACAGGGCCACTTGACACACATACATAATTTATGGCGAACATCACTGATTATGTCAACAGGTGCTTTACCTCTGGGGCAGTCATCCGCTTAACCTTGCATTGTTTCTAGCTGATTTATGGCGTGTTTGAGATAGCTCCTTCAACTGTGCCTGTGAATGGAACACATATATGTGATGTTGGTTTCAGGACACACACATGAGACTGGAATATCTTTCAATGTATGAACCCCGTATGTGCCCGACTAACATACCTTACGGCGGCTGTGTGATGACCCGCCATTGTGAGCATGTTTGGCTTTTGACACTTTTTTCCCTTTTCTATGGGACTTCTTGCGCTTTTGTTGTTGTGGGGTGAAAAGAAGACAAACATTGGATAATGTTTTGCAAGAACATCACACATTGACATAAGTAGGCACACACATGCACCACCACTACCACATGGTAACTGACAATGATATTGACCATAAAACATCTATTCCTTGTAATATTGAGTAATGACCATATTACTATGCTTACATGACATGACGTAAGGTATCCAAAATATTCATGGTGTAAATACAATATGCGGGGAGTACACACACATATTGTGCCACCAATCCCAAAAGGAATGTATCATGCATGTTTGCCTGTCATTAGCATGTTGTGTGGGGTTTCTTTTTGGTCCTTGAAAACACACATGTGCAGACTCAAACACATGTATATATGCAATGTATTTCCCATAGTCAGACAGCCCCAATTTTGTACACTAGATAGATGAAGAATTCAGCACCAGACAATATCTTCATTTTTCTTTTTATTTGTGCAAGAAGAATAATAAAATCACATAGCTGAGGGCACACTGTCCCACACCGCTGGACACATTTCGGTAAGAACCTTTCTCAACAGCATATGTCACAGACTGAATGCCCCCCCATTACTACCTATATACAATTAAAACCATTCCCAACAAGCACGTGTTCAAATAATCAATTACCATGTCACAGGCAGAAGAAAGAAAAAGGACCTGTCTTATAGTTGTTATATTAACGTAAGCAAACCAACTCAATAAGAATGAGTGTTATAAACATGAATCATCCTAGATGAAAGAATATACGATTCATTTTTAAACATTATATATGAGAATGAGTCATATGATGGAATTAAGTTTGCAGGATGCAAAACATTTAAAGGGAACCTGTCACCTGGATCTAGCCCCTACACTATCACTACCTGTCCCTGCACCTTCCTAGCTGCTCCCTATCTATCCCTCTCTGAGCTAAATCCGCCCTATAAAACTGCAGAAAAATAACTTCTAACTTACAGAAGTCCCTGAGGCTGGGGACTGAGAAGGCGGCGCCAGGCTCCATTCAGCCCCTCCTCCATGCAGCAGCGCACGCCCCGCTGGGCGGCGTTATTCTTTCTTCATCGCCGCCTCCTCCATTTGGAATCTCCCACCCACTTTACACTGTAAGGTAGCGGTTAGGATCGGCACGACAGAAGGCAGTGACTCAGGTATTTACTCACACAGCACACAGTTCAGGTATTCACAGACCTCCAGATTCCGATGTAACAGGTCAGACTAACCCCCCGACCAGAATATACCCGAGGTATAAACTGGGCTATCCCAGAATATACCCCCTGGGCCAGAATATACCCTTGGTATATTCTGGCCTAACCCAAACTATACCCCGGGGTATAAACAGGCCTAGGCCAGATTATAACTCTCCATATACCACAGCAGCTGTAGATCAGGGCCCCAAGCCGTGCACAGGGCCCCAAGCAATGCATGAGGGCCCGAGGCAGCACAAGGTGGCCCCAGGCAGCAGAAAGTGGCCCTTCGCAACATACAGGGGCCCCAGGCAGTGCTAGGGGCCCCAGGCAGTGCATGGGGGCCCCAGGCAGTGCATGGGGGCCCGAGGCAGCACACAGGGGCCCCAGGCTACACACAGGATCCCAGGCTACACACAGGGGCCCCAGCCAGCATACAAGGGCCCCAGCCAGCTTACAAGGGCCCCAGGCAGTACACGGAGCCCCAGGCAGTACACGGGGCCCCAGGCAGTGCACAGGGCCCCAGGCAGCACAAAGTGGCCCCAGGCAACATACAGGGGCCCCAGGCAGTACGAGGGGCCCCAGGCTACACACAGGATCCCAGGCTACACACAAGGGCTCCATGCAGCATACAAGGGCCCCAGGCAGCACACAGGGGCTCCAGGCAGCACAAAGTGACCACAGGCAATATACAGGGGCCCCAGGCAGTGGGCCACCCGGGGCCGCTTTGTGCTGCCTGGGGCCCCTGTGTGCTGCCTCTGGCCCCCATGCGCTGCCTGGGACCCCTTTGTACTGCCTGGGGCCCTTGTATGCTGCATGGGGCCCCTGTATGTAGCCTGGGACCCTGTGTGTAGCCTGGGGCCCCTAGTACTGCCTGGGGCCCCTGTATGTTGCCTGGAGCCACTTTGTGCTGCCTAGGGCCCCGTGCACTGCCTGGGGCCCCGTGCACTGCCTGGGGCCCCGTGCACTGCCTGGGGTCCTTGTATGCTGCATGGGGCCCCTGTGTGTAGCCTGGGATCCTGTGTGTAGCCTGGGATCCTGTGTGTAGCTTGTGGCCCCTAGTACTGCCTGGGGCCCCTGTATGTTGCCTGGGGCCTCTTTGTGCTGCTTGGGGCCACTTTGTGCTGCTTGGGGCCACTTTGTGCTGCTTGGGGCCACTTTGTGCTGGCTGGGGCCCTAGCACTGCCTGTGGCCCTAGCACTGCCTTGGGCCCCTGTATGTTGCGTAGGGCCACTTTCTGCTGCCTGGGGCCACTTTGTGCTGCCTCGGGCCCCTATATGTTGCTTGGAGCCCTGATCTACAGCTGCTGTGGTATACGGAGGGGTATAATCTGGCCTAGGCCACTTTAATCCCGAGTATATTCTGGTCGGGGGGTTTAGTCTGGCCTGTTACATCGGGGCACAGCCGAGTAGAACCTCATACAATCCCAGCAGCTCCTGCTGCTGTCCTGACACACTCCACCCCCTCCCCACAGCCCAGGGCAGCTCATATCATCTCCTATTCACCCGCACACCTGGGGGTCAGTGATTTCAATCAGCACTTAACTCCAGTAGCAGCTCACCCTGTGTGTGCTGCTACCGAGCAGAAGATACAATCTCCCATATGCTGTGTCTCAGTCAGGGGACACATCGAGATCGCATCACCACAACATGATAGGTGTAAAGCACAGATTCCAAATGGAGGAGGCGGCGATGAAGAAAGAATAACGCCGCCCAGCGGGGGCGTGCGCTGCTGCATGGAGGAGGGGCTGAATGGAGCCTGGCGCCGCCTTCTCAGTCCCCAGCCTCAGGGACTTCTGTAAATTATAAGTTATTTTTCTGCAGTTTTATAGGGTGGATTTAGCTCAGAGAGGGATAGATAGGGAGCAGCTAGGAAGGTGCAGGGACAGGTAGTGATAGTGTAGGGGCTTAGATCCAGGTGACAGGTTCCCTTTAATAGAAGATAAATCTGTGTGAAAGTTTAACACATCAGGTGATTGTTGGGAATGGTTTTAATTGTATATAGGTGATAATGGGGGGACTTTCAGTCTGTAACATATGCTGTTGATAAAGGTTATTACTGAAACGCGTCCAGTGGCGTGGGACAGCGTGCCCTCAGCTATGTGATTTTATTATTCTTCTTGCACAAATAAAAAGAAAAATGAAGATATCGTCTGGTGCTGAATTCTTCATCTATCTTACTATTGGATTGCAGCTTCCCTAAATTCCTGCACCAACGGCTTCTGGCTATCCCAGTGGTGAGCACTACTCCCCTTCCTAATTCCAATGCTAGGCTGGTGGGTGGGACCCAATCCTGCACCCACAAACTGGAATAGTGGTGTGAGGATACTCCTGGGAGGGTGATATAGTCACCTCTAGGGGGAGTAGTTAAGTTAGTGAGAGTTAGAGTTGGAGTTGAGGAGGAGTGTGGAGCGAGTTGGGAGGTCTAACAGGAGAGCTCCAGGCTGATCCTGAGGAAAGATGAAAGGGGATCATGAAGGGATCCTGAGAGAGGGTGCCTGACACGTGAGTCTGGGTCCAAGAGAGAAAGGGGGAACCCCAACGTGGAGCGACCATACTCCAGGGAGCTTCCCCAGTCTACCACGAGAACGCCGGAACCGAGGACACGGCCAGAGTCCAGCTCTAAGGCCGTCAACCGGCTGCTGCAGTCTGTTTATAGTAAAGTCCCGGGGAGAGTTATTTTGCCTTCGTGTCTTTGTGCTACCAAAATTCAACCTTTTTGCTTACAGCAATGCTGCCCCGGAGGACCAGCTCCACCTGTAGGGAGCTTTGTCATCCTTGCCGCAATACCATCGCCCTCTGGAGGACTGTGGCGGCACTGGTGGCCCATCACCAGGTATTACAGGTGGCGTCACAAGACAACAAACTCTTATCCCCTGTACATAACCCCTCTTTGAAGTGTCACCAAGGCCATGGGCTCAGGCACTGCCACCCGTGACATCCCCGTGAACCCCTCTGAGCTTGATACCCGAGTACCCCCCGGGCCTGGGGCTCGACATAATTTCTGGCGTCAAGAACAGGATTCCGTGCCTCTGAGTTTGTCTCAGCCCCTAGAAAAAGGAGGGCTAGGATGGAGGTGCGAAAAAGTGTGGCTGCCCCGATTGTCATCAATCAATCAGGGGGGTGGCCCACAGGAAGTGCTCCAGGAATGGCTGCCGATAAAGAGACAAACCGGAAGAGAAAGACAGAATGAGCAAGGATCTTTTGTACCCGGCAGCATGGCGGCACCCCGTTGGAGAGACATCGTGCATGAGGTCGAAGAGCAGGCCAGAATCGCATGAGGAGACCCGGCAGCGGCGTCCCTTTTAACACTAGAAGGGGATGCCGACTACTGGAGAGACGCTTTCGGACGGCTGCGCCAGGACATGGAGGAAGGCTTGGAGTGGGTGTGCCGGCGGTGGAGTGCTGATCGGACCTGCGAGCTGATGATGCAATGAGAGGACCGAGATGTGAGAGAGGCAGCTGTGGCAGCTCAAGCGGTAGTGGGGTACCGTGCCTCTTTGCCACCCATACCGCCACCCGTCCAAACCTGGAACGCAGGGAGCCAGACCGGAACTCCTGTAGAACTACCGTCCCATACCTGCAGTTATATCCAGCTAGAGCCAGCGCAGCCGTCCCCAGCAGAACCAGACATGGTCGTGGAAGCTGAGGAAGAGGGAGATGAGATAGATTTCGAGGAGCTGGAGGACGTTAAAGGAGCCTCAGGAGGGAGCACTCCGGAGGCCGCATGGTGGTCTGCGTGGCAGCAGCATCACCAGGGCATCTCCATCACTGTGGTAACAGCAGAGACCAGAGCATCGCCAAGAGTTCCAACCGGCAACTCACCACCACCAGAATACCAGTCATCCCTGAACCAGCGAGACGAGCAGACAAAACAAAGAAGGATAGAAGAGTGGTTGCAGAAAGCACAGGCAACCCGTCGACTTCGTGATGAAGCAAGAGTGGAAGCTGAGGAAGCAAAGCAAAGCTTTTGTGGAACAACAACTATTTTCTATTTGTTTTAGGCATAACGGGTTAGGAAAACACACTTTGTACCCAGGAGCAAAAAATGTATAAAAATTTGTGACAAAGTGTAATGCTCAAATAAAGATTTATTTCTCAAATAAATTTCCAGTTGTCAGTACAGCCGGTGTTAGTGCTCATAGTACATGGATTAATATACAGGGAGCATCGCAAGGCAGCATGTTTCGGACCGAGGTCCTTTTTCAAGCCTGACAAGGTTTAAATAGAAGCAGCATATGAGACATGAAATCAAAGCTGCATAGGATCACTTAATTAGTAAGTAATCAGTGTCAGGATGCACATAGCTGGTTGGAATGCAGAATTTAGTTTAGGAAATACATACACAATACAAAAAAAAAACTATAAAAAAGTCATAATATAAATACCAACATAAATAAAAAAAGAATGAACAAAATAACAATACATAAAAGCAGTTGAGTAAACAGTGAAAGTGATAAAATTTATAAATTTTGTAATCCATAGCTTTATTAAGATTATAGCCACTTTACACGTCCTGATATCGGGGTCCAACTCCTATAAAGTCACGTAGTTCGTGCGTTGGCCCCGATATTGTTCGTGCGTTGTATGGTGTAAATGTCTAATACGATGCACGAACGATGCCAAAACGATATCGGGGATCAAATGAGTGTACTATTCAACTGCCCGATATTGGATGGAGGTTGGAGCAGGATCGTGCTGTGTGAAAGCCCAACAACAATGTGGAGTACAACTTCCCCTATTCTCTCCCATGTTAAATGGTCGTTCCTGGGTCGGCCGTACAAGGGGGCTTACACATCGCTGTTGCGTTGCCTGCCGATATCGCGCTGTGTAACATCTCCTATGCGATCTTGGAAATCTGCCCAGAAAAAGCGCGCTCTCGCGGCGTTGTATCCAACATCAAACTGATGTTGGGACGTGTAAAGAGGCCATAACAGAAACCCATTAAAAAAATTCACAGGAAAATGGATATCTTCATTGCCATAATAAAAAAGAGAAACAAACTGCACAGCACTCACAGACAATGTGAACTGGTGCCAGCAGGGATGCTGGGTTAAACTACTAGAAAAAAACCTTGCAGCACTCAGCTACTACCAGTGATGTACATATGCTAACAAGCTATATATATATATGAGAAAAAATGTAAAAACTTACATTTTTTCAAAAGACTCAATTCTTATTATTTTTTTTAAATCTTCAGATTTAAAAATAATAATAAGAATTGAGTTTTTTGAAAAAATGTAAGTTTTTACATTTTTTCTCATATATATATATAGCTTGTTAGCATATGTACATCACTGGTAGTAGCTGAGTGCTGCAAGGTTTTTTTCTAGTAGTTCATTGCCATAATGATATAATGTAGAACTAATTCCTGTGACTAAATATATATAAATGAGAATGTCAAGAAATGGTCAAAATGACCAAATATTACCCAGAGAATCATTATGAAAATATCTGCTTAGAATAGTAAATAGAGGTGGAAAAAATGTATTATATTAATAATGAAACATGATGTCCCTTCTCAGGTTAAGACCTGTAGGATGTCTTGTGCCTAGTCTAAAGACCCAATAGGCTTCTCTAGTAAGCAGCAGCCTTTGTGAATCCCCTCCCCGGCATGAAAGAGTTAACTTCTCAATGCCATACACTTTCATGGACTGAATATTAGAGTTATGTGTCAGGGCAAAGTGTTTAGATGCTGCTGACAAACTTCTGCCCAATGCCCGCAGGGTATTATAATTTGTATATCTCTGAGATGTTCTGAGATGCGGTATTTAAGTTTGCGTGTTGTGCAGCCAATGTACATCATATCACAAGTTGAGCATTCAATACAATATACAACATTACTTGTGTTGCAATTAATATAAGTCTGAATGGAGAAGGAATTACTATGATTATAATCATGAAACGATGTACATCTGTGCGCAACTGTGCATGTCTGGCAAAAATTCGTGCCGCATTTATAGAAGTCCTTATAATTAGCCATGTTCTTGTATAATGTCTGGTTGGGAGGAAAAGGCTTGGTGATAATAGGTTTTTTAAGGATGGTGCTTTTTTTGCTACAATATTGCATCCGATTCTAAAATTTTGGACAATATAGGATCCTCAAATAATATAGGTATATCTCGTTGGATAATTCCTGAAATGTTCTTAAAGTATGGATTATACTCTATGGCAATGATGCAGTTGTGGTTCAATGAACATTTCTTTTTAGGCATTGACTGGTTAGCAAGTTCAGAATTGTCATAATGACTTAGTAGTTGATCTCTATTCTTTTGTTTGCCTAGGAATTGGGCACGGTCCAGTAAGTGAGAGGAGTATCCTCTCTGTGATAGACGCAAGTGAGTATTTGCAGATTCTCCTTCAAATGAGATTGAGTCACTGCAGTTCCTCAATGCTCTTGTTAATTCTCCCACTGGTATTGCTTTAATGGTGTGGGCTGGATGGCAGCTTTTTGCATGTAAAATAGTATTACCGGACGTCGGTTTTCTATAAAGGCTCGTACTGATTTTACTGCCCGGATTACCTGTCAAATTTATGTCCAAAAAATTCATAGTATTTTTGTCATGGCAAATTGTGAAGCTTAAATTAAATATATTGCTATTTAGATAATCTAAAAAAGGGTCCCATATACACCTCAGGGCCCTGCCAGACAATTAGCTGGTCATCTATAAATCTAAAATAGCGATTAATATATGCTGCAAAGGAATTTTCTGCATTAAATAGATACATTTCTTCCCAGTATGACATGACCAGGTTTGCTACTGTGGGGGAGTATTTTGCACCCATAGAGACTCCACATGCCTGCAGGTAATATGAAGAGTTAAACATAAAATAGTTGTTACTCATGAAATGTAAAACAATGTTAATGATATATTCCTGCAGATCTATGGAGTAAGTGCTGTATTTATCCATATGATAACGCAGGGCAATTGCTGCTATGTTGGCAGGGATTGATGTGTATAGTGACATGACAATCGACGAGGGATTCTCCGGTGGTAAATTCTTGTGTTACCAACCCATTAAACTCTTTGTAAATAATACACGGACACTGCTTGCGACTTGGTTAAAATTTGGCCACAGCAGCCCTTTTATTACCTATTATTTACATACTAACCCCAGGGACACCGCACCCTGGTGTCCCAACATTAAACAATAGGTAACACAGTAATAATACAGTACGTAATACAAATACGTAACCCTGGATAAGCCTGGTCCAGAAGCCACCTCCCAAAATGAAACATTATCCCCGGCCGCAACACCGACCCGAGGGATTGTCCCTGGCCGCAACACACCGACCCCAGGGACGAGGTATTAATTACCGAGAATTAATACCCCTAAGTTGCAGAACCCCGTGCCTGCCAGTTATCTGAAACTGGAGCCACTATACCTTACTAGTGGCTCACCTCCCGTATACCATGATCCATTAAACTACAAGAGGTATTAATTACCAAGAACTAATACCCCTACCTTGCAGGACCCGTGCCTGCAAATTACCTGTAACCGGAGCCACTATACCGTACTAGTGGCTCCCCTCCCAACTACGATTATCCATTAAACCGCCTCTGGACCAGACCTACCCCCGCCACAGGACTGGCCACGTGACACCTTACGTGGACTGGACCCACCACCACCAACGCTTGCTCGGTACTTTCATGCAAGCCCGACATCCCCCTATCTGTTTGAAATAAATTAACACTATCCAACCTCCAATATTGCAGAGCCGATCACTCCACCTCCCGGTGTCTCACCATGACATCCCATTACTGGAGACAAAAGAGACACCACCCACTTGACTTTAACTTTAGCCTTGTTCAACATTTTTTGTTTATTATTTTATTTTTACAAATCCGGAATACCCCTTGACAAACAGGCCATACTATCCAACCACATCACAAACCAACCCCGGTATGAATACTTCCATCGCACCAAATTGCACCTAATATCCCGCGTCAACTCCTGGGATGAACAAACCCAAGATCATTCCCCTCATGCAACCCGACTCATTATAGGGTTGATCCACCCTACCACCATACTCAAGACCCTGCCCTAAGGTCCTACCCCTCCTAAAGACCACTTGAGCATCGAAGCCACGTCCTGCCCCAACTGACAGTCACATGTTCAAACATCGCCTTGCCCTGCCCCCAAAGGACACAAGCAACGACCCAGTATACACGCCCAATTATTACCCATAGTAATCAAAAACCGAGTTATAACTGCATAAGAATAAACACAACACATATAAGCAATATGTTACCTACGACCCTTTTTCCCCGTGCCAGGCAATTTCCCCCCCAGCCACGTTACCTACCAAAGAGGCCGCACATTTAGCTAAAACCAGGCTGATTCCCAATTTCAAAACCATTGAGCCACCTAATTGTTCAATCCCAACCGTGGCACCTCTGTGTCAGCGCCAATCCTGACTGAAAGCAACCATCCTCGCCCGGCTGCTTACCCACCTTCCTCCAACATTCCCTTAAAATAACCACAAACTGGCACAGTGATAGACACAAATTATCTCCCTGCCTGTAACACTGGGAGCCAAGTTAACCCACACTTACCTCCCCTGACAATTAACAGTGGAAACCAGGAATAACCAAAGTCCTCGAAGACCATACACCACGAATAGTCTCCCTCCTGAACTCAATCCATCTCTGACTCTTTAACAGCAACATTCCACTCCATCTGGCATTATTACCACATCCCCAGTGCAGAACACCTCCCCAAAAATCCCCTGGTCAAATCCTGCATCCCACGCAGCTTGAACCAAAATGCAATCGTAGCAACCTTCTGCAACACCATTGAGGCTGATTTATAAGTTACAAATTCATTCCCCCAACAAATGATAATACCAAAGAACCCAACAACCTCCACAGTAACCCCCATTCCATTCCTGAAACCTGCCCATTCCTGCCACCTTGCTGGAACGGCACCCTGTAGCCTCAATCACCAATCTCGGCAATAACCCCATTGTTATCACTTTCCCTTAATCATCCAGGCCCTGCATATCCACTTCATGCACGCCAGGGATCAACTCCCAATTTACGAGACTGAAAGCGATACAATGATGCAGCCCCCCCCATTTAATACTCCTGGTACGTACTTTGCAACCTCCCAATGTTCCATGAGAAACACAACCGAAGTAACAGACATAGAGACCATACTAGACATGTTTAAACAACACATTAAAGCGGGGATCACCAGCAGCTAGACACACTGAAAACAAACCCTATGACCTAAGAAGTTAAGAATCCCAGCTCCCACAATACCTCAGCTAACCGGTAAAATCTCCAATAACATCCAATCTGCACCTTTTTTGATATTCCATAGAAAAAACACCCCACACCACCAAAACTCTCCCCTATGACCCCAAATTCAACAAATGTGTCGGGCATGTCGCCCACCATACCAACTGCTAGGGACCTAGCAGTCAGCCCATGAACATAATCCTAGATGTAAATTAAGTGCACCCAACAAAACCGCACACTTTATCCCACATTTTTTATTTTGAAATGCAAACCGTCACAGAGCCCAAAAAGGGATGAACCTGCCGTCCCAACAGAAATTATCCTCCATATAATATACTGACCAATACCAAACACATCTCACACTGCCCATGCAGCAAGACTGAACACATCAAATTATGAACAATAAACATAACAGCCCAGCAGTAAACAGTCAATGTATTATTCTCCATTCACATGCCGCCCGACAAATGCTGACTCTCCGTGTGCCCTGATAGCAATCAAAAGGCCATCTTCATGTCCAATATTTTACCATCCAGGCCCCCAAGTACAATTACACGCACTAACTCCAATACCCCATCCACAGGTACATAATAACCGTCTTGCCAGTTCCAGCGCGATCCCCATCCTTACTGACGCCCCCAGTAGGGCACGACAACTGAACATGCCTAAACCTGCTCGACTCTCATCAGGCACTATTCCCGACGGGGATATCCTCAAATCTACCCTTGGCAGTCCCCTAAACAGACCTGCCCTTCGACCCATTTCCACCTCCGCTAAACTTGCCATCCGCCTCCTCTGAATGCTCAATTATCCAGTTTAAACTACAGGATAAAAAACAACGCCACCCCCCCGACTCACGTGGTGTCCTAAAAACAAACCAAAACAAAACTAACTGTAAACCACTTCGCAGCTTTATTGTCCCCATACCTGCTTGAAACAGCACTATAACCCTCACCATGGTACTTTCCTATCCTCTCCACCTTCTTCGCTGTTCAATCCAAGCGACCCCCCCCAGACCCTCATATGAAAGAGGTCGAGCCGGGAAGTAATTACCACATCCACAAGGAAACGTCCTTTTAAACCAAAGCAGTCCTTGATGCAGAGTGTTCTTCTGCCAAATTGCTCGTCATAACCCCCACCAGGACAAGCTCCCCGGTAAAGGCTATTAGTCTTGCAGAAAGCAGCCATATACCAAAACAATGCGGAGCACCTCTGGCTTATGTTCCCCACTAGCCCTAGCTAAAAAACACGAACACCTGAAGTGGGAGTAAAGAAAAAACCTGTTCACACACATCCCCTTCCAGAAACTGTCCCGTTTTTGCATCTCCAAGTGCACCCCGACAGGCCCTCAAAGCACACATACAACTTTCCTTTAACCTATCGACCACTGCACCTCTTCGTCCACCTTGTCAGTCTCCTAAATTCCCCTTCCTGTCACTGCTGTCCCCAACAGCACCATTCTCGACAGAACATACTACCAACCAGCAGCCCCCCATTGTGCTGTTTAGAACTTCCGACCCCACTTCCACCGGGCCAACCCATGCTCCCCACCGGGGACCGTAAATCCCGTCCTTCCGAACTGCCATCAGATTATGCACCCACACCAAGCCCCTACGTCCTACCACCCACCAACCTCTCAATCAGCGTGAATTGTAATGAAAATCTATTATCTCACCCAGCTGCCTCGGAGACCGTCTCCGAGCAGCTGAAACGCAGTCCTCCTCCATCTGGTCATCAGTAGTAAGAAAGCTCAGGGGACCTATGGACCCCCCAGGCTGCTGCCGAAATCCGCAGTCTCTTCAGGCTGTAGACCACAATGGGCTGACCAGTCCCAAGCCCACCCTGCCGACCGCAGGAGGGCTGCTCTTGATCCTTTGAATGCCGGGTTCACCCCAGGACCACCTGTGAGGCACCGCAACTACTCCCTCGCTGGAGGGGATATCCTGCTGGGTTCGTCCCCCCTACCGACCGGGGAAGGGGGGAAACCGCTGCCGCCACTTGCTGCCCCTTACCCAATGAGGACCAGCCGCCGGGTTCATCCTCCACTCCGCTGAGAGACACCGCTCCCGCCAGACTCCATCGCTGCAGAATCAGCCGCTGTGCCCCTGGCATCCGGGGCTCCCAACACACTGTGCATGCCGTAGTTGACCCTTCCTGTCTAGAAGGCCGCAGCTGTCCAACCGCCGGCTGCGGGGGTAACATCCATCCTTGTCGGCCGCCCAGCGCGCTCCCTGCTTAAGCCCAGCAAGAAGCCGCCGCCATCTTGTCTGCCATTCCCCAGGCCACGGGCCGGAAGTAGGCCATGGATCTAGTCGAGGATTCCTCCCGTCGGCCAGAATAGACCCCAGAGACCTCTAGGTGCCCAGCCTGCCGCGGAGGGTCCCCACCGGGGCTCCTAAATAATGCTCTCCTCACCCCCCAGCATAGGGAGAGTATGCTTCTGGAGGTCGGGACTGCCGACCATGTGCTGCAAGAGGGGAGACAGCTGGTACCGATGGGAGTCCACAGGCAGCCTGTACTGGAGCCTGCACTGCCTGTGCCCCATGCACCGTCATAGCTGCACAGAAAATCCCTTCCAGAGAAGCCAGATCATTATCTGTGTGAGCTGTAAGCTGTTGTCCAGAGACGCTGCAAGAGGAAGAAGCTTCTCTTTACTTCCCCCTATATTCTTTCTAATGCTCCCCCCCCTCCCTTGCTTCCAAGACCACTCCCCAGCCAATCACCTCATTTCACATTTTCCTTATTGCAAACTAATGCACCTATTAACCATTTAACTCCCTACCCTCCCGATTGTCATGTAGCCATTCCACCTTATGGGTTCCTTGGCTTTTCTCTACGTCGCATCCTATCCACCAAAAATGATTCTCCCACACAAAATCGGAAAGTTGATTAATAAGATCTCCGGTGTCTCTTAAGGTACCTTTACACGCCGCAACTATAACTGGTGATCGGTGTCAACCGTACGTGCATGTGCACATTTTTAACGGTTGCTAACGATCGCTGATGCTGCATGCACACGCCGCAATTGCGCCCTCAACCCAAGGGAACATGGTTCCCTGGAAGTTCCAACAGATCCTGCGGGAAACATCCGATTGTATCCTGACGCCACTTCACACGCCGCAATCAGTAGGTGAATGTGGGCGTACATGTTCTGCAGCGCTAAAACATAGGCGTGACAGACTCATGTATTCTGTGACGCTAACACGCTGATTGGACAACGCAATAGCGTCATGATTGGCCAGCCTGCGCTGGGAGGCTGGCTAATACATGACGCCATTACAATTGTGTAGTGGGAATGGACAGCTCTTTAAATATGGCGCCCTGTGCAGGGACAGCCAATGGTAACACAGTAACCTACACCAATCATCGCTGATGGGGCGAGGACAACATCACGCTGTGTCACGCCTCGGATTTTAGAACACGGCTCAGAAACCGCTACCCTGAGCAACTGCGAACAACCCGATCACTTTCCCCAATTATATGCCGCTACTTCGTAGCAATTTCAAGGCAACCGTGACAAAAATCCTGATTGCCAGGTAGATGCTACACCTCAGTGGTGGAGTGTAAAGGTACCTTTAGTTAACCGGGAGTGCGTGTTACGAATGGTTGCAACAAATGGACAATCCATTCACCCAGTGCTTCTGTGGGTGAACCGATGCCATTAATAATTGGACGCATAGGTGGTGGGGAAATCCCTTTATGAAATTTAGGCAGGCCGTGCATTATAGGGATGACCGGGTTATCAATCGTTAAGTAATCAGACAATTTCTTAGATAGAAAACCACTCAAAAATCCCTCATCAATAAGTTTTTTAGTCTTATCAGCAATTTTGATCATAGGGCTAGCTGATAGCTTAATCTTTTTGGTGGATAGGATGCGACGTAGTGTCACTATACACATCAATCCCTGCCAACATAGCAGCAATTGCCCTGCGTTACCATATGGATAAATACAGCACTTACTCCATAGATTTGCAGAAATATATCATTAACATTGTTTTACATTTAATGAGTAACAACTTTTTTATGTTTAACTCTTCATATTACCTGCAGGCATGTGGAGTCTCTATGGGTGCAAAATACTCCCCCACAGTAGCAAACCTGGTCATGTCATACTGGGAAGAAATGTATCTATTTAATGCAGAAAATTCCTTTGCAGCATATACCGTATATACTCGTGTATAAGCCGACCCGTGTATAAGCCGACCCCCCTACTTTTGCCCCCAAAAACTGGGAAAACTTATTGACTCGCGTATAAGCCGAGGGTGGACTCCAGCACAGGTATACAACCCCCAGCAGTGAGGTATACAGCAGCCTACCCAGTGGTAGTATACAGCAGCAGCCCCAGTGGTAGTATACAGCAGCCCCAGAGGTATATGCAGCCCCATAGGTATATGCAGCCCCAGAGGTATATGCAGCCCCATATGCAGCCCCAGAGGTATATGCAGCCCCAGAGGTATATGCAGCCCCAGAGGTATATGCAGGCCCAGAGGTATATGCAGGCCCAGAGGTATATACAGCCCCAGAGGTATATACAGCCCCAGAGGTATATGCAGCCCCAGAGGTATATGCAGCCCCAGAGGTATATACAGCCCCAGAGGTATATACATCCCCAGAGGTATATACAACCCCAGAGGTATATGCAGCCCCAGAGGTATATGCAGCCCCAGAGGTATATGCAGCCCCATATGCAGCCCCAGAGGTATATGCAGCCCCAGAGGTATATGCAGCCCCATATGCAGCCCCAGAGGTATATGCAGCCCCATATGCAGCCCCAGAGGTATATGCAGCCCCATATGCAGCGCCAGAGGTATATGCAGCCCCATATGCAGCCCCAGAGGTATATGCAGCCCCAGAGGTATATGCAGCCCCAGAGGTATATGCAGCCCAGAGGTATATGCAGCCCCAGAGGTATATGCAGGCCCAGAGGTATATACAGCCCCAGAGGTATATACAGCCCCAGAGGTATATGCAGCCCCAGAGGTATATACAGCCCCAGAGGTATATACAGCCCCAGAGGTATATGCAGCCCCAAAGGTATATGCAGCCCCAGAGGTATATGCAGCCCCATATGCAGCCCCATATGCAGCCCCAGAGGTATATACAGCAGCCCTTAGGTAGTATACAGCAGCAGCAGCCTCAGGGCTGTATACAGCCGCAGCCCCAGGGCTGTATACAGCCGCAGCCCCGAGGCTGTATACAGCTGCAGCCCCGGAGGTATACAGGCCCCCCATAAAGTTCCAGGGCCCCCCCCCCTTGCGCGCCAGCCTGTAAAGTAAAATCATACTTACCAGTGTCCTGTCGCGCCGTCCGCAGCTGCCGACACGCGATCCCGGGCTTCAATCCGCGTCTTCCGGCTTCCGACTTCCTGTGGTCGCGGGCAATGACGTCATTGCCCGCGACTACAGGAAATGCGGAAGACTCGGAATGAAGCCGGCGATCGCGTGTCGGCAGCTGCGGACGGCGCGACAGGACACTGGTAAGTATGATTTTACTTTACAGGCTGGCGCGCAAGGGGGGGGGGGCCCTGGAACTTGATGGGGGGCCTGTATACCTCCGGGGCTGCTGCGGTATTTTTTATATACTCGCGTATAAGCCGAGGGGGGACTTTTCAGCCCAAATTTTGGGCTGAAAAACTCGGCTTATACGCGAGTATATACGGTATTAATCGCTATTTTAGATTTATAGATGACCAGCTAATTGTCTGGCAGGGCCCTGAGGTGTATATGGGACCCTTTTTAGATTATCTAAATAGCAATATATTTAATTTAAGCTTCACAATTTGCCATGACAAAAATACTATGAATTTTTTGGACATAAATTTGACAGGTAATCCGGGCAGTAAAATCAGTACGAGCCTTTATAGAAAACCTGAACATGCAAATAGAGTCTGTGGAGCCTCTGTTAGGAGTCTCAAACACAGAACTAGCCATATATCCCTCCAGGGAAGGACCCAGCCAAGGGGTGGCTCCTTGCGGAGAACACCATAACCACCATATGAAGTGGCCCTTTAAGTCAATATCCAACTCTTTTACAAGTTTACAGATATGATAAGGGAATACCAAGGCCAAGTATCCATCCACATACAGCTGTTTCGGGGTGTTGCCCCTCATCAGTGTGGAGTAGGATTCTGGCTAGGTGGGAGCAAGGCCTAGTAGACCAAGATTGCAAAGTATTCACTGATCTCAGGGAGACCAGTCCAAGAAAACACTGCAGGCAGCTGGCTAAGGCGCTCAAACACAGTGAATTCCTAGGCACATTGCCCCCTGGGAAATATGAACATGCAAATAGAGTCTGTGGAGCCTCTGTTAGGAGTCTCAAACACAGAACTAGCCATATATCCCTCCAGGGAAGGACCCAGCCAAGGGGTGGCTCCTTGCGGAGAACACCATAACCACCATATGAAGTGGCCCTTTAAGTCAATATCCAACTCTTTTACAAGTTTACAGATATGACAAGGGAATACCAAGGCCAAGTATCCATCCACATACAGCTGTTTCGGTGTTGCCCCTCATCAGTGTGGAGTAGGATTCTGGCTAGGTGGAGCAAAGCCTAGTAGACCAAGATTGCAAAGTATTCCACGATCTCAGGAGACCAGTCCAAGAAAACACTGCAGGCAGCTGGTTAAGGTGCTCAAACACAGTGAATTCCTAGCACATTTCCCCCTGGAATATGAACATGCAATAGAGTCTGTGGAGCCTCTGTTAGGAGTCCAAACACAGAACTAGCCATATATCCCTCCAGGGAAGGACCCAGCCAAGGGTGGCTCCTTGCGGAGAACCATATAACACCATATGAAGTGGCCCTTTAAGTCAATATCCAACTCTTACAAGTTTACAGATATGACAAGAATACCAAGGCCAAGTATCCATCCACATACACTGTTCGGGGTGTTGCCCTCATCATGTGAGTAGATTCTGCTAGGTGGAGCAAGGCTAGTAGACAAGATTGCAAAGTATCACTGATCTCAGGGAGACCATCCAAGAAACACTGCAGGCAGCTGGCTAAGGCGCTCAAACACAGTGAATTCCTAGGCACATTGCCCCTGGGAAATATGAACATGCAATAGAGTCTGGAGCCTCTGTTAGGAGTTCAAACACAAACTAGCCAATATCCCTCCAGGAAGGACCCAGCCAAGGGTGGCTCCTTGCGGAGAACACCATAACCACCATATGAATGGCCCTTTAGTCAATATCCAACTCTTTTACAAGTTTACAGATATGACAAGGGAATACCAAGGCCAAGTATCCATCCACATACAGCTGTTTCGGGTTGCCCCTCATCATGTGGATAGGATTCGGCTAGTGGGAGCAAAGCCTATAACCAAGATTGCAAATATTCACTGACTCAGGAGACCATCCAAAAAACACTGCAGGCAGTGGTAAGGGCTCAAACACAGTGAATTCCTAGCACATTCCCCCTGGGAAATATGAACATGCAAATAGAGTCTGTGGAGCCTCTGTAGGATCTCAAACCAGAACTAGCCATATATCCCTCCAGGAAGACCCAGCCAAGGGTGGCTCCTTGCGAGAACACCATAACCACCATATGAAGTGGCCTTTAAGTCAATATCCAACTCTTTTACAATTTACAGATATACAAGGAATACCAAGGCCATATCCATCCACATACAGCGTTTCAGGTGTTGCCCTCATCAGTGTGGAGTAGGATTCTGCTAGTGGAGCAAGCCTAGTAGACCAAGATTGCAAATATTCACTGATCTCAGGGAGACATCCAAGAAACACTGCAGCAGCTGGTAAGTGCTCAACACATGAATTCTAGCACATTCCCCTGGAAATATAACATGCAAATAAGTCTGTGGAGCCTCTGTAGGAGTCTCAAACACAGAACTAGCCATAATCCCTCCAGGAAGGAACCAAGGGTGGCTCCTTGCGGAGACACCTAACAGAGGCCCAAGTCAATATCCATCTTTACAAGTTTACAGATATGACAAGGAATACCAAGGCCAAGTATCCATCCACATACAGCTGTTTCGGGTGTTGCCCCTCATCAGTGTGGAGTAGGATTCTGGCTAGGTGGGAGCAAGGCCTAGTAGACCAAGATTGCAAAGTATTCACTGATCTCAGGGAGACCAGTCCAAGAAAACACTGCAGGCAGCTGGCTAAGGCGCTCAAACACAGTGAATTCCTAGGCACATTGCCCCCTGGGAAATATGAACATGCAAATAGAGTCTGTGGAGCCTCTGTTAGGAGTCTCAAACACAGAACTAGCCATATATCCCTCCAGGGAAGGACCCAGCCAAGGGGTGGCTCCTTGCGGAGAACACCATAACCACCATATGAAGTGGCCCTTTAAGTCAATATCCAACTCTTTTACAAGTTTACAGATATGACAAGGGAATACCAAGGCCAAGTATCCATCCACATACAGCTGTTTCAGGGTGTTGCCCCTCATCAGTGTGGAGTAGGATTCTGGCTAGGTGGGAGCAAAGCCTAGTAGACCAAGATTGCAAAGTATTCACTGATCTCAGGGAGACCAGTCCAAGAAAACACTGCAGGCAGCTGGTTAAGGTGCTCAAACACAGTGAATTCCTAGGCACATTTCCCCCTGGGAAATATGAACATGCAAATAGAGTCTGTGGAGCCTCTGTTAGGAGTCTCAAACACAGAACTAGCCATATATCCCTCCAGGGAAGGACCCAGCCAAGGGGTGGCTCCTTGCGGAGAACACCATAACCACCATATGAAGTGGCCCTTTAAGTCAATATCCAACTCTTTTACAAGTTTACAGATATGACAAGGGAATACCAAGGCCAAGTATCCATCCACATACAGCTGTTTCAGGGTGTTGCCCCTCATCAGTGTGGAGTAGGATTCTGGCTAGGTGGGAGCAAAGCCTAGTAGACCAAGATTGCAAAGTATTCACTGATCTCAGGGAGACCAGTCCAAGAAAACACTGCAGGCAGCTGGTTAAGGTGCTCAAACACAGTGAATTCCTAGGCACATTTCCCCCTGGGAAATATGAACATGCAAATAGAGTCTGTGGAGCCTCTGTTAGGAGTCTCAAACACAGAACTAGCCATATATCCCTCCAGGGAAGGACCCAGCCAAGGGTGGCTAGTCTGTGCGGAGAACCACCAGAAGCCCACCAATAAGTTGGCCCTTTAAAGTCAATATCCAAACACTTTTTCAAGTTTACACAGTTTTGACAAAGGAATACCAGGCCAAGTAACCATCCACATACACTTTTTCAAAGTGTTCCCCTCACACGTGTGGATAGGATTCTGGCTAGGTGGGAGCAAGGCTATTAGACAGATTGCAAAGTATTCACTTGATCACAGGGATACCCTCCAAGAACACCTGCAGGCATCTAAGGCGACAAAGACACAGTGAATTCCTATGGCACATTGCTCCCTGGAGAAATATGAACATCAAATATATTCTGTGGAGCTCCTGTTAGGAGTTCAAACACAGAACTAGCCAATATTAATCCCTCCAGGAAGACCCAGCCAAGGGGTGGCTCCTTGCGGAGAACACCATAACCACCATATGAAGTGGCCCTTTAAGTCAATAATCCAACTCTTTTACAAGTTTACAGATATGACAAGGGAATACCAAGGCCAAGTATCCATCCACATACAGCTGTTTCAGGGTGTTGCCCCTCATCAGTGTGGAGTAGGATTCTGGCTAGGTGGGAGCAAGCCTAGTAGACCAAGATTGCAAAGTATTCACTGATCTCAGGGAGACCAGTCCAAGAAAACACTGCAGGCAGCTGGTTAAGGTGCTCAAACACAGTGAATTCCTAGGCACATTTCCCCCTGGGAAATATGAACATGCAAATAGAGTCTGTGGAGCCTCTGTTAGGAGTCTCAAACACAGAACTAGCCATATATCCCTCCAGGGAAGGACCCAGCCAAGGGTGGCTCCTTGCGGAGAACACCATAACCACCATATGAAGTGGCCCTTTAAGTCAATATCCAACTCTTTTACAAGTTTACAGATATGACAAGGGAATACCAAGGCCAAGTATCCATCCACATACAGCTGTTTCAGGGTGTTGCCCCTCATCAGTGTGGAGTAGGATTCTGGCTAGGTGGGAGCAAAGCCTAGTAGACCAAGATTGCAAAGTATTCACTGATCTCAGGGAGACCAGTCCAAGAAAACACTGCAGGCAGCTGTTAAGGTGCTCAAACACAGTGAATTCCTAGGCACATTTCCCCCTGGGAAATATGAACATGCAAATAGAGTCTGTGGAGCCTCTGTTAGGAGTCTCAAACACAGAACTAGCCATATATCCCTCCAGGGAAGGATCCCTGGAGGGATATATGGCTAGTTCTGTGTTTGAGACTCCTAACAGAGGCTCCACAGACTCTATTTGCATGTTCATATTTCCCAGGGGGCAATGTGCCTAGGAATTCACTGTGTTTGAGCGCCTTAGCCAGCTGCCTGCAGTGTTTTCTTGGACTGGTCTCCCTGAGATCAGTGAATACTTTGCAATCTTTATAGAAAACCGACGTCCGGTAATACTATTTTACACACAAAAAGCTGCCATCCAGCCCACACCATTAAAGCAATACCAGTGGGAGAATTAACAAGAGCATTGAGGAACTGCAGTGACTCAATCTCATTTGAAGGAGAATCTGCAAATACTCACTTGCGTCTATCACAGAGAGGATACTCCTCTCACTTACTGGACCGTGCCCAATTCCTAGGCAAACAAAAGAATAGAGATCAACTACTAAGTCATTATGACAACTCTGAACTTGCTAACCAGTCAATGCCTAAAAAGAAATGTTCATTGAACCACAATTGCATCATTGCCATAGAGTATAATCCATACTTTAAGAACATTTCAGGAATTATCCAACGAATTTTACCTATATTATTTGAGGATCCTATATTGTCCAAAATTTTAGAATCAGGATGCAATAATGTAGCAAAAAAAGCACCATCCTTAAAAAACCTATTATCACCAAGCCTTTTCCTCCCAACCAGACATTATACAAGAACATGGCTTAATTATAAGGACTTCTATAAATGCGGTACGAATTTTTGCCAGACATGCACAGTTGCGCACAGATGTACATCGTTTCATGATTATAATCACACTAATTCTTTCTCCATTCAGACTTATATAAATTAGAACACAAGTAATGTTGACTCACCGTGGCCGGGACTCCGGTTTAGACAGGCAGTAGCTTTATCCTCCTTGTCACGGGTGGACCGCGCCTGCCGGTAGTGGGGCCTGGTTGAGTGCAGATCAAAAAGTTGAAGACGTCTTGTGGGAACAGATTAAGGGGTTAATTGTTTCGTGACGCCAACTATGAGTGTTTCGGTAAGTCTTACCGACGCTGCGGGACCTCCGGGGGATGGAATGCAGCAAGATGGAACGCTCCCCACAGGCTAAGCGATGATCCCCGGAGCCAGGAGCTGCTTAAGATGTGGTGCGGCAGCTGCGGTTACCTTATGGTGCGGACGGACAGTTCATAAGAAAGCACGGACACTGTAAGTCTCTGTAACGGGTTCTTTACTGTAATCAGCAAGCAGTACATGATATAAAGTTTGTGAGTAGCAGACCGGGTGGACTCAGCAGTGATAGGTGTCTCTCAGAGATCCGCGGTGTTCCTCCATTCTATCTAAGTTAGTTGCCGTGGTCGCCCAGAAATACCAGGTCGGGTACAGGGAGGCTGCTTGAATGCCCTATCCGGGGTATACGTTCCGGATGCTTTGGGAAGCCTTGGGTCCTTTGGTGGGTACACTGCTGGTTAGACGACGGGATTTGGCGATGGTAGGGTTGTTGAGCGGTTCCTCCACTCCTCTGGTTCGCATAGCAGAGCTGAACTGCTGCTAGCTTCGGTACCAGCAAACCGGCTGTAGATGGGCACGGGATGGTTTTGGACCCGCATGATGATGCCCATAGTTGGTAGGGAGATGGCCAGCGAGGGTGGCCAGGGGGTCGCACAGGACTGTGCAACCCCCTCTCCTAGGTTGCAGAGCTGGGAATCTGCAGAGGTCTTCTAGGTTGCTGTTACTTCTCCAGACCCGAGACTAACTCTCTAAGCTGGACTAAACTTCTACTACACACTACCCTTGCACTCCGCCCACCAGGACCTGATTGGCCCTCTATACTAGGTGATGCATGCAGGGTATGGATCTCTGAGTTAACCATTTGACTGCTGGGTCAGAGAATATTGCTGCTGCATTTATGGCTGCAATACCCTCCTGTGACGCACTCGTTGCGGGTGCCACAATGTTGTATATTGTATTGAATGCTCAGCTTGTGATATGATGTATATTGTTTGCAAAACACGCAAACTCAAATATCGCATCTCAGAATATCTCAGAGATATTCATAATTATAATACCCTGCGGGCATTGGGCAGAAGTTTGTCGGCAGCATCTAAACACTTTGCCCTGACACATAACTCTAATATTCAGTCCATGAGAGTGTATGGCATTGAGAAGTTAACTCTTTCATGCCGGGGAGGGGATTCACAAAGGCTGCTGCTTACTAGAGAAGCCTATTGGGTCTTTAGACTAGGCACAAGACATCCTACAGGTCTTAACCTGAGAAGGGACATCATGTTTCATCTAATATATAAAGCTGAATGTGTGTATGTATGTGTGTGTGTGTATATTCGGGATTGGCATCTACACCGTCGCAACTACAGCCATAAAATTTTGCACAGTCACACATCTGGACACTGAGAGCATCATAGGCTATGTTGTGAGGCGAAATTTTAACCCTGCCGTTCTAGTTCACCAAACTATTTTGCCCCTATCTACATAATGGAAAGAAAGTGAATACAAAAGTGTTGGAGGAAAATCGACAGCTGTCAGCTATAGCCACAAAATTTTGCACAGTCACACGTCTGGACCCCGGGAGCGTCATAGGCTATGTTGTGAGGTGAAATTTTATCCCCGCGCAATCCAATTCACCAAACAATTTTGCCCCTATCTACATAATGGGGGAAAAAGTGACAGTTACCAGTTGACAGTTGTGAATGAGAGGGACTTAATGATAGTGCCAAAGACTAACAGCACATACCAGCATATAGTCACTAAGGTGGGGCAACAGCATGAGATATTCACCACGCACAGGGACATGTATACATACCACACGCACACAAAGAGTAACAGCAAGTGTATAGTCGCTAAAGTGCAGCCTCAACATTGGATACTCACCACGCACCCGAACAAACACACACACACCACAAAGAGACACACACAACACAGAGACACACACACACACCCCCAAGGGGACACACACCCTATAGCGACCCATGCACTCACCCCACAGGGACACACACACCACAAAGAGACACACACAACACAGACACACACACCACACAGACCTTCCCCTCACAGGGACACACACACATAGCCACCCTATAGGGACACATGCACTCACCCCACAGGGACACACACACACACACACCACAAAGAGACACACACACACCACACAGACCCCCCCACAGGGACACACACACATACACACCCTATAGGGACACATGCACTCACCCCACAGGGACAAACACACACCACAAAGAGACACACACAAGACAGAGACACCCCCCCCCACACACACAGACACTCCCCCCCACAGGGATACACACACATACACACCCTATAGGGACACATCCACTCACCCCACAGGGACACACACCACAAAGAGACACACACAACACATATACACACACACTCACACCACACAGACCCCCCCACAGGGACACACACACATACACACCCTATAGGGACACATGCACTCACCCCACAGGAACACACACACACACCACAAAGAGACACACACAACAGAGACACACACCACACAGACCCCCCCCACAGGGACACACACATACACACCCTATAGGGACACATGCACTCACCCCACAGGGACACACACACCACAAAGAGACGCACACAACAGAGACACACACCACACAAACCCCCCCACAGGGACATACACATCACCTTACACAATTCGCCTCATACGTGTGCTATCTTTAATTTCCAAACATAAACAGCCAATGTGCAACACATGTGCCATATAGGGAATTAAGGCAGATGTTAGTCACATGAGCTGTCTATTATGTATATGTGTGAGGTAACATATACTGCCCGGCCAGGGGGAGGGTTTACTGTTGGCTGAAGATTTATTAGGCTGCCTATAGCAATCAATCACAGCTCAGCTTCTATTTTCCTACAGGTCATTAATATGACATATTCAAATTCTATTTTGTTATAGCTCACAGCAGTTATATATTAACTCGGGCGTAGCCGGGTACTACAGCTAGATATTAATATAATACATTTTTTCCACCTCTATTTACTATACTAAGCAGATATTTTCATCATGATTCTCTGGGCAATATTTGGTCATTTTGACCATTTTTTGACATTCTCATTTATGTATATTTAGTCACATGAATTAGTTCTACATTATATCATTATGGCAATGAAGATATCCATGTTCCTGTGAATTTTTTTAATGGGTTTCTGTTATCTTAATAAAGCTATGGATTACAAAATTTAAAATTTTTATCACTATCACTGTTTACTCAACTGATTTTATGTATTGTTATTTTGTTCATTCTTTTCTTATTTATATTGGTATATATTATGACTTTTTATTGTTTTTTTTTTGTATTGTTTATGTATTTCCTAAACTAATGGCCACTTTACACGTCCCGATATCGTCGTCCAACTTCGATAAAAAGTCACGTGGTTCGTGCATTGGTGCCGATATCGTTCGTGCGTTGTGTGGTGTAAATGTGCAATGCGACGCAAGAACGATGCCAATACGATATGAGGGAAGAATTGTGCAGGCTCTTAAACTGCCCGATATTGGATGGACGATCTGGCAGGATCGTTCTGTGTGACAGCCCAACACCGACTTGGAGAGCAACTTCCCCTATTCACTCCCATATAAAATGGTCGTTCCCTGGGTCGCTCGTACAAGGGAGCGTACACATCGCAGTTGTGTTGCCTGCCGATATCACCCTGTTAACAGCTCCTATGCGATCTTAGATTTCAGCCAAGTGTGTGCTCCCGTGCAGTTGTATCCAATATCGAAACAATGTTGGAACGTGTTAGGGCCGATTTACACACACCAACTTCTGTGTCCAACTTCTGAACAGATCTCTGGTTGCAGTGAAATCATGGACACATTGTTCCATTTTGTGGCTGTGTACAAATGGAACAATGTGTCCATGATTTCACTGCAACCAGAGATCTGTTCAGAAGTTGGACACAGAAGTTGGTGTGTGTAAAGCGGCCCTAAAGTGGCCATTAATTCTGCATTCCAACCAGCTATGTGCACCCTGACACTGATTACTTACTAATTAAGTGATCCTATGCAGCTTTGACTTCATGTCTCATATGCTGCTTCTATTTAAACCTTGTCAGTGTTCACATTGTCAGGCTTGAAAAAGGACCTTGGTCCGAAACATGTCACCTTGCGATGCTCCCTGTATATTAATCCACTAGATGGTGGCCCGATTCTAACACATCAGGTATTCTAGAATATGCATGTAGTTTACATACTGTGACTGACAGAACATGTTCAGTCAACATGAGTGAACTACATATATATATAGCAGCGCTATGGTATATGGTGGTACATTACAGCACATGTATAGCAGCACTATAGTATATGGCGGTACATTACAGTACATGTATAGCAGCGCTATGGTATATGGTGGTACATTACATTACGTGTATAGCAGCGCTGTAGTATATGGCGGTACACTACAGTACATGTATAGCGGCGCTATAGTATATGGCGGTACATTATAGTACATGTATAGCAGCGCTATAGTATATGGTGGTACATTACAGTACATGTATAGCAGCGTTTTAGTATATGGCGGTACATTACAGTACATGTATAGCGGCACTATGGTATATAGCGGTACATTACAGTACATGTATAGCAGCACTATAATATATGGCGGTACATTACAGTACATTTATAGCGGTGCTATGGTATATGGCGGTACATTACAGTACATGTATAGCAGCGCTATGGTATATGGTGGTACATTACAGTACATGTATAGCAGCACTATGGTTTATGGCGGTACATTACATTACATATATAGCAGCACTATATTATATGGCGATACATTACAGCACATGTATAGCAGCACTATGGTATATGGCAGTACATTACAGTACATGTAAAGTAACACTATAGTATATGGCGGTAAAGTATAGCACATGTATAGCAGCACTATAGTATATGGCAATATATTACAGTATATGTACAGGTGCACTATAGTATATGGTAGTATTTTATAGCACATGTATAGCAGCACTATAGTATATGGAGGAACATTATAGTACATGTATAGCAGCGCTATGGTATATGGCGGTACATTACAGTACATGTATAGCAGCGCTATGGTATATGGTGGTACATTACATTACATGTATAGCAGTGCTATAGTATATGGCAGTACATTACAGCACATGTATAGCAGCCCTATGGTATATGGCGATACATTACAGCACATGTATAGCAGTACTATAGTATATGGCAGTATATTACAGTATATGTAGAGGTGCACTATAGTATATGGTGGCATTTTATAGCACATGTATAGCAGCACTATAGTATATGGCGGTACATTACAGTACATGTATAGCAGCACTATGGTATATAGTGATACTCCACTCCCCCCCCCGCTCCTCCACAATAAAAATAAAAAAATCCTCAGTGAGGATACTCTGGATGGAGCCAGGGGGAGCATGATGGAGCTGGTGTGTGGGGGAAGGATGGAGCCGGCGGGGGGGCAGGATGGAGCTCGTGTGGGGGGGGCAGGAAGGAGACAGCGGGGGGGGGCAGGATGGAGCCGGCAGGGGGGGCAGGATGGAGCCGACAGGGGCAGGGTGAAGCCGGCGGGGGGGGGGCAGGATGGTGGTGGCAGGGGGAGGGGCAGGATGGATGCGAGGATACTCACCGGCTCGCAGGACCTGTCGTTGCCTGGGAAACCGATCAGCTGAATGGTTTCCCAGGCAACCACAGGTCCTCAAGCCACCTTCGGCAGAGGCCAATAAGCTGCCTCTGTGTGGCGCGCGATTTTGGTTACAGACAGACCCAAAAAACCCTTAGACAATTATATAGTAGATGTACTATGAGCACTAACACCGGCTGTACTGACAACTGGGAATTTATTTGGGAAATAAATCTTTATTTGAGCATTATTCATCGGGAGCTGGACCATCACTTCTTTCTTTACAGCAACGCTGCCTCGGAGGACCAGCTCCACCCGTAGGGAGCTTTGCCATCCTTGCAGCAATACCGTCACCCTCCGGAAGACTGTGGCAGCACTGATGACCCATCACCAGGTACTACAGGTGGCGTCACGAGACAACAAACTCATCCCTTGTACATAACCCCTCTTTGAAGTGTCACCCAGGCCACGGGCTCAGGCACTGCCACCCATGACATCCCCGTGAACCCCTCTGAGCCCGATACCCGAGTACCCCCCAGGCCTGGGGCTCGACACACACATCACACACGTGTCCCATAAACTCCTCCATCCCCCGTCCAAAATTGTCATGCTGTAATTGTCAGCATTTTCATGTACACACTGCTCACAACACACAAGAAAAGTGAAAGTAAACTCACAGAAGACTCAGAGGGTGATGAGTCAACAAGGTCTCAACATCTGTGAGGTCAGAGTCAAACATCTGTGTATGATAAACAATGAGAAACAAATGTTACATGTGTTTAACATGTTGGATTGCAACATACATGATGAGAACATGTAACACATATGTGTACATACTTGAGGCTGCAGTTGCAGCTAATTGGAATGGCACAACTGGGGCAAGGGCAAACTTCCTGTTTTCCACCCCACCATACATGGCATGCACAGGTCACGTGACCTATGACATCAGTGATTTCTGTGAAAAAAAGCTTGAAAACAAAAATGCATCCGTTAACGCATGCCTCAATATGTCCTATGCGTTAACGGATGTGTCGCCCATAGACTGCCATGTTAAAAAAATGCTAGCATTTTTAAAAAATGACCAAAAACGCTGCAAACCGCGTTTTAGCATAAGCTAACAAAAACCACCTAGCGTTAAACGCATTGCACTTTGGCAACGCGTTTTTTGCATTGGACGCTATGGATGCGTTAACGCATTAGTTTTTTAATTTTTAAACATGAAAAAAATGCTAGATTTTGGCACTTCCATAACGATAATGGGACCTTCTTAGCCTTAGCATTCTGAAAATACTGCTGACATACGCAGCACCCCACTCGGTTGCTGGAACGCGTACAAACAAAACTGTGTATGACTGTGAAACCACAGGCATTTCCCCTGTGTTACCTGCTTCCCAATATGTTGTCTAATAATCAGGCCTTGATGCCACCTGCACACAACCTGCAATTGCACATGCACAACAAACATTTAGCTTTGGACAGTGGATGTATATCATATATATTTGTGGTGTCAATCAAAATGTGACCCCCATCACTGACAGGGGGTACATTGAATAGTGCATGGTTTCTGCCAAACAGCATTACATGGTAGTGATAATGCTTAGGATTTTACAAGCACTATAGGATTGTATTGATTTGTGAACCTTTGGTGACACAATCCTATGTAAATGTTACCACAAAAATAGCGGGTAACATGGCCTGGTGCAAGCTTTGTAGCAGGCTGTAGGAAATGTTTGGACAGCTGCTATATTGAGTTGGGCAATAACCACCTTTTTAAGAGGAGTATTGTGGACAGTAGAAGCCAGCCTGTCACCCCAAAAAATAGAGGGTAACATGGCCTGGTGTGTGCTTAGTATCAGGCAGTAGCAGGTGTTTGGACTACTCCTTTGTGGAGGGCAATAACCGCCTTTTTAAGTGGAGTATTGTGGATAGCAGAAGCCAGCCTGTCACCCCCAAAACAGCAGGTAATATGGCCTAGTGTGTGCTTGGTAACAGGCAGTAGCAAATGTTTGGATTATTCTGCTTTGTGGAGGGCAATAATTGCATTTTTAAGTGGACTATTGTGGATAGCAGAAGCCAGCCTGTCATTCCCAAAACAGTGGACAACATCGCCTAGTGCGTGCTTGGTAGCAGGTTAGGGATGAGCAAGTATATTTGCAAGTATTCGGTATTCGGCGAGTAATGCGGTACCCGTGGTACTCGAAACACAGCGAGTATTTCACTACTCACCTTGCAATATTCAGATCTACTGCCTAGCATTAGCCAATCACAGTAATGCCACAGCCTTCTTGGTTGTGGTATTACTATGATTGACTGGCCGCCAAGCCTTATACATGAGTCATAGCTTATGACTCATAGGCTCTATATAAGCCCTACCACTGCCATTTTCTGCACATTGCATGCAGAACACAGTTAGTGTAGAAAGAGTGTGAGCAGCTGCTAGAGTTGTGCTCGTGCAAATCATCCAGAAATTCTCAGTAAAACCCAAAAGCTCTCGTGAGAGCTACCAGGATTGTAGTACTAGGTGACTGTAGTGCAGGGAGACAGGCAGGAGCATTACAGTACCACATAGTACAGGCAGCAATATTTCAGCTCTTCTCAGAGCTGAAAGTATAAGGTCAGAGAGTAGTGACAGTTTTCCCTGCTACTTTTGTGGTCACGTTTACCCCTGGAGGCCAATTCTTTTGCAGTTGTGGTGCTATGTTCACACCTAATAGCATGAACGGTACTGCACAAGTGACACGCAGCCAGCACCGCTGTCTTGTGTGCTGACTGGTTTTGCGTAATATTTAGCCTTAAACCTCAGGGCAATTTTTTTGTGCCGTTGCAGTGCTGTGTTCACACCGAATAGCACGCACGGTACTGCACAAGTGACACGCAGCAAGCACCGCTGTCTTTTGTGGTGACTGGTTTTGCGTAATATTTAACCCTAAACCTCAGGGTGAATTTTTTGCGCCACTGCAGTGCTCTGTTCACACCGAATAGCACGCACGGTACTGCACAAGTGACACGTAGCCAGCACCACTGTCTTGTGTGGTGATTGGTTTTGCGTAATATTTAACCTTAAACCGCAGGGTGATTTTTTTGTGCTGTTGCGGTGCTGTGTTCACACCGAATAGCATGCACGGTACTGCACAAGTGACATGCAGCCAGCACCTCTGACTTTTGTGGTGACTGGTTTTACGTAATATTTAACCTTAAACCTCAGGGTAATTTTTTTGTGCTGTTGCAGTGCTCTGTTCACACCTCATAGCATGCACGGTACTGCACAAGTGACACGCAGCCAGCACAGCTGTCTTGTGTGCTGACTGGTTTTGCGTAATATTTAGCCTTAAACCTCAGGGCAATTTTTTTGTGCCATTGCAGTGCTGTGTTCACACCAAATAGCACGCACGGTACTGAACAAGTGACACGCAGCAAGCACCGCTGTCTTTTGTGGTGACTGGTTTTGCGTAATATTTAACTCTAAACCTCAGGGTGAATTTTTTGCACCACTGCAGTGCTCTGTTCACACCGAATAGCACGCACGGTACTGCACAAGTTACAAGTAGCCAGCACCACTATCTTGTGTAATATTTAACCTTAAACCGCAGGGTGATTATTTGGGTGCCATTGCCGTGCTGTGTGTAAAACACAAAGCAGAACTAGGCTGTAGTGCTGCCTTCCACAAAGCACTAACTGCTTCTTGTTCCCCAATATCTGCATCTAAACATCTGTAGCTGTGTCAGAAAAACCCCAAATTCCTAGAAAATACAAAAAAGGGGAAGGGAACAAGAGGCGCAATAGTGCCCTTATCACTCGACACTAGTTTATAGACCGGTGAGTAAAGCAATCCACTCACCTGATCCAGTTGTGTCACCCACAACTGGTTTGAAGGCTTGATAGGAATAATATCCTGATGGCTGCTGCTGGGGCTCCACCGAACCACTCACACGTGGAAAAGCATCAAGGTACTTGGGAAAAAAGGTGTACAGCATTCCGCGCTGCCAGGGTGACTCGCATCAAAGAATACACTGGTAGATGAAGAGTTAATCAAATCCTTCTTTATTCTCCTACGCGTTTCGGTGCCCTCCTGGCACCTTCATCAGGGATCCCTGACAAATTCCTAGAAAGGCTGTTGTGAAGGGACAGGGACATGGACGTGGGCGTGGTGTTGTCAGTGGTGCCCGACAAGACACAGAGTCTGGGAGACTGAAGCAGGTTGATGCATCTTTGTTCGTGGCAAAATTTCGCAGTCTGGAACGTAAACAGGTCTGGAAGCCACAAGAGCAAGAGCAGATACTGTCTTAGATGGCTAATAAGGCCTCCATGAAATTTTCTAGCAGCACTCAATTGTCCACGACCGCACAGTCTCCTGTCCATACAGAGAACGCTGGGTCATCCTATTCTCAACCTGTTCCTAGTTCATCGCCCCATCAGGAGTCACAGGAAACATTTGACCCCAACCTTGGCCACTCCGAGGATCTGTTTAATCCATATCCTTTCGTTGCCTCTGGCCTCTCACCACACGACATTGAAAAGGATCATGAGGAAGTATCGTCTGTTCATGACCAAATATTTGAAAACCCACGGCCAGAAGAAAGCCACTTTCATCCACGTAATATACTGGGTGAAGAGGTGGAGGCTGAAGGTGATGATACACAGTTGCCATCTGGCCAGTCGACAATATCAACACGGATGGAGGATGACAGGGACGACGAGGTGGTCGATGATGAGACCACCGATCCGACCTGGACCACGTCTTAAACAATCTAAAGCGTGCTCTCACCAACTCCGTAACCAGGAAGGTCCACCTTACAACAGATACATGGACAAGCACTTGTGGACAGGGTGGATACATCTCTGTCACAGCACACTGGCTCACCCTGGTGGAGGGTGGGACAAAGTCTCAAAATGGACCATCACATATCTAACCCACACCACGAATAGTGGGCCCAACCTCAATCAGGGTTTCCACCTCACCATATACCTCCTGTCTCCCCTCTTCATCATCCTATGCTGAATTATCCTCCACAACCGCTCTGGTTATCTGCGATAATAAGCGTAACCTGTTGGTGGCTTTAAAGCTCAGGAAGCTGGTACATGTGCCATGCATGGCTCACTTGCTGAATCTAGTGGTGCAGAAATTTATAAACACATACACTGACTTGCCGTGCCCACTTGAGAAGGTGTGCCGTATTTGCGCCCATTTCCGCCATTCCTCAACTGCTATTGCCGGTCTTGCAGCACTTCAAAAGCAATTTAATTTGCCAAACCACTGACTCTTTTGCGACCTGCCAACACGGTGGAACTCAACATATCATATGTTTGCAAGGATAAGTGAGCAGCAGAGGGCACTTGCTGAATACCAGCTTAAACATGCCCGTCACACTGAGACTCAGCCAAGACACATAGCAACTGTTGAGTCAGTGTGGATCGCTGACATTTGTGAGATGCTTGATAACTTTCAGTGCTGCACCAAGCTTGTGAACGGTGATCAGGCTATTATTAGCAGAGCTATCCCTATACTATGTTTGCTGAAAGAATCACTGCATAACCTAACCTGTCTGTCCAGCATGGGTGGGCTGGAGAGGAGGAGGAGGTGGAGGAGGAAACTCAGTGTGGGGTGAGCATGGGTATTGTTCCTCCTTCTGGGGTCACAGAACATTTGACTCTTTGCAGCTTGGCACACATGGCACACTTCATATCTAACTGTCTGTGCCAAGACCCTCGTGTGATCCACATTTTCAACAGCAACTTATACTGGTTGGCCACCTTTCTAAACTCACGGTACGAGGACAAATTTCATTCGCTACTGTTGCATTCACCAAGAGGTTTCACAATAGAATCCTTCAAGAGGGCCATTGTTGATCATTTGATGGCAACATCACCCTCAGGCACCACTGCAAGCAGAGGTATCAGCTTTGTGCAACAGCATGCATTAATGGAGAGAGACACGGCCAGCAGGTCCAAAAGAGGTGGTGGTAAAATGTCCTCAAAATGGGCCATCTTCAATAAACCTGCTCATCAGCAAGGGCTACCTGGACTGGTAACAATATCAAGGAGGGAGAAGTTGCACAAGATGGTCAACAACTATGTAAGTGACCATACCTACATCCTTTGTGATGCTTTTGTACCATTTAATTACTGGGTATCCAAGCTGCATAGTTGGCCAGACCTCTCCTTATATGCCTTGGAGGTGCTGGCCTGCCCTGCTGCTAGTGTGATGTCAGAGTGTGTTTTCAGTGCCGCAGGGGCAATCATCACAGATACACTCACACGGCTGACTACATAGAATGCAAACAGGCTGACTGATCAAATTTAACAAGGACTGGATTTCGCAAGAGTATTTAAGCCCTCCTAATAACAGCATCCCAACCTACAGTCACTCAAAATATCGTTGTAGGCAGCTGGTGATCACATCCATCCCTTCCATCAGGGGTGCACCAAGCCCCTATGCCGCCTGAGCCACAGGCTGTGGACCGGGGGGGGTGTTGTCAGAGCCCGGCACCACCGCCCCCTTTAGTCGCGGGCGAGGACCAGGGGGGGTTTCGGTGCTGTGCTCTGCAGAGCACCGAAACCCCCCACCTGCATCCGCGGTGGGGGGGGCCGCTGCTCGTCGACATGACAGGGGGACACTGTGTGCATAGGGCTCCGCCCCCTTCTGCACAGCCGCTCCCCCTGCCAGCTTGCCGCCTGAGTGAAAGGGCTCACACTGTCCAATGGACGGTGCGGCCCTGATTCCCATACAAACCTCTTTTCTTCTTCTTACACATGTTTTAAACTCCTACTTCTGCAACATGTATCTCATGGTCAATAAGCTAAAAACAATGTTCTGTTAATTAATATTTCACATCGGAGGCACTTGTGATGAGACCCTCCTTCCTTCATCAACCATAATACAGTTCAATGGGCTTCTTTGTGGAGACACTATGGCTATGCCTGGACATTGGGCACTGCAACTACTGTGCTAGTAGTCCTAGGCTAGCTTATAAATTGTTTGGCCCTTGAGACCTGCTTCCATCATCAAACACGATACAGCCCCTTGGGCTACTTTTTGTAGACACTATGGCTGTGCCTGGACATTGGGCACTGTAACTACTGTGCTAGTAGTCCTAGGCTAGCTTCATAATTGTTTGGTCCTTGAGGCCTGCTTCCGTCATCAACCATGGTACAGCCCCTTGGGCTACTTTTTGGAGACACTATGGCTATGTCTGGATATTGGACACTGCAACTACTGTGCCTGTAGTCCAGCTTCATAATTGTTTGGCCCTTGAGGCCTGCTTTCTTCATCAACAATGGTACAGCCCCTTGGGCTACTTTTTGCAAACAATGCCAGTAGTTCACACTTTATAATTGTGAAGCCCTTGTGATGATGATGATGATGATGATGATGTGTGGCTTCTTCCTGCGTTAACTATCACACAGTCCCTAGGGCAAATTGCTCTCTTTACACCACTTACACACTGAGCTATCATAATATCTCCTCCATCATAACTCGCTCTTACGGCAATCATGCACCTATTTCAGCCTTTTCCTCAGCCCCCAGACCACTTATTTGGGTCCAGCAGACAATTACCCGCATTTACTGTTGACTAATATTGGACTTGCTACTCGCACCGAATACCCGAGTATTACCATATACTCGGCACGAGCATAGCAAGTCTGAGTATTTCACTACTCGCTCATCCCTATAGCAGGAAGTAGGACATTTTTGAGTATTTTGGTGTAATGTGGACAAAAGCACCAGTGGGTTAAATAGCTTGGTGCGAGGTTTGTAGCAGGCAGTAGGAAATTTTGGAGTACTGTTGCTTTGCATTGGGCGAAACGTCCTTTTTGTAATGTGGCCACAAGCACAAGCGGGTTAAATGATCTGGTGCAAGGTGTGTAGCAGGCAGTAGGAAATTTTGGAGAACTGCTGCTTTGCGTTGGGCAAACCATCTTTTTGTAATGTGGACAGAAGCACCAGTAAGGCAGGCTTCACACCATGGTGTGATCCGGTCCAGGGCGGTCCAGGATGACCTAGACAGCCCCGGACCGGATCAGCACACAGAATCGGAGCGTCAAATGTGCCCTCCGGTCCTGTGTGCAGCCGGACGCAGCTGCAGCTGCTAATTATTCAGGACCGCGGCTGGCAGGGAGCTAGCCGCAGTCCTGAAAGAACAGGACTGCGATGATACAAGCATCATTTTTATGTCCGGAGAGAATAATCCAAATTCTCCCGGATTCCACCGGAGAGATGAACCGGATGGCAGAGAGCTGCCATCCACTCCATCCGGCCCCATAGCCTACTATGGGGCCAAAAACGATCCGGGGCTGCCTGGTTTACACCGGACAGCCCCAGACCGGATCACACCGTGGTGTGAAGCCAGCCTAAGTTAAATGGCCTGGTGCGAGGTTTGCAGCCAGTAGGGAATTTTGGAGAACTGTTGCTTTGTGTTGGGCAAACCACCTTTTTGTAATGTGGACACAAGCACCAACGGGTTAAATGGCCTGGTGCGAGGTTTGTAGCAGGCAGTAGGAATTGTTTTGACTACTGCTGCTTTACAATGACCCTGGAAACAAAAAGCTATTGCGACAAAAAACAACAGTACACTGCAGTAAAAATATTAAAATGCAAGTGCAGTATAAAAATGGTATAACAAATACAGGTTACTTAGTTAATCCGTTTTTTTGCGCAGAAAAAGTTATTTTAAGCCACGTCACTATCTTCTACACTTTGAAGATAGTGACGTGGCTTAAAATAACTTTTTCTGCGCAAAAAAACGGATTAACTAAGTACCCTGTATTTGTTATACCATTTTTATACTGCACTTGCATTTTAATATTTTTACTGCAGTGTACTGTTGTTTTTTGTCGCAATAGCTTTTTGTTTCCAATTATGCTGGCGGTGTGAACAGGCTCTTACAGACCTGTTCTCTGTGTGCAGGACTCATCTGTGTTATAATTAATTGCCTCTTGCCATGCAAGAGATGGAGTTCCCGCCTCTCTCTGGGCCCTGCACACATAGCCCCGTCACCTTCACTCCACTTCAGACACAGGTCATGCTGGCTCCTGCTTACTGGTAAGTATTCACACCAGTCAGGTTTTTAATACAACAGTTAGGACCGCGTCTGAGATGGGTACACTTTGAAGATAGTGACGTGGCTTAAAATAACTTTTTCTGCGCAAAAAAACGGATTAACTAAGTACCCTGTATTTGTTATACCATTTTTATACTGCACTTGCATTTTAATATTTTTACTGCAGTGTACTGTTGTTTTTTGTCGCAATAGCTTTTTGTTTCCAATTATGCTGGCGGTGTGAACAGGCTCTTACAGACCTGTTCTCTGTGTGCAGGACTCATCTGTGTTATAATTTACAATGATCCTGCTGGACTCTAACCCTGCTAGAGTAACTCACCCTCCCTGTAGTCTAACTCTGTACTGTGTCTCTTTAGGTCTCAAAAGAGCTATTATTTTGGTGGTTTTATGCAGCTGCTGAACGGATCTTTTCAACTGTCCCTGCACCAATATCTCTCCCTTACTAATTTATACTGAGGTGTTGATTCAAACAAATAAAGAAGAGGGTTTCTACCCCTAGCACCTCAGCGATCTTTTCCTATGATTCTCCAACGCTAGCTCCAGATGCAATGCGGGCAAAATGGATGCGGCAGAGCTAAAATAGACCGTATGATGCTGGGTGGCCAGCCTATCACAGTAATGCCACAACCAAGATGTCTGCGGCATTTCTGTGATTGGTTAAGAAGCCCAGCATGTTTAGTGGCTGTAAAGGAGGCTCCAAAACTGCAGGGCAGGACATCCAAATATAGCGAGGCGAGTACACAAAAACTAGCAGAATAAAGAGTAATGCGAATACCGTACTATTTGAGCGAATAGTGACGAATACACTCGCTCATCACTAGATACCACCCTTTTGGCTGAAAATGGGAAGAATTTGAACAAGTTGACCTTAAAGCTGAATGAAGAAAGCAAACAGTTTGGTTTGCATCTGAATGGGAAGAAGACCGAGATAATGAGTACCGCCAGCGAGAAGGTGAATTTGAAGATCGACAATGAAGAAATAGAAATGGTAGACAGTTTCATCTTCCTGGGGTCCTTCATTGTTTGTATCAGCGGTTCTACAGCTGAAATCAAGTGGTGTCTTGCTATTGTTCGTTCGGCAATGATGAAGAAGAAGCAACTGTGGAAGTGCAAGGACATCTCGATCACCACAAAACGATGATTGGTCACAGCCATTGCATTCCCAATCACGGTGTATGGGTGGGTGACATGGACCTTGACATAGGATGGTTAAAGATCGAATCCTTTCGGCTTTGGTGCTGGAGGAAAGTCCTACGAATCCCATGGACAACAAAAATCAAAAATAAGACTGTTTTGGAACATGCCAATCCACAGCCAATCTACAGTCATGGCCAAAAGTTTTGGGAATGACACCAAAATTATATTTTCACATGATCTGCTGCCCTCTGGTTTTTATTTGTGTTTGTCTGATGTTTATATCACATACAGAAGTATAATTGCAATCATATTATGAGTACCAAAAGGTTACATTGACAGTTAGAATGAGTTAATGCAGCAAGTCAATATTTGCAGTGTTGACCTCTGCAATTCTCCCTGGCATGCTCTCAATCAAGTTCTCAATGGGATTAAGATCTGGGAGTTTCCAGGCCATGGACCCAAAATCTCTATGTTTTGTTCCCTGAGCAATTTAGTTATCACCTTTGCTTTATGGCAAGGTGCTCCATCATGCTGGAAAAGGCATTGTTGGGCGCCAAACTGCTCTTGGACGGTTGGGAGAAGTTGCTCTTGGAGGACATTCTGGTACCATTCTTTATTCATGGCTGTGTTTTTAGGCAAGACTGTGAGTGAGCCGATTCCCTTGGCTGATAAGCAACCTCACACATGAATGGTTTCAGGATGCTTTACAGTTGGCATGAGACAAGACGGGTGGTAGCGCTCACCTCTTCTTCTCCGAATAAGCTGTTTTCCAGATGTCCCAAACAATCGAAAAGGGGATTCATCAGAGAAAATTACTTTACCCCAGTCCTCAGCAGTTAACTCCCTGTACCTTTTGCAAAATATCAGTCGGTCCCTGATGTTTTTTCTGGAGAGAAGTGGCTTCTTTGCTGCCTTCCTTGAAACCAGGCCTTGCTCAAAGAGTCTCCGCCTCACAGTGCGTGCAGAAGCACTCACACCAGCCTGCTGCCATTCCTGAGCAAGCTCGGCACTGTTGTTAGTCCGATCCCGCAGCTGAAACAGTTTTAAGATACGGTCCTGGCGCTTGCTGGTCTTTCTTGGGCGCCCTGGAGCCTTTTTAACAACAATGGAAGCTCTCTCCTTGAAGTTCTTGATGATGTGATAGATTGTTGACTGAGGTACAATCTTTGTAGCTGCGATACTCTTCCCTGTTAGGCCATTTTTGTGCAGTGCAATGATGGCTGCACGTGTTTCTTTAGAGATAACCATGGTTACCTAAAGAGAAACAATGATACCAAGCACCAGCCTCCTTTTAAAGTGTCCAGTGGTGTCATTCTTACTTAATCATGACTGATTGATCGCCAGCCCTGTCCTCAAAAACACCGACATCTGTGTTAATGGAACAATCACTAAAACGATGTTAGCGGGTCTTTTTAAGGCAGGACTGCAATGATGTCGAAATGTGTTTTGGGGGTTAAAGTTCATTTTCTAGACAAATATTGACTTTGCAAGTAATTGCTGTTAAGCTGATCACTCTTTATGACATTCTGTAGTATATGCAAATTGGCATTAAAAAAACTGAATCAGTAGACTTTGTAAAATTTAATATTTGTATCATTCTCAAAACTTTTTGCCATGACTGTACTGGTAGGAAAAGTCATAAAACAGAAACTGTCCTATTTCGGCAATGTGATGAGAGCAAATTGCCTAGAGAAGAAAACTGCTTAGTATGGTCAGTGGCAGTAGAAATCTACTAAGACCTGTTGGCTGGACACCATCATGGCACACATGTAAATTAAGCATCAGAGAACAGTAAGGTACAGTCCAAGTTCGTCCATCCCTACCAGCCACTAAATGAGTGTAGTTAATAATTTGGGACAAATTTTATGCTATCTTAATTACAGTGACATAAGCAAAATACCAGTGTATGTGATATGAATTTTCAGTAGGTTGTATATTATTGATATCCTATCCAATAGTTATATTTTTTTTACTACTGCTAAGGCTGGGGTCACACACACAGATATCTGGGCAGATATTGTTCACAGATCTCTGTTTGCAGTGAAATCATGGACACATTGTTCTATTTTGTGGCTGTATACAAATGGAGCAATCTGTCCATGATTTCACTGCAACCAGAGATCTGTGAACAATATCTGCACAAATATCTGTGTGTGTGACCCCAGCCTAAGTCTTACTATCTATCTGGGAATTGCCACACTTTTTTTGCTGGGTAGATTGATTTTGATAGATGCATATCCTGAAATAGACTATAAACCAATCGTGTGACCATCCATGATATTTCCTGAGGTATCAGTTCTTTGTAAAAAAAAGTTTTTTTTTAAATATCTAATAAAATACATTTACACCAAATTATATGGATGCATTTTGATTACCTATCAAAGATTGCCACATGATTCTACCATTGTCTTTAAAAAAACATTAAGTAATTTATTGCTTTTTAGGTGTAGTAATTGCGTTATCAACAAAAGAGAATGTGATTTTTTTTATTAGAAGAAGCTATCTTCCACGGATTTATTAAAGTCCATAAAGAAATGTTCCCTGTCCCCCTCCCCCGCCGAGAGCTATTATCTCATGTATTGAGTAGATTCTTATTAGTGATGAGCGAGTCTACTCGTTACTACTCGTTACTCGGCGAATAGTAGGGTACTCGCTCTACTCGTTACTCTGCGAGATTCCTAGCGATTACTCGCACAGTAACGAGTCCAATGTAAATCAAGGGAAATGCAATTCCTCTGCTGCTGGACCCTATAAAGAGGTCTGGCAGCAGAGGAAAAACCTGCAATTCCTAACTTAGGATCGGTGGGGAGGCTGCGGGGGAGCTGAGGATCCTGCTGTCAGGCAGCCGGGGAGCGCAGAACTGACCAAGGCCAGCAGGGAGCTGGCCGCGGTCGTGCATTAAAAGTGAAAACCGACGGGTCAGGAATTATCTGTTGACCCCAAACCATGGTTACTTCATATTCCGACTTCTGACGAATGGAAAGGGGTTAAAGCACGATTACACCATATCATTGCCTTACTAAGTAAAAAGTTATTACTTCGAGATTGGTTGTCTACAATCTGTCCGGGGATCTCTGACTTGCTCCAGGTCTTAAAAGCGTCAATGAGAATAGAAAGATTGGAAGCTGAGAGACAAAAAGATTTATTGACAAGTAAATTTTTCAATACATGGAAGAGTTTTATATTAAGCAAATTGTCGCGAGAGGAGCTGGAGCAGACAGTATCTCCGTTCAGACACTCTAACTGGTACCTTATCGAGGATCTAAAAGGAACGCTGGGAGCATTAAAACTATAGGAAAATGGGAAATATTTAATCACCCTGAATAATTCGGATATAAGTTACACACAGAAATACATAATGTTGTGGCTCTTTAAACTACTTAATATACACGAAAGAGAGAGACGGCAACTGGAGACACTTACTATTTTCATACAACGAACAATTGTAATGATTGTAAAGAATAATGTTGTTTGAGGGGAGGGTTGGGGGACTGTTATAAAGGAAAAGGCGGAAGAGGGGTTACTAGATTGTACTTTTCATTACTATCATTTGATATCATCTCTGTTATGTCATGTCATATTATGTCTTGTTTGGAAAAATTAATAAAAATGATATTTAAAAAAAAAAAAAAAAGTGAAAACCGGATTCTCCCGCAATCCGGGACCATAGAGCCCCATGTTATGGGGCGCCGGATTGCACCGGACGGGTACAATCCGGGAGAATCCGGTTTGAAAACTTGAAAACCGGTTTGAAAACCGGATTCTCTTGTATTGTACAGGTCCGGTGCAATCCGGCGCCCCATAACATGGGGATCTATGGTCCCGGATTGCTCCGGACCGGGGCAATCCGGTTTTCAAACCTGTTTTCTATTTTTGACCTTCCCGCCTGGATTTTCAAATGAACAGCTGACTCAGGTCAGCTGTTCCTTTGAAGTAGCAGTGCTGGCAGGGTTCATGTGAGTTCATGCTTGTTTGCATGAACTCACATGAACTTTCCCATGGGTGCACAGCTCTTCTACATCTCTGGTGGAGGTTCTCTATGAGAGATGTAGCACAAGCTAAAGAAGAACCCTGGATTGGACTACGTCGTACTGAAGAGGATTTTTTTTAAGTAAAGATGGAGTCCCTAAGTGTGTTTTTGTTTTTTGTTTTCAAATAAAAATATTTTTTCTCTGTGTTGTGTTTTTATTTAAACAATTTAATAGAAATTCATGGTGGTCATGTCTAATATTGGCGTGACCCCATGAATTTCGGGCTTAGGGCCAGCTGATAACAAAAAGCTGGCCCTGACCCCTTTATTACCCAGTGAGCCACCGCACCAGGGCCCTGGAAGAGTTGGGTTCAGCGCCAGAATATGGCGCTTCAATGAACGCACCATTTTCTGGGTTGGCTGCAGGCTGCCATTCGCAGCGGGGGGTGCCCAGAAGGCTTGGGTCTCCCTGTGCTGCGGATTCCAGCCCCCAGCTTCCTAGCTGGACCTGTCTGGACATAGAAATCGCGCAGAGCCCCACGCATTTTTTTTTATTATTTCATGAAATTCATGAAATAATAAAAAATAAGGGCTTACCGATATTTCTGTGTCCAGGCAGGTCCAAATAGTCAGCTGGGGGTTGGGGGCAGCCCGTTGCCGCCTACTGTATTTGGCTGGCATAGAAAAAGATGGCGAAGCCCACGTCAAAATTTTTCTGAAAAATCCATTTAACAATTCTATAAAAAGGGACTGAATCTTTATTAACCCATCAACCATGGTCGAGGGGTTAATAAAGATGCAGTCCCTTTCATTCATATTGTTTTTTGGATTTTACAGAAAAAAAATTGACGTGGGTTTCGCCGTATTTTTGTATCCAGCCAGATACAGCAGGCAGCGACGGGCTGCCACCAGCTCCCAGGTGCCTATTTGTACCTGGCCGGACACAACAATATAGGGGAGCCCCATTTTTTTATTATTTCATGAATTTCATGAAATAATAAAAAAAAAATGCGTCTGTCAGCATTGTTTAAAAGCCGGCGGCTTTTTACCACTGGCTTTTAATCAATGAAATGGGGAATTGCAGGTTTTTCCTCTGCTGCCAGACCTCTTTATAGGGTCCAGCAGCAGAGGAATTACTCGCAATACTCGCTTTCCCATTGACTTACATTGGACTCCTAGACTCGTAACGAGTACCCGAGTATCGGGACCTACTCGTTACGAGTGTAGCAAGTTCGAATATTTCAGTACTCGCTCTTCCCTAATTCTTATCTCTAAGGGTGCTTTCACGCTGTGATTTTTGAGGATCTGTGGCTGTCCGTTGTAAAACGGACAGCCACAGATACGATTTGGCCCCCATGTTATCTTATGGGCATGGATCAGATTTGCCCTTAATGGCAGACGATTTTTGTCGGATTCGATTGTATCTGATTTTTTGCTGTGCCCAAAATCAGAGACTGCTCCGATTTTGGGCACAGCGGACCAAATTGGACACAATCAAATCCAACAGGATCCCCGCCAGTTAACATGAAGCCTATGATCGCAGGTCCGAGGAAACAGCTGATCGCTCCTCGGACCAGATTTTAGTGTACTGAGCATGCTCAGTAAACTAAAACTGCTGTGTGCCGTCTAATTTCACTTCCGCAATGTATATACATACATTGCGCAAGTGAAATTAAGTAAAAGCAAGGGGTTCAAAATAAAGAAAACTCTATTCACACCTTCCAGCGATCCCCCGACACCTCCAGCAACTCCAGGTGACTACAGGCCCTGCCGTTACGTCACAACCCAATCAGCTGATCGGGTCACATGACCGGTTACCGCGGTAACTGCGTCAGTTACCCGATGACGCTGCCAGGTTGTGACGTAACGGCAGGTCCTGTAGTCACCCGGAGCTTGCTGGAGGTGTCGGGGGATCACTGGAAGGTGAGAATAGAGTTTTCCTTATTTTTAACCCCTTGCTTTTACTTAATTTCACTTGTATGTATATCCATACATTGCAGAAGTGAAAGTGCCCCGCACAGCTCTTTTTGTGTCCAGACCGTGAAAATCACGGACCCGGACACAGAAATAGATCACCTCCAATGGTGTTCTTTCCTGTCCGTGGGGTGCTGCAAAAACTAGGATCCCACGGACAGGAAAATTAATGCGATGTGAAAGCACCCTAATCCATTGCATGCAGTGTTTCAGGATATTTACGGGATACTACCTGTTGTTGGAGAATTTTGATCATTTCAACTGGGGGAAAATTATGGATTTTTGACTTGTGACGTTATCAGCCTTTACTCTATCATGTTACACAATTTTGCTGTAGAGGCAGCGGCACAGTTTATGGAAAATGTTTACATATAACACTGGGAGTCTGAGATTTTGTTATCATGTTGAATAAAATACCTTTTAAAACATTACCTTTTCATGTTTGGTAACCGGTTATTCATCCACTTGGAGTCCTGATTGAGTCTATGTTTTCTCCATCTCTTGCAGTTCTTTTTGTTGCTGGGTGGGAGGAGTGTTTAATTTACTCTGCCTCCAATCCTTTTGAGGACAACATACTGTAGTACATTCATTTCATCGATGACTGTCTCCTTGAACGGAGGGGTGATGAAATGACAATAGCCAACTTCATGAAATATATTAACAGTTACAGTTTTAACCTTTGGTTTAAGAAATATGCGTTTTTTAAATCTGTCTCATTTCTTGGGGATGACCACAATTTAAAATTCAACATTAATATCTATAGAAAATCTACAGTGGGCAACACTCTTCTTGAAGTAAGAAGCTGTCACCTATGTCATACTATTGCGGCCATTCCCTATGGGGAACTTTTATGTGATAAAAGGATTTGTACTGATAAAAAATTTTTTGACTATCAAAGTAAGGCTATTCAGACCAGATTACAGCAGAGAGGTTATGGAAAGATGGCTCTTAAGGAAGCAAGCAACAGGGCAAGTGAAATTTCCACTAAGGATGTGATTAATAAAAATCGAGAAGGTGAAAAAACAAAATGTATGCAAAAGGATTACAATAAAATTAATTTTGTTTCTTCTTATACGTAGTAATCAATTCCATCAAATAAGAAATTGTCACAGTGAATGGTATAGCAGTAAAGGAATCAGGAAGCAAGATAGGAAAATGGGCTAAGGCGCTAAGGTGAGCTAGTCTGACCCTTAGATTGGCTGGCGGTCCCTGGCTTACCCTGGTCACAGAGGTACCTCTGAAGTTGAACACATGTCAGAAATATAGTATGAAATTACCTTCCAATATTAAATTAAGATGAAACATTGGGTAAAATTTTAAAAACTGGCTGCGATTTTGTTGGTAGAAGAGCTAAGACTCTTGTAAATATTTTATCTCCTAGTCTTTTTTTCTCACAAACTTGTGAAAAAGCTGGTAAATCAGGGCTGTCCACTTTCTGGATTTTTCAAATACAGCATTAATCTTTGTTCTGTGTGCCAATACGGTGTGAAAACACAATCTCTTGGGACCTGCGATTCTGAAAATGTTCAGATTAAATCATTCATAAACCATGAAACAAACCACGTGATATATATAATTAAGAGCACACAATGTGATTCAAGTTACGTGGGTTGCACTATTAGGTGCCTGAAAGTGAGAATCGCAGATCAAATTTCTGACATCAGAAAAGGGAAAGTAAGTAATACATCTGGTTCAGATAAGCACTTTTCTGAAGTTCATGCAGGCAGTATAAACACTTTCTCTTTCTATGGTATTGTCAAGATAAATAAACCTAAAAGGGGTGGCAATAGAAGGAAAATTTTATTTAAAAACGAAGCCTTATGGATAAATAAATTAAATACTAGGATCCCACATGGATTAAATTACCGTAGAGATCTTATGTTTATATATTGATTGTATTTTTTGTTATTTTCTTTTTGTAACACATATACAGTATATATTTCCAAGTTTATTTTTCTTTCTTTTTCATATATATTTGAATATAATAGTTATCTTCAGGTATCATTGTAAGGGGTAATGTCTTTTTCTTGATCAACATGAGCAAGTCACCTTCCACAGGTGTCTTATCATTAAATTTATTGTCATTTGTTTTTAAATCATGTAACTTACTTTTTCTGGCTATGTTACGACTAAGACTTGTGGTAGAGTTGAAATGCCTCAACCTGTACAAGTACTCCATTGATGTTTTAATGAGTGTTTCTTAAAGCAAGAAAACCTGGAATTGTATCCACAACTCAAGTAGTACTAGTTTGCTCTTATTGTAATCTTTCTTGTTTGCCCAGCTGATGGACATCTGCTGAAATTTGGAACCTATTGTGGGTCACTTCTGTATTACACGGTGAGCGGATTTTCCTTTCCTCCTGCACTGAGATATATAAGGCTGGACAGCCCACCTGATCTAATAGTATGTGAACTTTTAATAGGCAATAAGCCAGACTCTGTGCATTACACATACCTGTGTCTCTGGTACTGGAGCTCTAGCAAGCATTATCTATGTGCACTTATAATATTAAGCAACTACCACCTCCATGAATGATAGGCATGTGAATGGTTGTTTTAAAATATCTTGCATATGTGCTACCCCTGTCTCTATAATGGGGGTCTGCTGCATCCTGTAATGCTTTGGTATTGTAATCTGGTAATGTAATGAAGACTGCCTTGTTCTGTGATATTTTTTTTATAAACAAATCTTTAGTATAATAGGAGAATAAGGCTTCCTGATTTGTACAGTTCACTATTATCATTTCTTTACTGTTGTAAGCCGCATAACAATGAAGATATGAACAACCCAGATCAGAGCATGTCTAGAAAATTCCTATTCAAGTTAGTGAGCCAAATCCACTTGAACCACACTATAATTTTCTGAGGATTTGCAGAGTAAATTCACCATGTCTGAACTGGTGTTCGTTTCACCTAAATAAGTTGTTGAGATTAAGAAAATGTGTAATCAAAAAATGGTCTATTTTTACATCCAGTTTTAGAAAGGTATTATCATATTTTTAAAAATTCCTATATAAGTTAGTGAGCCAGTCAATCTATCACTGCAAGGCTAAGGTAAAGAACAAAAAGTAGTAAGCTATGGCCTAGAGCAGGGGTCTCAAACTCGCGGCCCCCGGGCCGCAAGCGGCCCGCCACGCTCCCCAGTGCGGCCCGGGGCACCATGAAAGAAAAATGCATGCCCCGGGCCATTATACATGGAGCCGCTGCGGTACCGCTTTACTGTGACTGTGACGGGTACCGCCGGCTCAGGCCAAACAAGCGCCTTCGTGCCTGTACATTCATGCAAGCAGGCAGCCGGTGGACCAATTGGAAGCCTCCTGTGACGTCAGCGGCTCCATGTATAATGAGCCCGGGGCATCAGGTGTGTATGAGTGAGTGTTAGAGAGAGAGTGTGAGTATGTGTGAGTGTATATGTGAGTGTGTGTATGTGTATAATAGTGAGTGTATTTGTGTGTATATGTGAGTGTGCGTATAATAGTGAGTGTATTTGTGTGTATAAGTGAGTGTGTGTATAATAGTGAGTGTATTTGTGTGTTTAATAGTGAGTGTGTGTATGATAGTGAGTGTGTATGTGTATAATAGTGAGTGTATTTGTGTGTATATGTGAGTGTGTGTATAATAGTGAGTGTATTTGTGTGTATAATAGTGAGTGTGCGTATAACAGTGAGTGTATTTGTGTGTATATGTGAGTGTGTGTATAATAGTGAGTGTATTTGTGTGTATAATAGTGAGTGTGCATATAATAGTGAGTATATTTGTGTGTATATGTGAGTGAGTGTGAGTATATTTGTGTGTATATGTGAGTGTGTGTATAATAGTGAGTGTATTTGTGTGTATAATAGTGAGTGAGCGTATAATAGTGAGTGTATTTGTGTGTATATGTGAGTGTGTGTATAATAGTGAGTATATTTGTGTGTATAATAGTGAGTGTGCGTATAATAGTGAGTGTATTTGTGTGTATATGTGAGTGAGTGTGAGTGTATTTGTGTGTATATGTGAGTGAGTGTATTTGTGTGTATATGTGAGTGTGTGAGTGTATTTGTGTGTATATGTGAGTGAGTGTATTTGTGTGTATATGTGAGTGTGTGAGTGTATTTGTGTGTATATGTGAGTGTGTGTATGTGTATAAAAGTGAGTGTATTTGTGTGTATATGTGAGTGAGTGTGTGAGTGTATTTGTGTGTATATGTGAGTGAGTGTATTTGTGTGTATATGTGAGTGAGTGTATTTGTGTGTATATGTGAGTGTATTTGTGTGTATATGTGAGTGAGTGTATTTGTGTGTATATGTGAGTGTGTGTATTTGTGTGTATAGGTGAGTGTGTGAGTGTATTTGTGTGTATATGTGAGTGTATTTGTGTGTATATGTGAGTGTATTTGTGTGTATATGTGAGTGAGTGTATTTGTGTGTATATGTGAGTGACTGTATATGTGTAAGTGTATGTGTGTGTGAATATTTCTGAGTGTGTATATGTGTGTGCGTGTATATTTGTATGTGAGTGTGTATATGTGTGTGAGTGTATGTATATGTGTGAGGGTATTCCCACGCCGCCTGAGTGACACATCGCCGGCGGCTGGTGCCGCGTGCTGGCTGGTGCCGGCTGCCGGGTGCAGGCTGGTGCCACGTGCAGGCTGGTGCCACGTGCTGGCTGGTGCCGGCTGCCGGTTGCTAGCTGGTGCCGGCTGCTGCCGGCAAGCGGAACACTGGGAGCCACAGAGGAAGAAGCTGCCGGAATGAGAAGAGTGGAGTCAGGTAAGGCGCTGTTACAGCCGAAGATAGCAGCCTGGGGGGTGAAGGGAACGTGACCGCTGAAAGTGCCCAGGCAGGAACTCCAAATATGGCCCTATGTAAGTGTGTCAATGTGTGATTGTGTATGTGTTTGTGTGAATATGTCTGAGGATGTATGTGTGTATGTATGTGAGTGTGTGTATATGTGCGGGTGTGTATATATGGGCTTGCCCACACACCTGCGCTCTCAGTATTTAGCGCTTCTGCACTAAATACTTAGGCTTTGACAGAGAAGCAGAGGTGCGTGTATGCGGCCGCTTTCAGCAGACGCTGTCCCTGGTTACCCCATGTGTATCGTGGTAACCAGTTCATACAGCAGGCTGCCCACTGTCCGCTTATCTCGAGCGCACAGGGAAACGCTGCTTGCAGTGTTTCCCTGTGCGCTCTGGATAAGCGCACACTATGCAGGCTGCTGTATGAACTGGTTACCACGATACACATCGGGTAACCAGGGACAGCGTCTGCTGAAAGCGGCCGTATACACGCACCTGCACTTCTCTGTCAAAGCCTAAGTATTTAGTGCAGAAGAGCTAAATACTGAGAGCGCAGGTGTGTGGACAAGCCCTATGTGAGTGTGTGAGTGTGTGTGTGAATGAGAGAACAAAAAGAACAGAGACCAGGACATTACTACAAGGTGACAAGGGAGGGAACATTACTAAAAGATTGGGACATTACTACAAAATGAGGACCAGGATGGGAGACATTAATATAGGATGGGGACCAGGATGGGGACATTACTACAAGATGGAGACCAGGACGGGGACATTACTACAAGAGGAGGACCAGGATGGGGACATTACTACGAGATAGAGACCAGGACGGGGACATTACTACAAGAGGAGAACCAGGATGGGGACATTACTACGAGATAGAGACCAGGGCGGGACATTACTACAAGAGGAGGACCAGGATGGGGACATTACTACAAGATGGAGACCAGGACAGGGACATTACTACAGGATGAGGACCAGGATGGGGACATTACTACGAGATAGAGACCAGGGCGGGGACATTACTACAAGAGGAGGACCAGGATGGGGACATTACTACAAGATGGAGACCAGGACGGGGATATTACTACAAGAGGAGGACCAGGATGGGGACGTTACTACGAGATAGAGACCAGGGTGGGGACATTACTACAAGAGGAGGACCAGGATGGGGACATTCCTACATGAAGATCATAATTTGTACTTTACTAGATTGAGCAAATTCTGGTATTGCTAAAATGTCATTTAGGGTACCGTTACACATCGCAACAATGCATGCAATTTCACTGGCAATTTGCTGGTTGCAGTGAAATCATGAACACATTGTTCTATTTTCTTGCTGTGTACAAATGTAACAATATGTCCATGATTTCACTGCAACCAGCAAATTGCCTGTGAAATTGCATGCAATGTTGCGACGTGTAACGGTACCCTTAGTCCTACAAGCAATGCGGCCCCCCGATATCAATTTTTTTCTACTTGCGGCCCACCAACCCAACCGAGTTTGAGACCCCTGATCTAGAAGGAAGACAATGGTAAAGGTTAGAAACAAGGTGTGCATTAGGGTCAGTCCAGGCACACTGTCAGTAGAGTGGGCAGAGTGTGAAAACAGAGCAACATAGGCATTTAAAAAGTACACACATATTTACATTAAATAGCAGCTGTGAGGGCAAGAGGCACAGCAGATCAACCACGGGAAAAACACAGGCGGGGCAGCAGGTGAAATGCACGGCAAGTCATAGGCACGTCAGGGCAGGAGCAGCTGACAGTCTCGAAGGAAGATAAAGGTAAACGTAAAGCTGAGACTGGTTTTCATAGTGGGCAGAGTGCCATAATTTTCACAATGTTTGATCAACAGTAAACTGCAGAATGGGACACATACAGACACTGAGTACTGACTCATTTACACATCGCATACAGTACCGACAGCATGACAAGGCCGACAGTACACATTGCATTGCATGACATTACCCACTTTACCGACAGCATGACAAGACACAGACCACCATGGCATTGCATGACATGACCCACTGTACACATTGCATTGCATGACCTGACCCGCAGTAGAAACAGCATGACAAGACCCACTGTACACATTGCATTGCATGACCTGACCCGCAGTAGAAACAGCATGACAAGACCCACTGTACACATTACATTGCATGACCTGACCGCAGTAGAAACAGCATGACAAGACCCACTGTACACATTGCATTGCATGACATGACCCACAGTAGAAATAGTCTCAGGGCTGGCTCAACAACCTTAATGGTACCTTTACACGCCGCTAAAGAAGGTTAGAAACAACTGGGTGTCTCACGTGCACGTGCACGTTTCAACGGTTCATAACGGTACCTGATACCGCATTTACACGCCGCTACGAGGTGCTCTACAGTAGGTTTTTTTCTATCCCTGGATGCACCGCCGGGTGCCGCAGGTTACCTCCTGTAGAGCACCTTCCCTCATTTACAAGCCGCTACCACAAGGCAATATGGGAGGACCTGGGGCAGCAGGGACAACACATAGGCGTGCCACAGTTGTGGATTACGAGACGCTCATACGGTGATTGGACAATGCAATAGCATCATGATTGGCCAGCCAGCGCAGGAAGGCTGGCTAATGCATGATGCTATTGCAATTGTGTAGTGTGACTGGTCAGCTCCTTAAATATGCTGCCCTATGCAGGGACAACCAATCGTACCGCAGGAGCTTCCACGAATAATCGCTGATGGGGCGCAGTATCCCGGAGGCTGTGTCACGCCCCAGGGAGTTCACTAGGTGTCGCAAAAACCTTCCTGTTCCTTGTTTACACGCCGCTACCATCGGGTTGAAACCAACCTGTTTTTGAGCACTGCTCAATAACAGGGGTCGACAGTGACCGGTGGCAACAACCTGATTTACACGCCGCTACCTTGCGGTGTTTTGACGGTGCAAGATACAATTGTCTCCGACACCCGGTTGTTTCTAACCTTCTGTAGTGGCGTGTAAAGGTACCATAAGGGTGCACAGAATTAATGATCAATAATATTAAGCGATCTGGCACACCAAAAATAAGAATCCAGGAATGTTGAAATAGAAATTTGTATTCTTTATTAGTGATTCTCAGAGAGGTGATGTTTACTTTTCATCAGGTAACATTTATCATAGTCAGACGTTTCGACCGTAGTCTTCTTCACATGACATACTGATTAACATAAGAGGAAAAGAGAAAGACACTAATGAGCCATGCACACAGTGAAAAGATCTGTAGGACACTGTTCACACCACCAAAAGATTAAATCACAAAAAACAATCAGAAAAACGTGCAAAAATACTCTGTTAAAAAAGATAAAAACAGTAAAAAGCAAGTGCTACATAAAAAAGTGATAAAAAACAGGGTATTTAGTTGATAAGTTTTTTGCAAAAAATGTATACGAAGCTGCTCTACCGAACGTCAAGGTAACCCGTATCAGAGCAGTCCCTATCTGTGTGTTCAAAAAACCTGACCATGTGAATAGTTACCTACATGAGCCGGGTCCAGACAGGTCCAGTGTCTGACACGGACTGACTGCAGAAGACGGCTTTCATGTGCAGGACCCAAAGGGAGTGGTGGGCGGCTCCCTTATCTTGCAGAAACAAGAAACAAACTAGAAAGACACTAATGAGCCATGCACACAGTGAACAGATCTGTAGGACACTGTTCACACCACCAAAAGACTGAATCACAAAAAACAATCAGAAAAACGTGCAAAAATACTCTGTTAAAAAAGATAAAAACAGTAAAAAGCAAGTGCTGCATAAAAAAGTGATAAAAAAAAGAGGAAAAGAGAAAACAAACAATATTATGTTTACATATCAAAGTCATAAGTGAATAATCCTGTTACATCACCAATAAGAGTTCAAAAAATACAAAAAAAATACAAAAAATTACTTTCACAAGAAACTATACAACATCAATTCCATGAAAAGATAATAGAAGTACCAGAACATCATCCATTTTTTGTGGAAAGAAGAAAATAACACTATAAACACAAAAACGTACAAAAACATGCAATACCTTATTGCAATGCTGCGTTATTGTATGATGTTGCAACAAAAGCACCATACACTCGTCTATAATAAAACAATAGTCAAATTAGTAGTACTCAAGCAAATGTGCAAATTATCCCCAGAGCAAAAGAACTATACTGAACCTAAATAATGACATATCTGGGTTGTTAAAACAAATGTATTGGTAACTCAGACTAAATAAGATTCATATAATCTCAGTGGATTAACCACAGTTACAAAATGAATCCTGTCAAACTCTTGCAGTCATATCTGAGAACATCCTTACGGTATGGAACACTGAATAAAGAGCATATAATTTACCTGTTCACCTTAACAGTAATTGATAGGCTACTCCTGTCCAAATATAATTTCTTTATAGAGAATATACTATGACAAAAGAAAAACATAACCCATTATTAGGTACAATACTCAAGCTATGACCTATACACGTCCTCATATAGTCATAAAAATAATGTAAAATACCTGTGGTATACATGGGGTTAAACTTACACCCCTAAGGCTATATATGGATATATATGGAATGCTGCCACTGCTGTATGGAACAGAAATATGAACTATATAACTTATCAAACTAAGTAGCACAAGATGATTGCTAAATCACAAATTGATGTGGCGCATACCTTTTGAAAATGATAACAAGAAAGCCAGAAACCTATAAAAAAGTAAAGAGAAGTCATCTTAATCATAAAATGCCACTAATGGGCCAAAAGCTTCACTATCCGCCAGTAGCACAATTTTCCATACTTACTGGTCTGCACGTGTATCGACGTTGGCGGGGTGTGCGCCAATGGAAATGGTAAGGAGACACTCCCCCTGCTTCCTCCAGCCGGAACGCAGGTGTGTCTCAAGTGGAACACAAGCCGGCGGCGCCTAGTTCATGACGTCACCAGCTCTGCGCCTTGCGCATGCGCATAAGTAACAAACAAGAAATCTGAACGCTGTTCATAAAGTAATTGCGGTGGCAGCAATGATTGCAATTAGAAGTGTGCGGTCTCATGCCTGAGAGAGGAGAAAGGGAAATAAAAGAAAAGAAAAGAAAAGAGGTCATTGCTACATATAAATACCTAACAGGGCAATGTGTTATTAAAATTTGCAAAAGAAAAATATCATAGTACGGTAATCATTATGATAATTAATAGGAGATAATGGGAATGAAATGCATCAAATTAGACATGGAATAGTCCACCAGTTTCTCTTAAAATCCTTCGAATAATAATAAGATGCTTCGAATAATAATAAGATAAGGGCAATATTCAGACCTAATGATAGAGATATTAAAATTAATAGTATAGTTAATATTAATCTCAGAATTAATATTTAATAAATGAGATCAGAAGAACACCTCGTACTCCCGATTTAAGCCCAAAGGTTCCAGGGTCTGAAGGCGGTGAATCCAATAGGATTCCCTTTCCTTCAGTCTCCTACTGAGATCACCCCCACGTATAGCCAGTGGTACCTGCTCCAAGACCTGAAACCTAAGCTGTGAAATGTTGTGGCCCTGTGTTATAAAATAGAAAGGTACTGGTAACATCATATTGCGACATCTAATTGTCGACTTGTGCTTACTAATGTGGTCTCGGACATGCTGGGTGGTCTCCCCAACATATCCGAGACCGCACGGGCACTTAAGCAAATATATGACGAACGTAGAGTCACAGGTAAAATAACCCTTAATCGGATATGTCATTATTTAGGTTCAGTATAGTTCTTTTGCTCTGGGAATAATTTGCACATTTGCTTGAGTACTACTAATTTGACTATTGTTTTATTATAGACGAGTGTATGGTGCTTTTGTCGCAACATCATACAATAACGCAGCATTGCAATAAGGTATTGCATGTTTTTGTACGTTTTTGTGCTTATTGTGTTATTTTCTCCTTTCCACAAAAAATGGATGATGTGACGTCCCTTATTCTGGTACTCTATTATCTTTTCATGTGATTGATGTTGTATTGTTTCTTGTGAAAGTAATTTTTTTTTTTGTATTTTTTGTACTCTTATTGGTGATGCAACAGGATTATTTACTTATAACTTTGATATGTAAACATAATATTGTTTGTTTTCTCTTTTCCTCTTATGTTAATCAGTATGTCATGTGCAGAGGTGTAACTAGGTTTTATGGCACCCGGGGCAAAGATTTATTTTGGCGCCCCCCCCCCTCCCCTTCCAATCACACCCGCCACCGCAAATTTTTATTTGATGCGTAGCTCTATATATATGTATACATCAGGCAGGCACACTATAAGGTGTATATATGTATACATCAAGCAGGCACACACACTATGAGGTGTATATATAATATATACACCTCATAGTGTGTGTGCCTGCCTGATGTATACATATATACACCTCATAGTGTGCCTGCCTGATGTATACATATATACACCTTATAGTGTGCCTGCCTGATGAATACATATATATACCTGAGGTATATATATGTATACATCAGGCAGGCACACTATGAGGTGTATATATGTATACATCAGGCAGGCACACACTATGCCTGCCTGATGTATACATATATACATATATACATATATACTTCTCATAGTGTGTGCCTGCCTGATGTATACATATTTATATACACCCCTCATAGTGTGTGTGCCTGCCAGATGTATACATATATATACCTCATCGTGTGCCTGCCTGATGTATACATATATATACCTCAGGTATATATATGTAGACATCATCAGACAGGCACACTATGAGGTGTATATATGTATACATCAGGCAGGCACACACACCATGAGGGGTGTATATATGTATACATCAGGCAGGCACACATACTATGAGTTGTATATATGTATACATCAGGCAGGCACACACACTATGAGGTGTATATATCATATATACACCTCATAGTGTGTGTGTGTGCCTGCCTGATGTATACATATATACACCTCATAGTGTGCCTGCCTGATAATGTATACATATATATACATCAGGTATATATATGTATACATCAGGCAGGCACACTATGAGGTGTATATATCACCAGGCAGGCACACACTATGAGGTATAATATTATACCTCAAAGTGTGTGCCTGCGCCTGATGTAGGCATATATATATATACACCTCATAACATAAGGACAGGCACCCCCCCCCCCCCATTTAGGTTACTTTATTACTGTATTAGGAGTAGAGTTGTAGGCGTACCTAGGACGGACCGGACCAGGACGACTCAGTCTGAGTCAAGAGTCAGGACTCAGGAAGAGGCAGGCCACAGCAGATCCTGACCTCGGCTCCTCCTCTCCGTCCCACTGTGCGGCGCGCCGGGTGACGTCAGCTGCAGCGCGACGTGACCGAGGGAGGGTGGTAACTGCTGCCAGGGGGCGCACCAGCAGCAGGGGTTGGTTGTGCACGCACAGCTCCGCGGCCGCCCGTGCACAATATGCGGCGAGGAGGAGATTAGTTCCAGCGGCGGTGCTGCAGTGCCACCGCGGCTGGTCACCTGATGATGGCACCAGCGCCCCCCACTGAGTGGCACCCGGGGCAAAAGGTCCGGCTGCACCCCCCAAGATACGCCCCTGGTCATGTGAAGGAGACTACGGTCGAAACGTCTGACTATGATAAATGTTACCTGGTGATAAAGTAAACATCACCTGTCTGAGAATCACTAATAAAGAATACAAATTTCTATTTCAACATTCCTGGATTCTTATTTTTGGTGTGCCAGATCGCTTAATATTATTGATCATTAATTCTGTGCACCCTTATGGTACCTTTACACGCCGCTACAGAAGGTTAGAAACAACCGGGTGTCGGAGACAATTGTATCTTGCACCGTTAATGACCCACAGTAGAGACAGCATGACAAGACTCACAGTACTTATTGCATTGCATGGCATGAACCACAGTACAGTATGTGTTTTTGACATTGTCAGTACTGTGGGTCATGTCATCAATGCAATGTGTACTTTTGGTCGTGTCCTGCAATAGGTACTGTGGTTCATGTAATGCAATTCATGACATGACCCACAGTACCGACAGCATGACAAGACATAGGGTACACATGTCATTGCATGACATGACCCACAGTACCGACAAAATGACACGACCAAGACTACACATTGCATTGCATGACAATTGCATGACATGACCCACAGTACCGACAAAATGACACGACCAAGACTACACATTGCATTGCATGACAATTGCATGACATCACCCACAGTACCAGCAAAATGACACGAACAAGACTACACATTGCATTGCATGACAATTGCATGACATCACCCACAGTACTGACAAAATGACATGAACAAGACTACACATTGCATTGCATGACAAGACCCACAGTACTTATTGCATTGCATGACATGAACCACAGTACAGTATGTGTTTTTGACATTGTCAGTACTGTGGGTGATGTCATGCAATGCAATGTGTACTTTGGTCTTGTCCTGCAATAGGTACTGTGGTTTATGTAATGCAATTCATGACATGACCCACAGTACCGACAGCATGACAAGACATAGGGTACACATGGCATTGCATGACATGACCCACAGTACCGGCAATATGACACGACCAAGACTACACATTGCATTGCATGACAATTGCATGACATGACCCACAGTACCGACAAAATGACACGACCAAGACTACACATTGCATTGCATGACAATTGCATGACATGACCCACACACAAAATGACACAACCAAAAATACACATTGCATTGCATGAACTGACCCATAGTAGAGACAGCATGACAATACCCACTGTACACATTGCATTGCAAGACATGACACACAGTACCGACAGCATGACACGACGCACAGTACACATAGCATGAACTATAGTACCGACTGCATGACACAACCCACAGTACACATTTTTTGAATCACAGTACCGACTGCATGACACGGCATGAACCACAGTACCGACTGCATGACACGTCCCACAGTACACATTGCATAAACCACAGTACTGACTGCATGACATTGAAGCACAGCACACACTACATTGCATACCATACATTGAGACAGACAGAGTGTGTGGGCATATGTACTGTGTGTGTAATTGACTCAGCGCGGCCGGCTGACTCCGGTTTAGACAGGCGATTCTTCTCCTTCCTTGTCACGGGTGGACCGCGCCTGCCGGTAGTGGGGCCCGGTGTAGTGCAGATCAAAAGTGAAGACGTCTTGCGGGAACAGATTAAAGGGGTTTTAATTTGTTTTCTTCGTGACGCCACCTATGAGTAGTTCGGTAAGGGCTACCGACGCTGCGGAACCTCCGGGGTGATGGACAGCAGCAAGATGGTACGCTCCCCACAGGCTGAGCGGTGATCCCCGGAGGCTGGAGCTGCTCAAGATGTTGTGCGGCAGCTGCGGTTACCTCTTAGTTAATGACGGACAGTTCATAAGGAATCACAGACACAGGAAGTCTCTATAACGGTTCTTTACTGTAACCATGAAGGCAATACACAGTATGCAGTGGTTACAGGTAGCGGACCGGGTGGACTCAGCAGTGGTAGTGTTCCTCAGAGATCCGCAAGTGTTCCTCCATTCTACCTGTCTTGTTCTAACCAGTGTCGCCCAGGAATACCAGATCGGGTACGGGGAGGCTGCTTCAATGCCCTATCCATCTGTATACGCTGTGGATGCTTTGGGGAGCCTTGGATCCCTCAGGGGGTACACCGCTGGTTAGACGACTGGTTGGTGGTGGGGTGCTCCTATAAAGCTGCTCCTCCACGGGGCTGGTTCGCGTGACAGAGGTGAACTGCTGCCAGCTTCGGTACCAGTGAACCGGCTGTAAGTTGTGGGCACGGGAGTCTTTTGGGAACCCGTGTAATAATGCCCATTCCCGGATGGTAAGGCCTCGGGTGGTGACACCCGTCCGGTGACGGCCCAGGGCCCGCACGGGGTGCGGAGCCCCCGCTCCTCTCCTATCTCGAGGGTTCTCTCTCCTCTTCTGTTCTGTTCTACTCCACTGCACTCCACCCCTCAGGGCCTATGATTGGTCCCCTGTTCTAGGTGTTGCATGTTGAGTTGGATCTCCGAGTTAACTATTGCATTGCTGAGTCAGAGGATATTGCGGCTGCAATACCCTCTTGTGACGCACTCGTTGCGGGGCGCCACACTCCCCCTTGGTTGAATACGCTTGTCCCCAAGCGTCCCACTACTCACATTACAGAGGTTTTTATATTTTATAACAGGTAATACACTTTTATTAATGACAGGTCATATATGCATAAAAGTGAGGTAGATAAACAGGTTAACACATTGCGCAGACCCGGCGGGCGGTCGGCTGTCCTTAGAATAAAAGTTCAGGCTGTAGCCGCCAAGTCGCGGTGTTACGGTGCAAACAGGAAGAAGTCTCTTTTAATAGCAAAGTTCAAACAACAACAGTCACTTATGAATGGCAGTGTTCCGGACTCGTATGGCGAACCACCCATCACGGCATATATGGCGCTCATAGGTTACTATGTCCCCTCTATACAAGTCTCGGCTTGGATGGCCTCGCGGTAAGTGCGATTCCACATCACGGCGCCCCACAAACACTTCAGTACTCATACCCTCCTCCCTTACGAATCCCCACCCGGTGGACAAGTTAAATGTGCTTACCCACCCGGTTTTACGGAATTGTTCAGGCAATGGAGATTGGCGGCGGGCCTCGGCACGAGCCTGCATGTTGGCTTGCAGTCGAGTGTGCCACTCGTCTCTCCGGATACGACGTACCTCTTCGTCGGAGTGATGCGGCGTGTGGATAAAGTCACTACGGCGTGCTGGTTGTTGAACCGCTCGAGCTTGGTGGGCAGTCTGGAGTGGAGCCCGGTTCAACGGAACCGGAGAAGATACTGTTGCGGCGGCACCCGACCAGTGCACCCGAGCTGATCGCCCGGCAGAAGGGTTCCTTGTGTCTCCCCAGGCGAACCCGGTGTAGAGATCCTCAGCTGGACTGTAGGTCTCCTCGTCATCCTCCTCGACCTCCTCGATGACTACGTCGGGCTGCTCGGCTGACGAAGACGATGGATGGAATCCTCTGGATCGGTGGGTGGCTGTGCTGCAAAGTTCTCATCTGGATCGTTGTGCAGGACTTCCAGGCTGCCTGCCTCTTCTTCTGTAGCAGCAGGAAGTGGTGTTTCAATCCCGGTCACCAGTTAGGCCTCTGTAGTTGCAGAGGAGGCCTCCGGTTCAAGGGAGAAACAAGCGACAGTCTCCGTAGTGTGGAAACCAGTCGCGGGTTCCGCAGGTGGAACCAGGTAGAGGTCAGCTTCTTCGTGGGAGCGTATTGGAAGCTCCGGCTCTGGAACGGGATCGGCTGCGGTATCGTCCGCTGGAACGGGTCGAGCTGTGGTCCTCACTGGAATAACACAGTCTATGGGCTCCGGTGACGAAGCAGGACAGGCGGTGGGCGACGGTGAGGCTGTTGAAAAGCTGGCGATGTCGTCTGGGCTTGGAGAAGCTGTACCCGGTCGGCTCTGCTGCATCGCATGATGGAATCTTCTGCCTAGGGTCGCGCTCCAGCTGCGAATCGTCCACTCCACTGTCTCAAGTAGTCGCACCCGGAGGTCTTGTAGAGCCTCTAGCCAGAAGTCGGGGCTGCCGTCTATGGTAAGGGCAGGATCCGGACCCGGTTGGCCTATGGCTGCTCTGGCCTCCGCCTCGACCTCCCGCATTAGGTCTTGGAGTCTCGTGCTGGCCATTCTTCTTGGAGGGAAACCACACCCGTTCAACCGGTAAGACGTTCCGGTAGAGCTGGTGAAGAAGTCTTCTCTCTCTGTCGGTGTGTCTATCTATGACACTCCCATTTCCTCTGGGCTTTTGGTAGTCCAATCGTGGGAAAAGTATTTGGGGTCCGCCCCCATGGTTGATTCGAGCAATCAGGGCGGACAAAGAGTTTGGCGCCTTTTGTCTTTAGCCCTCCCACAATGAGGAGGGGGTTGACTCACTCCTGGGCTTCACGTGGCGGCTTCTTGTGGCGGGAACGCCATCTTGGCCCGATGGTGTAAAGGCGGGAAAGTTCTTTTTAGGACGAACAAAGTCCAATTGTAGACAATAAAGTCCAGTTTAAGCACAATATACCCGTTGGGTAACGGGCCTGCTCGTATCCTGTTCGTGACGCCATTTTCTGACTCACCGCGGCCGGCTGACTCCGGTTTAGACAGGCGATTCTTCTCCTTCCTTGTCACGGGTGGACCGCGCCTGCCGGTAGTGGGGCCCGGTGTAGTGCAGATCAAAAGTGAAGACGTCTTGCGGGAACAGATTAAAGGGGTTTTAATTTGTTTTCTTCATGACGCCACCTATGAGTAGTTCGGTAAGGGCTACCGACGCTGCGGAACCTCCGGGGTGATGGACAGCAGCAAGATGGTACGCTCCCCACAGGCTGAGCGGTGATCCCCGGAGGCTGGAGCTGCTCAAGATGTTGTGCGGCAGCTGCGGTTACCTCTTAGTTAATGACGGACAGTTCATAAGGAATCACAGACACAGGAAGTCTCTATAACGGTTCTTTACTGTAACCATGAAGGCAATACACAGTATGCAGTGGTTACAGGTAGCGGACCGGGTGGACTCAGCAGTGGTAGTGTTCCTCAGAGATCCGCAAGTGTTCCTCCATTCTACCTGTCTTGTTCTAACCAGTGTCGCCCAGGAATACCAGATCGGGTACGGGGAGGCTGCTTCAATGCCCTATCCATCTGTATACGCTGTGGATGCTTTGGGGAGCCTTGGATCCCTCAGGGGGTACACCGCTGGTTAGACGACTGGTTGGTGGTGGGGTGCTCCTATAAAGCTGCTCCTCCACGGGGCTGGTTCGCGTGACAGAGGTGAACTGCTGCCAGCTTCGGTACCAGTGAACCGGCTGTAAGTTGTGGGCACGGGAGTCTTTTGGGAACCCGTGTAATAATGCCCATTCCCGGATGGTAAGGCCTCGGGTGGTGACACCCGTCCGGTGACGGCCCAGGGGCCCGCACGGGGTGCGGAGCCCCCGCTCCTCTCCTATCTCGAGGGTTCTCTCTCCTCTTCTGTTCTGTTCTACTCCACTGCACTCCACACCCCCAGGGCCTATGATTGGTCCCCTGTTCTAGGTGTTGCATGTTGAGTTGGATCTCCGAGTTAACTATTGCATTGCTGAGTCAGAGGATATTGCGGCTGCAATACCCTCTTGTGACGCACTCGTTGCGGGGCGCCACACTCCCCTTGGTTGAATACGCTTGTCCCCAAGCGTCCCACTACTCACATTACAGAGGTTTTTATATTTTATAACAGGTAATACACTTTTATTAATGACAGGTCATATATGCATAAAAGTGAGGTAGATAAACAGGTTAACACATTGCGCAGACCCGGCGGGCGGTCGGCTGTCCTTAGAATAAAAGTTCAGGCTGTAGCCGCCAAGTCGCGGTGTTACGGTGCAAACAGGAAGAAGTCTCTTTTAATAGCAAAGTTCAAACAACAACAGTCACTTATGAATGGCAGTGTTCCGGACTCGTATGGCGAACCACCCATCACGGCATATATGGCGCTCATAGGTTACTATGTCCCCTCTATACAAGTCTCGGCTTGGATGGCCTCGCGGTAAGTGCGATTCCACATCACGGCGCCCCACAAACACTTCAGTACTCATACCCTCCTCCCTTACGAATCCCCACCCGGTGGACAAGTTAAATGTGCTTACCCACCCGGTTTTACGGAATTGTTCAGGCAATGGAGATTGGCGGCGGGCCTCGGCACGAGCCTGCATGTTGGCTTGCAGTCGAGTGTGCCACTCGTCTCTCCGGATACGACGTACCTCTTCGTCGGAGTGATGCGGCGTGTGGATAAAGTCACTACGGCGTGCTGGTTGTTGAACCGCTCGAGCTTGGTGGGCAGTCTGGAGTGGAGCCCGGTTCAACGGAACCGGAGAAGATACTGTTGCGGCGGCACCCGACCAGTGCACCCGAGCTGATCGCCCGGCAGAAGGGTTCCTTGTGTCTCCCCAGGCGAACCCGGTGTAGAGATCCTCAGCTGGACTGTAGGTCTCCTCGTCATCCTCCTCCTCCATTAAGCACATGACCTTTCACATGATTTATTAAAGGGGATCATGTGATAAGTCACATGATGCATCCACTTTGTGGGGCCCTCGTTTTCTAAACAACTCGGTTCCTGGCTACTCTTTATCTGCCCCTGTGTGTACATATGCTGTATACAGTGTGTATGTGTGTCTGTATATGTATATATTGCTTTCACATGTCCACATATACACAAATATTGGAATCTGAGAGTCCTCAGTGGTTGATACCTTTTAATGGCTAACTGAAAAGATGGTAAGCATAGCAAGCTTTCGGAACCCTATAGCCCCTTCATCAGGCTGATAATTACACAAATTCTGAAGACATATACATGTATACATAAGCAAAAAAAAAAAGCAGGGTTAGATGCTGTAGTATATATGACAGGTGACGTAAAGGAGAGTCAGGCTAGGGAGGGGTAGAGGAGCTGGGAAAGTAAAGTCAAAATTCTAAGATAAGAGGAACAGATTGTATTATTGTTCTATGATTAGTAGCCTGTGGAGACCTGAAAATACTTCAGTAAATTGTAAAAAGCTATAAATCGAAGCGAGAGAGTTCACATAAGAAGTGTCAAAAGTTCATTGTCTTCTAACTTAAGTCTGTTGGAGATGTGATATCCCCAAATGTCCTTTCATTCTACATAAAGACGCATGAATCTATGGCTGCATTCACATAACGATTTTTGGTCATCCGATTGTATCCGTTTCAAAACGGACACAATCGGATCCGAAATCGGACCCCATGTTCCCCTATGGGAATCGGATGGGAACGGATGTGCCACTATTGGCATCCGATTTTGGCACCATCCGATCCCATCCGATGTAATCACGGGCACAAAATCGTAGCCTGCTACGATTTTGTGTCCGTGACTCACATCGGACAGCCTCGGATCACTGCTGATCCGAGGCTGATCCTAGTGCCCACAACATAGGAGCCTATGGACATCGGATCTGAGTTCACTTCGGATCCGATGTCGGCTCCGTATCCCTGTCTTTCCCTGCTTCTTCTCCTCCATCTTCTGCCCTCTCCTATTCTATATGCTGTGCCCCCGCTATTCTTTGCTGTGCCCCCTCTTCTCTATCCTCCTCTATCCCTATCCTGTCCCCTGTCCTCTCCCTGTATGTAAAAAAATAAAAAAACTCCTCCGGGAGTATACATTACCTGTCACCGGCTCCAACGCTGCAGCACGATCAGGACTGAAGGACCTGTGATGATGTAAGAGCCCGGTCACATGACTCGTCAGCTGACTCTTACAGGTCATTGTCATACAGTGCACCATAACTCTGACCCCAGAGATTGTAGGAAGAGGACACTTCATCCCTTGCTGCAGTCTCTGGATTGACCAGAGGCCATCGAGCGCCGTGGGACCTTCGTTGTGGACTACGTCGGAGGCGATCAAGCGTCGTGGGACCTTCGTTGTGGACTACGTCGGATCTTTATAATAAAGATGGAGTCCGAATTTTGTTTGTGTTATTTTTTTCAAATAAAAAGATTTTTCTCTGTGTGTATTTTCTGACTATTTACCAGAGATTCCTAATGGCGGGTCTAACATTGGCCCTATATTATGAATCTCGGGCTTAGTGCCAGCTGCCAATAAAAAGCTGGCATTAACCCCTTTATTACCCAGTTTGCCACCGGCACCAGGGCAACTGGAAGAGCATGGGTACAGCGCCAGAAAATGGCGCTTCAATGAATGCGCCATTTTCTGGGGCGGCTGCGGGCTGCAATTCGCAGCATGGGGGGCCCAGAACGCTTGGGCCTCTCCATGCTGCGGATTCCAGCCCCCAGCTGCCTAGTTGTACCTGGCTGGACCAAAAATATGGCGGGGCCCCATGCCATTTTTTTTCTAGAATTAGTCCTAGAAAAAAAAAAAAAATGGGCTTTGCTGCATTTTTAGTTGCCAGCCAGGTACAATGAGGCAGCTGGGGGTTGCTGGCAGTCCGTAGCTGCCAAGTTGTACCTGGCTGGACCAAAAATATGGCGGAGCCCTACGCCATTTTTTTTCTAGAATTAGTCCTAGAAAAAAAATAAAAATGGGCTTTGCTGTATTTAGATGCATAGTAAACACTTTGAAGCCCCAGGTGCTTCACAAATTGATCCGTAAAAATGAAAAAAGAAAATTTGTGTGAAAACAAATGTACTTTTTCCTTCTTACGGATCAATTTGTGAAGCACCTGGGGGTTCAAAGTTCTCACTATGCATCTAGATGCATTCCTTGGGGGGTCTAGTTTCCAAAAAGAGGTCACTTGTGGGGGAGCTCCAATGTTTAGGCACACAGGGGCTCTCCATACACGACATGGTGTCCGCTAATGATTCCAATAGTTAGCGGACACCATGTCGCGTATGGAGAGCCCCTGTGTGCCTAAACATTGGAGCTCCCCCACAAGTGACCCCATTTTGGAAACTAGACCCCCCAAGGAACATATCTAGATGCATAGTGAGCACTTTGAACAACCAGGTGCTTCACAAATTGATCCGTAAAAATGAAAAAAGAAAATTTGTGTGAAAGCAAATGTACTTTTTCCTTCTTACAGATCAATTTGTGAAGCACCTGGGGGTTCAAAGTGCTCGCTATGCATCTAGATGCACTCCTTGGGGGGTCTAGTTTCCAAAATGAGGTCACTTGTGGGGTAGCTCCAATGTTTAGGTACACATGGGCTCTCCATACGCGACATGGTGTCCGCTAACAATTGCAATAGTTAGCGGACACCATGTCGCGTATGGAGAGCCCTTGTGTGCCTAAACATTGGAGCTCCCCCACAAGTGACCCCATTTTGGAAACTAGACCTCCCAGGGAACGTATCTAGATGGGTTGTGAACATTTTGAACCCCCAAGTGCTTCACAAATTCATCTGTAAAATTGAATAAGTACTTTTTTTTCCATAAAAATTTTTTTTTTTCATTCTTACAGATTAATTTGTGAAGCACTGGGGAATTCAAAATGCTCACCACCCATCTAGATAAGTTCCCTGGGGGGTCTAGTTTCCAAAATGGGGTCACTTGTGGGGGAGCTCCAATGTTTAGGCACACAGGGGCTCTCCAAACGCGACAAAGTGTCCGCTAACAATTGGAGCTAATTTTTCAGTCAAATTGTTAGCAGACACCATGTCGTGTTTGGAGAGCCCCTGTGTGCCTAAACATTTCAGCTCCCTCACAAGTGACCCCATTTTGGAAACAAGAGCCCCCAGGGAACTTATCTACCGTGTTTTCCCGAAAGTAAGACCCTGTCTTACATTTTTTTGGGGGCCAAAAGTGGCCCCCGGTCTTACTTTCGGGGGGAAGTCTTATATTGGGTGCCCCAGCAGTGTGGCCTACAGGCCCCCTCCTGCTGGCACACTGCGGGAGCGGGTCGCACGTCACGTGCGCCCGCTCAATAGATATGCACTGCATCCCCCTGTCAATCAGCGACAGGGGGAGCAATGCATTATATATATGGGCCCCCTCCTGCTGGCACACTACCCCCCCCAGCCTGTGTTCTGAGGCCCCCCCTGCTACTGCTCACATCTTACCCTCCAGGGTCTTCTTGCAGCAGCCAGCGCGTCGGTCCTCCGTCCTCGGCTGTCTCCCGGATCATGTGACCCGTCGCAGCGCATGATGTCATCGCGACTGCGACCGGTAGGTCACATGATCCGGGAGACAGCCGAGGACGGAGGACCGACGCGCTGGCTGCTGCAAGAAGACCCTGGAGGGTAAGATGTGAGCAGCAGCAGCAGGGGGGCCTCAGAACACCAACTGGGGGGGTAGCGTGCCAGCAGGAGGGGGCCCATATATATAATGCACTGCTCCCCCTGTCGCTGATTGACAGGGGGATGCAGTGCATATCTAATGAGCGGGCGCACATGCCGTGCGACCTGCTCTTCCACCCCCCCCGCTAGGGGCCTTACATTAGCCCCCCCCAGTTGTAAGGCCTTATATTCGGGGGAGGCCTTACATTAGCAGGCCCCCCCTTTACCCCTAGGCGGCCTTACAATCGGGGGGGTCCTACTTTTGGGAAAACACGGTAGATGTGTTGTGAGAATTTTGAACCCCCAGGTGCTTCACAAATTCATCCGTAAAATTAAAAAACACTTTTTTTTCCATAAAAAATTTCTTTTTTCATTTTTACAGATTAATTTGTGACGCACTGGGGCATTCAAAATGCTCACCACCCATCTAGATAAGTTCCCTGGGGGGTCTAGTTTCCAAAATGGGGTCACTTGTGGGGGAGCTCCAATGTTTAGGCACACAGGAGCTCTCCATATGTGACATGGTGTCCGCCAACAATTCGAATGGAAAATTAGCTCCAATAGTTAGCGGACACCATGTCGCATATGAGAGCCCCTATGTGCCTAAACATTGGAGCTCCCGCACAAGTCACCTCGTTTTGGAAACTCGATACCTCAAGGATTATATCTAGGGGTATAGTGAGCATTTGGAACCTACAGCTACTTCACAGAATTTGATAATGTCATATTGAACATTTCTTTTTTTCACACAATTTCTCACTTTTAGAGCATGTGCACAAGATACGGAGACACTGTGTCCTGGTCGTCTCCTCACCTGCATTTTTTTTTTAGTATTTCTTTATTAAATTTTAAAAAAAATGACGTAGGGCTTAGCCATATTTTTGGTCCAGCCAGATACAGCAGGCAGCTACGGGTTGCCACCAACCCCTTCTGCCTAGTTTTACCTGGCTGGAAACCAAAAATATAGGGAAGTCCCTTTTTTTTAAAATTATTTCATGAAATAATTTTTTTTAAAAAATGGCGTGGGCTTCGCCATATTTTTGGGCTAGCCAGGTACAACTAGGCACCTGGGGGCTGGAATCCTCAGCGTAGGGAGGCCCAAGCATTCATAGAAGCGCCATTTTGAGGCGCTGTATCCAGCTCTTCCAGCCGCCGTGTAGCGGTGGCAGACTGGGTAATAAAGGGTTAATGCCAGCTTTTTGGCAGCTGGCACTAAGCCCGAGATTCATAACGTCTGGCCAATATTAGACCGGACCATTAGGAATCTCTAGTAATTTGTAAGGACACAAGACAGAGAAAAATTTTTATTAGAAAAAAAACACAAACACTACTTGGACTCCATCTTTATTATTCTTTGTAGTCCGATGTAGTCCAGTGGGAAGGTCCGACGTAGTCCAGTGGGAGGTCCCGCGACGATTCAAAGTTTTATAGCATATGGGGCATCCCCCATATGCTATAAAAGCAGGTTCATTGCCAGGAGGATGACAGGTCATGAACTCAGTGAGTTCATGACCTATCAGAATCCTCGGGTCACAAGGGGTTAACTGTGCTCTTCATGGCGGTCTCCACATAAGGTCAGCATCAGTGGTGATCTATCAAGATCCTGGGATCCCATAGGGATCCTGGGGTCACCACTGATGGTGATCTGATGTGGAGATCACCATGAAGAGCACAGTTAACAAGGGGTTAACTGTGCTCTTCATGGTGGTCTCCACCTCAGATCACCCTCAGTGGTGATCTATCAGGATCCTGGGATCCCATAGGGATCCTGGGATCACCACTGATGGTGATCTGATGTGGAGATCACCATGAAGAGCACAGTTAACAATGGGTTAACTGTGCTCTTCATGGTGGTCTCCACATCAGATCACCCTCAGTGATGATCTATCAGGATCCTGGGATAACATAGGGTTCCTGGGATCACCACTGATGGTGATCTGATGTGGAGATCCCTATGAAGAGCACAGTTAACAAGGGGTTAACTGTGCTCTTCATGGTGGTCTCCACATCAGATCACCATCAGTGGTGATCTATCAGGATCCTGGGATCCCATAGGGATCCTGGGATCACCACTGATGGTGATCTGATGTGGAGATCACCATAAAGAGCACAGTTAACAAGGGGTTAACTGTGCTCTTCATGGTGGTCTCCACATCAGATCATCATCAGTGGTGATCCCAGGATCCCTATGTGATCCCAGGATCCTGATAGATCACCACTGATGGTGATCTGATGTGGAGACCACCATGAAGAGCACAGTTAACCCCTTGTGACCCGAGGATTCTGATAGGTCATGAACTCACTGAGTTCATGACCTGTCATACCCTGGGCCACACAGCAGGGGTTAACAGCGGCACGCGCCTGCGCGCACACCAGAGGAGGTGCGCGCCGCAGAAGGCAGGAGGAGACCGAGGCACCAGGATCGGAGGACCCCAGGACCGGAATCAGGATCATTGGTAGGTAAGAGTGGTGAGGGGGAGGTAGGGGAGGGGGGCTTTACTGGGGGACAGGGGGCCTGCAAACTCCATCCGATGTGATGTTTGATCACATCGGATGGAGTTTAGATGCGGCGGGGCCGGCATATGGGCTTTGAGGAAGGGGTTACCGGACACCGGGCACCGGGAGAGGGAGCGGGGGGTGTCGGGAGGCTGGGGGACCCAGAGGGGGACTAGGGAGCACCGGGGGAGGACATTCCCATGCAGCCTGATATGTGTGACATGTCAGGCTACATGGAGATGCAGGGGAGGCAGCGCACCGCCGCCATTTTTTCATTGGCAGGGGGATATGGAGGTGTGGGGGGGGGTGATCTCCGGCACAGGGGGTTTTGGGGGCCTTAGGGTTTAATGGATCACTTTGATGCGACATGTGTTTTCATGTCGGATCAAAGTGAAAGCATTTTTTACAGGCACTTTCACTTTTGTAATGTGATGATCGGTAAACGGTAAACGGTCATCACATTACAGGTGCCGGTACAAAAGCAGCTAATTACTTATCTCTAGGGTCTCAGCTACAATCTACGTCTACAGATGTCGGCTAGGCATAAGTACCCTCTTTTGCCGACGTCTGTAGACGTAAGGCTGTCGTTATCAGGTTAGTTGAAGCCACACAGTATACAGGCACCGTAAACAAACCAACGTTTCGGCTACTAAAGGCCTTTCTCAAGGTTCTATTTTCAAACAGAAATACATAAAACACATAAACATTTGTATTCGTAAAAGTACATTGAAATTAAATAAATAACATGTCACGTCCAGTGTCCACGTCAGTTGAATTATGATAAGGATGTGTGTTCAAAGTGGCAAGAAAAATCTGGTGTGAAAACTCAAGTATGCATTCAAAGCTTTTAGGGTGAAGTGATGAATCAAAGTGGTGTGGGAACTCAAATTGGAGTTACCCGTATTGGCGCTATATGGGTGATTTTCATGCTGTGAGGAAAAGATAATGAAAAAAATGGAACATAAGGAGGAAAACAGGAAAGGAAGGGGGAAAAAATATATAAGGTCAGGATTACCAGTGTCTATACTGGCGGGAGTTCTCAGGAATTGTTATTGTACTTCCAAAGTAGTAGCACACTCAATGATCCCTAGGGTGGAAAGGATGAAATCAATACCTGGACCAAGCATGGCTTTACAGAAAAAAAGGAATATGGTGAGATGGAGGTTAAAGCCCCAAACCAACTGAATCTGTACTTAGAGATATATAGGTATGACTATTAGTTGGACATCAACCCATAGAGATAAGATTGAGAGGAAGAAGGAATGAAAATGTGTTGTAGTCACGCAGGAGGTGTCAGATAAGCCTGTATGGGGGCCTTCCCACCAATTAGGGTGCAAGAAATTGGAGGATATATTTAGGAATGAATAAGGAAATTGTGCCTAAATATGAAGGAAAAATAATGTAGAAACCCAGTTTTTGGGCTAATTACTAGGGATGCCTACTGTGAGCAGGAATTAGGTAAAGGTATAGTACACCTCTTATTATGGAATAAGCCAGGGAAGGCACAAGTAAACCAGTAAACCTATGAGTTTATATAAGATAATAGTATCAATGTAATACACCAAAGTGTACAGGATAGACAATACTGACCCTGGAATAATTGGGTTACCGCAAGGGTCCACAAATGGTTAATTTTGCGAGAAAAGAAGAGATGTTAGGATTTATGAAAAAGAAAGTAAGAGCGCTCAGCAATAAAGCAACAGCTGTTACAGAAAAGTGCTTGAGCAGGTTATTACCTTGGGATATCAGAGTCAAGGCTCAAGGATAGAGGCAACGTATAGTTAAATGTAAGGAGAAGAAATTAGGTGAAAGTTACAAGGAGGCAGAAATTAAGTGCCCAGGGAGTGAGGCGGTACCTGTTGTGGTGCTGTGGCTTGTCAGCGGCGGTGTGTGGCGTCCGCAACAATGGCGCTGACATTTAACATGGGTGGGGCGTGTCCTTGTGACGCGACTTCCGGTCGGTGGAACGCAAGGAAGTGCGGTTGAACCGCAAGCTGCGCATGCGCACTGGGGATAGTGTATATTGTGCATGTGCAGCTTATAGTGAAAGCGATCCTGGAAACAAGTGCTATGGGTGTAAGGATCCCTGTTGCTGTGTGGCAGGAGTGCTCTTTGTTTCAGTGCAGCGTAGCTGGTCCTTAGACAGTCAATAGTGCATCTAGAATGTATAGAACTTCACAATTAGAACACAGCAAAAAATCATGTTATATAATGCATATTGCAAAGACTTGTTGAGACATCCCAAATCACCTTAGACTATAGTGAAAATCTGTTCTCATCATCCAGAAAGGTAAAAGAAGGGAAAGAGGAACATCGACCCAGTTTGGTATAATTGTAGGATTACAGTAATCAGATATATCATGGTGGTCACACTGTAGTATTGGTACATCGTTATGTTCCAGATCATATGTTACTATATAGTTAAATGCTAGAGAAGCACATTTCTGATGAAAACTATGAATAAATAAGGAGTCAATGTAACCAGGGGATCAAAGTATATCTAAAGAGGGATACATATGAACATCTTGATTACCAATCATTGTACATAATCTGAAATTATCTGAAAGTCTCATACTCGTGATTCAAGCCCAAAGGTTTCAATGTCTGGAGGGTATGGATCCAGTAGGCCTCTCGTTCTTTAAGCCTCTGGATCCGATTGCCTCCTCGTCTCAATGGTGGTACGCTTTCAAGACCTGGAAGCGTAACTCTGACACATTATGTTTAAACCATATAAAATGGTGTGGTATGGGCAATAATGTGTATTTGCACCTGATTGTCGATTTATGTTTACTAATGCGGTCACGTATATATTGGGTGGTTTCTCCACCATATACGTGACCGCACGGGCATTTTACAAGGTATATGACAAAGGTGGAATCACACGTATAGAATCCATTTATGGGATAGCGTTTACCATTATGGGGATGGGTAAAGAACTCACCTTTGATGACATTGTTACATTGATTGCAACCAAGACATGGGAAGGTTCCTCTGCGTGTTGTTTGTAATGTTGTCTGGTGAAGTGGTCTCTTGCTGGTTCCAATAGCTGCTCTTAAAATAATCTGTTTAATGTTAGGAACCCTTTTATGATAGAATAATGGCCTATTCCTAAACTCAGGGATATTAGGGTAACTATAGTGCAAAAGTTGCCAGTGTTTTAAGATGGATCCTTGTATTAGGTTACTGTATGGATGGTAGATGGATACAAATGGTATTCTTGTTCCAGAAATTATGGATTGGTTATTGGATTGGTGTGCGCCATCAGAGATATGTGCTGGATATCCCCAGGACTCATTATAGGTTTAGGTTTGTTGGAAGAGGTGAGTCTTCAGGTTTCTTTTGAAGGTTCCCAGGGTAGGCGAGTGTCTGATATGATGGAGGAAAGAATTCCAAAGTATGGCAGATGCACGAGATAAATCTTGTATGCGGTTGTGAGAGGAGGAAATGAGAGGGAGTGTCTTTGATGGTTATTGTAGTCTGTGCTACAGTAAAGTTATTTTTACGTCAATCATTGTGTGCTGGACTGTTTCAGCAAAGAGGTGCTTTGAAACTGCCCTACAGAGACAGGCAAACAAGATGCAGGCCTCTGGCCTGACGTTCTGAGGTATGGAAATGCAAGACACTACACACTACTGTAGAACAGGGTTAGCCAAGTGCAGTCCTCAAGGGCCGAAAAAAGTGCATGTTATCAGGATTTCCTTAGCATTGCACAAGGTGATGGACTCATCACCTTTGCAGGTGATTAAATTTACACCTGTGCAATGCTAAGGAAATTCTGAAAACTTGGCACTGCTTTCAGACCTTAAGGATTGTGCTGGGCCACCCCTGTCTCTGTGGAGGAAGCCAGGGACCAAGAGGAATCCTTGAGCCCTTTCACCATAACTGTGGCTGTCCCTGGATTCTCCTAGGTCCACGGTGTGTTGTTTGATGTTTTTTTACGCAGATTTTGAGAACCTGCATTAAAATCTGCATGACTATCCTGAAGCTAACAAAGTCTATGACAGGTCACGTTGCTTTTTTTTTTCCTTGCACATGTTGTTCTGATTTCTTTTTTCTGCCCACAAATCTGCACCAAATCGGCAAGGAAAAAAAACATATTGACACAGCACTTTTAAACTCTCATAGACTTTGCTGCCTTCAGGATAGACATGCAAATTTTGATGCATATTCTCAAAATCTACTTCAAAAGAAGCATCAAACAACATACTGTGGGGACAGGTCCTTACGACTATATGGTGGGGTCACATCAGGGGCTGGCTGGCAAATTTCAGCCTGAGGGGCAAGCACACTGCAGAGGCCCATGAGCAGTGAGCTTCAGGGGCAGAACGGCCTCCAAGACTAACATGACAGATGGCCCCAAAACTGCTGCTTGACCACTGGCCTGGGGGGCATTTGCCCCCCTGCCACCTGGGCCAGCCAGCCCCTGGGTCAAATTCACGGAAACATCCCCATATGCTGTGGGACCAGGCACACACACACTGGTGAGAGTGTGACAAGCGGTGCCATCACAAACATTACTGCAGTTAAGACTTGAGGGATCACACAGAGACTATCCCACAAGTTTTAACTGCGCTGCACTCCCTGACATCACCACTTCTCACACACATGTGCTGTATCACGATAACGGCAGGATATGTCCATGGTATAGTGGCTCTCACGAGACAGCTAGTGCTATGAGCACTGATGACACTGATATTATCTTAAGTTACACAGCGGGATTTCCTGCTGCATGATACCCGCTGTGTTACCGGAGGCAACCTCAGGAAAGTCAGTTCACACTGCCGGGAGCCATGTATCGGCTGCTGTCTCACCATATGGAAGATGCTGTCACTGATCTTTCTTCCCATATGCTGGGACTACTTCAGCATTTATTGGGGTTTCATTTATTTTTTGTGGGTTTTTTTTCTAATTATTTTTTACATCCTATTTTTCGGGGGGTTGGGTGGAATGGGAGACTTTAAAAAAAATGGATTTTGATCTAAAAAAAAAAGTGAAAGAGGAATGAACTGGGGTAAATTTTCAAATAAAATATTTATTGGTGTAGTTATTTGTGTCCTTACTAACTTGGTAATTAATGTCAGCTATCTGATGCTTAAACATTACTAACCTCTGGACTTTCTGCCAGTTGACATTATCCGGCTGGCATCAACTCCAAATACCATTACCCTTTTTGCTAACGCACCTGGCAGAGAGAGGGCCAGGGCAAAGCACCAGAAGTGGCATATCTTATGGGGGGCACCACTCCTGGGGCGGATGCAGCCTGCTAATTTTTTTCATGATTTAAAATTTTTTAAGATTTTAAAGGTTGCTCAACCTTTCAGCTGTTCAAGTAGGTGGATGGATGGATAGATAGATTGACGGATGTAAAGTAGAGATAAATATATATATATAGATGTACTAAATAGATAGATTTACAGATATATAAATCCAAAGAAAGAGGCAGCACATCCAAAAATTTGAAAAAATGGACAGCCTTTAATACAGCCCTCAGTGGTGCAACGTTTCGACAAAATAGGTCTTTGTCATGCTTGATGTTACCTTTATTAGCCATTCAAACCCATTAGTGTCAACGTTTGTGGATGTTATCAGGTCAAAATCACCAGGGTATGAGAACTTTTGATCAGGATCATTTGGATTTTGTTCACCCAACCACTAACCATGTGTGGAAAAAAGATTTTGTGTTATTACTCATATTCTCTGAAAAAAGGCTGAGAAAGCAAAAAATCTGCCGAGGTACGTAAATTTTTGAGCACAACTGTATTTCAGTAATTCAATATATAAAGTGAAACTCATATATTATATAGAGTCATTACAAACAGTAATCTATTTCAATAGTTTATTTCTGTTAATGTTGATGATTATGGCTTGAAGCCAATGAAAATCCAAAGGTCATTATCTCAGACAATTAAAGTAGGGCAGATGATGGGTCTGAGGGATGAAATATTACCTAAATAGGTATCAGAGGTATCAGAGGCTTCACCTTGTGTGGTTGTGAGAATCACAACTACTATAAAAGCTTTTTTTTATCACAGCTGTCGCAGTCCCCAGCTTGGTGCATATAGAAAAGGGAGGATGAAGCATTAAAAACCATGCTGCCTATTCCACAAGACATCAAAAAGTGAATATAATATTGATTTATTAGTCAATCTGTTTCATGGCTCCCTGGCCCCTTCCTCAGGACAAATCAATATCATACTGCCATGTTTCAGGGAATCTCAGGGAGCCCTGAAATGCATTGACTAATAAATCAATAATATATTCACACTTTGATGTCTGTGGAATATGGCAGCGTGATTTTTAACTCTTCATCCTCCGGATTTTATTTTTCTGAGATAATGACCTTTGGGGTTTTTTTGGCTGTAAACCATAATCATCAACATTAACAGAAATAAACACTTGAAATAGTAAAATATGTTTGTACTGTGTTAGCCAGTAATAGAAAAATATTAGAATCTGAGAGTCCTCAGTGGTTGATACATTTAATGGCTAACTGAAAAGATGGTAAGAACAAGCAAAACAAGCTTTCGAGACACTATGGCCTCTTCTTTGGGCTAATAATGACACAAATTCTGAAGACACACAAATATATACATATACAGGGTAGGATGATGCAGTAAATATGACAGTTTACGTAAAGCAGAAAATAGTTGTCAGTCTTGGGAGAGGAAAAGGAGCTGGGGAGGTAAAATCAAAGTTCCGAGATAAGAGGCAAAGATTGTATTATTGTTATATGATTAGTGGTTGGTCGAGACCTGAAAATTTACTATTTTCTGCTTTACGTCACCTGTTGTATTTACTGCATCATCCTACACTGCTTATGTTTACCATCTTTTCAGTTAGCCATTAAAAGGTATCAACCAACTGACGACTCTCAGATTTATTTTTCATTGAATAGATCACTCTGTTTGTAATGACTCTATAAATATATGTGTTTCACTTCTTGTATATGTATTACTGAACAAAATTAACTTTTTGATGATATTCTAATTCATTGAGATGCACCTGTATACTACAGGCCAATCAATCCAATCACATTGAGTATGCAAGTACATCATTTCCCTATGGCCAGGGTTACACATCCATCCATTTTGCCCTGGATCTGTTTTTGGAATCAGGTTTTGGTTATTTTCTAAGTCCAAAAGCATATCCGTTAATGGATGGTGCACTTAAGTGTCACTGCGTTTTTGTTCAGCATCCAAAAAAAACACTGCTAGAAGCGTTTTTGGGTGCAGTAAAAAAACGCATGTGTTTTTTTTAACATGGGGGCCTTTGGGAAACGCATGCGTTAACGCATGATACATATAGGTACCATGCGTTAACTTATGTGTTAACGAATGTGCGTTTTTAAGAAAAATGACAAAGTAAAAAACGTCCAGGGACACAGGAGGCACAAAATGCATCCTAGAAAAAATGGATTGGTCATGGTAAACACTTATAAAAACGGATTGCCATGTGTGACCCTAGCCTATCTCTTATATTGAGCATACTACCCTGATTTTCAATGTTCGTCAGCACTGAAGTTTTACACTACAATCAGATTTAGTTTTTTTCCTGTCCCAATGTAAAATTAGCCATCTTCTGTCCTTGTGCTATAAAATCCTATAATTGCATTCCTTGGCCAGTCCACATCTTTTTTAATGGCAGTGATAGTCTCCAATAATTGACAAAGCCAGATTATGAAAACTAGCAGAAAAGTAGAAAAGCGCACATAGGGTCTTATCCGGGTGTAACCGGGGTGTTGTATTGTGTGCTGTTGCACTAACCTTATGTTGTTGTGAGAGTCACAACAACTATTGAAGCATAAGCCGGCTTGCAGCACTCCGCCCAAGGGAAACCGATTAAAGCATTAGATGAAAGGTGGTAATTCGTGCGCTGCCGTCTGTCCGTTGGTTCCAAGAAATCCAAGGAATCACAAGATGTTAAAAGTAATACCTTTAATGTCTAATTCTTACGCATTTCGTGGTACTTCAGACCACTTCATCAGAGATCCACAAAAGTTTTACCAAACCTTTGTGGATCTCTAATGAAGTGGTCTGAAGTACCACGAAACGTGTGAGAATTAGACATTAAAGGTATTACTTTTAACATCTTGTGATTCCTTGGATGTCTTGGAACCAACGGACAGATGGCAGCGCACGAATTACCACCTTTCATCTAATGCTTTAAAAGCTAGATTATGTGATGTGATAGTTGCAAGGCATTATTCGTTAGTCTTCTCTTTCCCTGCTGCATTCTTGAGCAATATGTGAAATGGCACTGGGCATTTTCATTTTTATAGGCAATCCTCATGAAGAGAATCCCTGTATGTTTTAATTTGTGGTGACCTGCAAATTTGAGGAAATTCTAAGTCAATATGAGTGGATTTATCAGTTCATCTCTAGTTGCCATATTACACCTTCACAAAAATTTGAGTAGTTGTGCTTGGTTATAACCCTAAAGGTACCGTTACACAGTACGATATCGTGAACCTTATCACTGAAACGTCACGGTTTTGGAGTACGTCGTTGCGTGTGACACCGAGATACGACTACGATTAATCAGATCGCTGATCGCAGATTTGAGAACATGTTCTTAACTCAGACGATCTTCGTTCAGCCAACCTTCTGCATCGTTGTGTGTGACACCGTGATAACGATGTCGTTAACGACTTCGCCTATTCACAACAGTGAACAATTATCGTTCGCTGAGTTGTGCGAACGATAGCTGCTCGTTACATCGTTGGTGCATCGTTCACGATATCTAGACGTGTGACATCTCACCAATGATCTCAAAAAGATGTCCTAATGACTGCGCTCTAGTGAGATCGTTGGTGAGATCGTTACGACATTGTAGTGTGTAACGGTACCTTAAGTGGAATCTGTCAATATACTGTTACTAGAAATAGGCCCAATGCTATTGCATCGGGAGGGCAGTCTCTGTGTCTGTGTCCCCTTGTGCACTCTCTCCTGTTTGTGCTGTCTCTTCACCTGTGTGCTCTGTCTTAATTGTGCCTTTCTCTCCAATCTGTGTGCTCTCAGCTTCTGTGCGCTGTCTCTACCTGTGTGTGCTGTCTCTCCCCATGAGTCTGCCTCCCCTTGTGCCTCTGCCTCCCCTCTGCATTCTGCCTTTGTTGAGGCTCCTGCTTCCCCTGTGCCTTCTCCCTCCCCTGTGCCCCTGCCTCCTCTGTGCCTCCTGGTTTCCGTGTGCCTGCCTCCCATCACTGAGCCACCATATAATGCTCACCACTGAGCCACTATACAGTGCTAACCACTGAGCTACTGTAGAGTGCAGACCACAGAGCCACCATACAGTGCTGACTACTGAGCCACTGTACTAGGCTAACCACTAAGCCACCATATACAGTGCTAACGACTGAGCCACGGCACAGTGCTAGCCACTAAGCCACCATACCGTGTAAACCACTGAGCCACTGCACTGTGCTAATGACTGAGCCATGGCACAGTGCTAACGACTGAGCCACCGCACAGTTCTAACCACTGAACCACCACACAGTTCTAACCACTGAATCACCGTACATTGCTAACCACAGACCCACCATATATTGCTAACCACTGAGCCACCATATAAAGTGCTAACCACGGAGCCACCATACAGTTCTAACCACTGAGCCTCCATACATTGCTAACCACTGAGCCACCACATACTGTGCTAACCACTGAGCCATCATACAGTGCTAACCACTGAGCCACCATTCCATGCAAACCACTGAGCCACCTAAACACTGAGCCACCATATACAGTGCTAACCACTGAGCCAACATACAGTGCTAACCACTGAGCCACCATACAATGCTAACCACTGAGCCAACATACAGTGCTAACCACTGAGCCACCATTCCGTGCAAACCACTGAGCCACCTAAACACTGAGCCACCATATAATGAACAACCAGAAAGTCAACATGACCTGTTGTAAGAGTACCGACATATACACATATTAAAACCAACGAACCAAAATGTCTTTAAGGTACATAGAGTCACACGATGCATCTCATGCGTTACAACCAGTTTTATTTGTAGAAAAACAAGTGATTATCGCAACTTGTAAGCATAAGTGCATCAGTGAAAAGGGGGGAATTTCAGGGATAAAGTGCAGGTTGCAAAGAGAGATCAAACAGAGGACCCAGTATTTTACATAACAGACGTCTCAAGGGTAATGACGTTAATATAAAGGTTAAAATTCCCCAACAGGGAGTACAGTTGCAGTCTTTTGCGTAAGTTGCAGCCTAAGTAAATACAGCCAGATTACAACATCATAAACAAACAACTGGAACCAATGTCAGGGACACAAGAGGTTAATAAATAGTTCTCATACCAGAGATGTCTGCTACTTGGGGACTGTGTCAGGAAGAAGCCCCGACACGTGTTTCGTTTGTTCTTCCTCGGGGGGCAGTGGGGTAATGTGCAGGAAAGGTCAAACCTATTTATATCCGGGGCACAGGTGGCTGGCACCAATGGCGGCACGACCGCACAGCTGTACGCGGTCAGCGGTGATCACAGGCTGCGGCATGGAGAGGCGTCTCGGTGGGAGGAAACCTCCAGGTGACATCAGTATACCGAGGCGCCTCCCACTTCCTGCCGCATCTGCGTCACGTGACCGCGACGCTGTGCAACTGTGCACGCAGCGTCAGCCATCAGCCCAATCAGCACATAGCATCTGCGCTGCTAGGCAACACACAGCAGAGAATATCCAGCTTATGTGTCGCCGAACAGCGGTGAGGGGAAAGGTTTTAACCCCTCACCTCTCCGACGGCTGATTTGAGCAATATTAAAGCACAAACAGTGGGATCAATCTGTAAAAGGAAAACAGGAAACCCATATAGTACATCACAGGAGAATTCCTAAGTACAGAAACAAAAAATCATAAGATCAATTATGTCCAGCACTATAATGTCCATAGGAAATTCTCCAAATTCATATCATCTTGTTTCTTATTAATCCACCATGATTTCCCATCTGTGAGTGCAGGCTCCAGATATTTCTTAAGGAATAGGCCAAGTGAGAGTAACTAAAGTGAAAATAAAAACAGCACACAGTTAAAAAGGCAAACCGGGCATAATAAGGCTGCAACCAAAATATACATGAGCATTATAATCAAATTTACAGGTTTATTGGTGCCAAGAGAGGGGCCACATGCAGAGAGAACAAATGCTTAAACCAAATTGAGCCCACCAAAAAGACCACAAGTAAAATGTATCCATCACAGAGACAGAATCTTTCTCTCCTTAGGAAAGAGAAATACAAGAATACCAAGATTTCCAGATCACAGACCAATGACCAGAAGATAATCTAGCCGTGAAATCATATAGGATATATATAAGTAAGGGGGAGGGAGACCAAAAAGAATTTCAATAAATCTTCATATAGACCACACGGACACCTCATAAGGCGGGCAAACCAGAGTCCAAAATATGGGGTACAACCATTATCGACCGCATGGTGGCCGAGCACGAGACACATATGGTACAGCAGTGAGGAGGGACACCCCACCACGACAGAGCGGGCGCGGAAACCGAAACACGACGCAACAGGGAGAATAATCACAGAAATGGAGCAAAACTAAACCTCTCGTTCAAACCTGCCGGGGCCCTAGTGCCCAATCTAAGGATCCAATGAGCCTCCATCTGGGCTAGTACTTTCTTGAGGTTGCCCCCTCTAATGCCCAGGTGGGCCTGATCAATACCCCTCACTTGGAGGCTACCTGGATCACAATTATGATGCGTCTTAAAATGCCTTGGCAGGGTACGAAGATTGTTTAGATCAAGTATCTTTTTTGCTCCCTCTATGTTCAACACATGCTCCCTGACGCGCCGTCTTAACTCACGTGAGGTTAATCCAATATAGATTTTACCACATCCGCACGTAGCATGATAGATCACCCCCATACTGCTACATGAAACGTACTTCCTGATCTCGTACTCCTTCCCACCAGACGCGTCCATAAATGTCTTGCACCTCAAGATGTTTGTACACGCGATACATGAGCCGCAGGGAAAACACCCCACCCTAGGTGTTCCGATGTTAAACGGTATGGTGGCTTTTTGCATATAGTGACTATGCACTAAGGTGTCCCTGAGGCTCCTCCCGCTACATGCCGTCATCAATGGACGCTCTGGTAAATAGTCACGGAGATGAGGGTCAGTTTTTAGAACCTGCCAGTGTCAGGATGCCTCTGATATCCTCCGCACCACGGGATACGCGTCACCCACTCCCACACCTCCTCCTTACCCTACCCCCTATCTGTTTTAGTTCCTCAAGGCTCAGTCCTGGGACCCTTACTCTTCTCCATCTACACCCTCGGCCTAGGCCAACTCATCAAGTCCCACGGCCTCCAATACCACCTCTATGCCGACGACACCCAGCTCTACCTCTCCGGCTCTGACATCTCCTCCCTGCTATCCAAAATCCCACACTGCCTATCCGCCATCTCATCCTTCTTTTCCATTCGTTTCCTCAAACTCAACATGGATTAAACAGAGTTCATCGTCTTCCCCCCAAGTCGCTCTTCCCCCCTACCCGACCTAACCATCACTGTCAACAACTGCACACTCTCACCCGTCCCCCACGCCAAGTGCCTCGGTGTAATCCTCGACTCTTCCTCTCCTTCAAACCACACATCCAGGCCCTCGCCACCTCCTGCCACCTCCAGCTTAAAAACATCTCACAGATCCGCTCCTTCCTTGACCATGATACTGCCAAAACGCTTGTCCACGCCCTCATTATCTCCCGGCTCGACTGCTGCAACCTCCTGTTCACCGGCCTCCCCGTTTTCTCCCTTGCACCCCTCCGAACCATCCTCAATTCTTCCGCTGCCCGACTCATCCACCTGTCGCCCCGTTACTCTCCCGTCTCCCCCTCTGCCAAGCCCTCCACTGGCTCCCTACTTCCAAGAGATCTCAGTTCAAAGCCCTAACCCTGACATACAAGGCCATCCACAACCTGTCCCCTCCATGCATCTCCGACTTGGTCTCCCGATACCACCCCTCACGCAATCTGCGCTCCTCTCATAAACTCCTTCTCGTCTCCCCCCGCATCTCCACCTCCCACAACCGCATGCAAGACTTCTCTCGTGCATCCGCCATACTCTGGAACACCACATCAGACACTACCCTACCCTGAGAACCTTCAAGAAAAACCTGAAGACCCACCTCTTCCTTCAAGCCTATAACCCACACTGAGACCTTATCCGCTGCACCATCTCACCTCTCCCCCTCCTACTGTCTCCCACCCATTCCCCTATAGACTGTGAGCCCTTGTGGACAGGATCTCTGCCCTAATGTACCTGTATGATTTATTCGTTGTCATTCATGTTCTCGTCCTTGTTCTGCCCTTACACATGTAAAGCGCTATGCAACCAATGGCGTTATATAAATAATAATAATAATAATTTGAATCCCGGCTGCCATATCAGAACTTGGGTGTTACAATATGGCGTTCAGGGCACTTTCGCTGCGAGCAGCCGGGAGAAGAATCCTGCTTCCTCCTCCCCTCTGTGACAGCTGTGACCGCCCATTAGATTTCACAGTGTGTCCTGGTGTCCGGTGGCGAGGGCAGGCGATGTGTGTCCTGCAAGAGCCTGCCGTGATGTCAGAGGGGCATTCCAGGCGCTGATTGGCCACTCGCGGTCATGTGATATGTATCACATGACCGCGAGCGGCCAATCAGCGCAGTGAACGCCCCTCTGACATCACGGCAGGTCCTGGCAGAACACACATCGCCTGGCCTCGACACCGGACACCAGCGAAAAGGTGTCGGAGAGGTAAGTATTTTATTATTTTTTATTTTACGTACATTTGGCTTTGTTTAATTCAGATTTCGCAGTGTATATTAATACACTGCGAAATCTAATGGGCGGTCACAGCTGTCACAGAGGGGAGGAGGAAGCAGGATTCTTCTTCCCCTCTGTGACGTCAGAGGGAGAAAACACAGGAGCAGCTGCGTAAAGAATTAACATCTTAATTCTTTACGCAACTGCGTTTTCTCCCAGAAAAAGCACTGCATATTTTTACGCAGTGTCTGCACAGCAAAGTGAATTTCCCATTCACTTTGCTGGCAGACACAAAACACATTGCGTATTTTGAAAAGCGCGCATAAAAAAGCGCGCCAACATTCGCAATGTGTGAACGTAGCCTTTAACATATTTTAGAAAAACACATTATTTAGCAAAAAGGTATTCTATATGTAGTGCACTCTGTCTGGATTTTAAATATGGAAACTGCCATCTATCCCAACCCATCCTAGATTTCAGACGACACATAGAAGGATGGACTGCCTAAGGAACATTTTCTCCAGACAAAGGTTATTTCAGAACAGCGTCCTGTCAGGCATCCTGACAGGACAATGAGCAGAGTGGGCTACAGTAGATAAACACTGAATAAACATTCATTTCAGTCAGCTTGATAGTCTTAGTGCATCTGTCTTGTGTTTCATGCAGCACATCCTTCTGTGTGACCTCTTTTTTTCTTATAATATCTAGGAAAAATTATATAGATTTATGGCAGCTGCCATATTTGAACTCCTGCAGTAGATAAATCATTCCTTTTTGCTAAATAAAGGTATTTAGTAAAATGTTTAATAATTAAATGTGCATTATTTTGTTACATTTTTTTTTTGAAAACCCCTTTATGTTATACTCACCCTGCAGCTATTCCCTTCCAGTCATTGAAGGAGGGCTAGGGTCTACAAAGTCAGCACATACCACACAGTGAATAAGCTGATATAGCTCCCCCTGCACCTTGACTGACAGTCTGCCCTGTTGCTGTTTTACTGGGATTTACCAAAATCCCAGTAAAAATATTGAGGTTCTGCCACAATAACATCAAAAAACACACACTGTGGCTGCAACGTATGGATGTACTGTATTTTTTGCTTTATAAAACGCACTGGATTATAAGACGCACCCCCAAATTTGATTAAGGAAAAGAGGAAAAAATAATTTTTAATATTAAATGGGGTTCGCCTTGTAATGCCAGTGTCTTTCTTACAATCAGTATATATGTCCTCCATCCTGGTATATATATCCCCCATGCTGGTACACATAGCCTTCATGTTGGCACACTGTCCCCCCATCCTGGCATAGTCCCCCATGCTGGCACAGTCCCTCCCATGCTGGCACTGTTTACCCTCATTGCTGGCACTGTTTACCCCAAAAGCTGGCACTGTTTACCCCCAAAAGCTGGCACTGTTTACCCCCATTGCTGACACAGTTTCCCCCACTGCTGGGACAGTCCACTTAAAAAAATAAATGAGCATACTCACCCCTCTCCTAGCTCTCCGCCATCTGCACCATCCCCACTCTCTGTGCTGTGCCCGGCATCTGGTCCTGCAAAACAAAAAGGAAAAGGGGCACAATTGTGTAGGATCCCCTTATTAAAGGCATCCTGCACAATTGCATCTGGTCCTGTCAGCAGCGATGACATCACTCTGCAGCGACGCTCACAAGACCTAATGCTGGCAAAGACAGCGGGGATGGCACGGACAGCAGGGAGCGAGGAGAGCGGTGAGTATGCTCGTCCTCCCAGGGATAGTCAGTGCTTTCCACGCTTTCACTGAGTGGAAAGCACTGACTATCCACACAAGACCGCAGCCGCTGGGCTGCGGACCCGCTCCTGTAATATGCGCTTCTCCCGTTGGTGATTGACTGCGGGATGTAGTGCATATTACAGGAGATAATGATCGGCAACACGGGGCTGCCGCTGCAGCCTCCTAGAGCCTCCTGGCAGCCCCCGTACAACCCTCCATACGTCCCCCTCCCCCACCGCACAACATGTTGTTTCGCATTATAAGATGCACCCCCCACTTTCCCCAAAAATTTGGGGGAACAAAAGTGCATCTTATAATGTGAAAAATACGATAATTTTAAAGGGGCTCTTCAGTCAATTTATATTTTCTCTTTACAGTAAAATCTACAGCATATTTGCATCAAAAGGATTTGTTCACAAACAAAATATATTTTCATTAATAAATATTGCAAAACAAAATAACTTCTACAATTAGATGTTTGAACCCCTTAATAACAAATGACGGACAATCTGTCACTGTAATCTGGCTGGTCTCATGTATTGCAAAACATGAAATCAGTGATCAAAATAATAAAACTATACATGTTTGGTATCGCCGCATCCATAACACTGGTTAACCCTTGCAGTGAACAACATAAAAAAAAAAACGTGTAATAAAATGCAATAAAGAAATTGACGTAAAATGAGACCTCTGAAAAATGATCCAATACTTTTAAGGTTTTTTCAATTGAATTGTATGGGTCTAAAAGAGAAAGTATTAAGTCTTCGGCAAAAAGGCCTATCTTCTCATTTCTTTTTCTTTTGCAAAAACGTTTATGCTTATGTTGGTTCTCAGACACTCGGCTACTGGTTCCATAATCAGCGCAAACAGTAGGAGAGATAGTGGCCATCCCTGCATAGTGCCGTTGGTGATTATAAATAGTTTTGAAAGATGGTTATGGGCATATATTTTGCATTATTTTGGATCATTTTTCGGAGGTCTCTTATTACAAATTGAATACTTCAAAATCTAAATATTTCATTCAACTTAAATAAACAATGTATGAACAACATTAAAATATTCATATAGACGACTCTCTAACTTATTTGCTCATTTCTATTATTAATAATATCCAAACCTTGATTATTATGAACATTGAAAAAGTCATCAAAATAATCTAAAGTGATATAAAAAAAACTCTCCAAAAAGGATCTCACTTGGCTAGATAAAATAACGTCATTCAAAATGTTTATTCTTCCAAAGATCTTATATATATTTAGAGCAACTCCGATAATTATGCCACCAAAGCATTTAAATAAGCTCTAAAAGCATAAGGTGCCAGAAATAAAAGAGGATTTAATATAACATTTTGACGGGAGGAGGCTTCAACATGGCTAACCTAAAGTAGTATTACTACACTAACCTGATTAAGCAAAGCCAAAAATAGATTACAAATAATGTTTCCTCAGCATGGGTAGATCTAGAGTTGTCCTCTAACAAATATTCTCTTTGCTCGCTTATTCTGTCACATATCACCAATCCTGCTCTGCCACTTCCCAGTCACCAAACTCTATCAGCTACCATTATGGCATGGAAAAAGTTAACAAAATGCAGACCAAAAACAATAATATCCAAATGTGAAGAAATTAAAGAATTCTCTAATTTGTAGAATCATTTACTGTCGTCAATCCCCTCCACTATGGAAAGACCAGGGGCGGACTGGCCCAGGTGGCAGGAGGGCAAGTGCCCCCTGGGCTGGTCACTTAGCAACAGTTCAGGGCCGCCCCACCCCCGCAAAGTTAATTCACTGGTAGCCGCAGCTATTCTTAGTGCAGGATATGTACACAAGTAAATTTGCATAAAGGGTTACTGAGCTAATTCACGCTGCGGCTGGAGCAGGGTGATGTACCTTTAAGGCTGAGGCAGCACCAGGTTCTGCAGCCCCCCAGAGCGGAGCGCGGCAAAGCGCTTATAGGGAGAGGTGGTGGGCAACATTACAAGCTGGCCGGTTCCTGCCTGTATGCTCCCCCAGCAGCTGTTAATGGCCTCCAGACCTTTCACTTATGAAGCCGACGCTGCAGCTAATAACACTATGTGCTGGGCCGGCCCCTCACTGCCAGCAGACGGCCCTGCTACAGAGGAGCTGAATGGCAGACAAGCAAAGAGGAGAGGTGAGCGATGTGTGCTGTGCTTCTCTAGCCCTGATTTCGGTGGGTAGTGTGTGTGTGTGTCTTTCTGTCTACGTGTCTGTGTATGGCTGGGGCTGTGTCTGTGTGGCTGACTATTTGTATGTAGCTGGGTCTCTGTGTGGCTGGGTCTCTGTGTGGCTGGGTCTCTGTGTGTCTGGGTCTCTGTGTGTCTGGGTCTCTGTGTGGCTGGGCCTCTGTGTGGCTGGGTCTCTGTGTGGCTGGGCCTCTGTGTGGCTGGGCTTTGTGTGGCTGGGGCTTTGTGGCTGGGCCTCTGTGTGTCTGGGCCTCTGTGGCTGGGCTTTGTGTGGCTGGGCCTCTGTGTGCCTGGGCCTCTGTGGCTGGGCTTTGTGTGTCTGGGCCTCTGTGTGTCTGGGCCTCTGTGTGTCTGGGCCTCTGTGTTTCTGGGCCTCTGTGTGTCTGGGCCTCTGTGGCTGGCTGTGTGTGGCTGGGCTTTGTGTGGCTGGGGCTTTGTGGCTGGCTGTGTGTGGCTGGGACTTTGCGGCTGGCTGTGTGTGGCTGGGGCTTTGTGGCTGGCTGTGTGTGGCTGGAGCTTTGTGGCTGGTTGTGTGTGGCTGGGGCTTTGTGGCTGGTTGTGTGTGGCTGGGGCTTTGTGGCTGGTTGTGTGTGGCTGGGGCTTTGTGGCTGGCTGTGTGTGGCTGGGGCTTTGTGTCTGGTTGTGTGTGGCTGGGGCTTTGTGGCTGGTTGTGTGTGGCTGGGGCTTTGTGGCTGGTTGTGTGTGGCTGGGGCTGCGTGGCTGTGGCTGACTATGTGTCTATGTTGCTAGGGCTGTCTGTGTAAATCATAAATTTAATTCCCGTTAAAAAGATAAAGTTTATTAAGCACGTATGCTGTATACACATCAAAACCTGTTAAAAAGCTGGGTGCACAGGTGATAGTAAGGAAGGAAGGGGCTAGCCCTATAGGTCACAGTCTCCCTCCTCACCCTACCTGCCAGCGGAGGTCGGCACCCTAAATTCGATATGGCGCCCCCACTCCTCGTCGGCTCTTACTACACTCACCCTATACTCACCCTGAAAGGGGGGAAGATAGGTGCTCCCCACCCTAGGATGGTATCACAAGGTTGTGTAGTTTGTACCAGTGTCCCAGTGTTAAAAGGAACTGCTCCATGTAGCTAAGTCTATATCTGGCATGATGGAGTATATGGCCCAGATAACCTAGTTTCCTCTCAGTATACACTCAATGTCCGCTCCCTTTAATAACATAGATAGTGCGGTCAATAACACATTATAGGGGGAACTGCTGTAGTACTTAGCTTTTTATCGGGGTCACAGGTCACTCCCCGCGCGCCTCGACGCGTTTCCCATCATCAGGAGGCCTGATAAGAAGGTTCTATTACTGTGAATCCAGCATGTGCTCACAGCGTTAGTATGATAGAGGGAGGGAGGAGCAGCCATGTTGTCAGCTGCTCCCTTATATCTGGTCTGAATGTGCTAAGCCACCCCCCCATATCGGGCACTTCCTGTACCAATAATCTCCAGTAGTGCGCTCCAATATAAGGCTCATAGCAGCCCCAAGAGGGTTCAAACCAACCTATATAGTCCCGGTCTCCCCCACAGATAACCTTCTCCTCATACTCGCCGCCGGCCGATCTGGACCGCTGACACGCAAACTGCCGTCGCCATAATGGCCGCTGGAACGCACGCGTCATATTAGATCGACGCTGCGGACCAACGCGCATGCGCGGTGGCGTTGTTGATACTACACGTCTTAATCTTTTTAACAGGAATTAAATTTATGATTTACAGTTTATAAGTTCCTGGAAAATCGAACTATATATATTCTATTTGATATGGCTAGTTTTCTGACAGGACCAGTAAACTCAGCTTCTTGGACGGAAGACGCTAATCAGGCATTCTGTACCACGGCAAACCCAGATGGTGTGACAGGGATCGTTTCTCTCAAAGTACAGTTTAATGACCTTTATATACTGTACAAAGAATACACAAGGTCCTGGTGGGAGATAAAAACCCTCGAGAACTATCTTAAACATAGCAGATTTCCCAAGGGCCTACGGATTAACGTTTGTCCATCTCCACGCACAGCGAGTCCTGAACTCTTGGAACTGTGGAAGGAAGAGTCAGTGGGTTCCTCCCTTCGCTTCATGAGCATTCTCTTGCATGAAGAGAGGAAAATCTTTGAGGTGGCAACGAGTAAATTAAATCAGGGAATTGAGAACATCTTGAAGTCTAAAACTGATCCCGATTTCAGCAGACGTGAGAGCACTCTCCAGAATTCCCTGGAAAAATACCAGGGGTTCTTGAAGGAGAGGAAGCATCTCCAATTTCAGAGGGACTTTAAAGAGTTTTCAGAAAACCTTGCCTACTCATTTATCAGGGAGAAACCTAAGGGGTCATCGTCAGAGGGGGATTCTGACCCAGAGGGCCCGAGAGGGGGAGCAGGGGGTGGTGGCGGCAGAGGTAGAGGAAGGCGTAGGAGACCAAGAGGTGGGAAATGGGGCACCGGCGGTCCCCAAGGCCCCCATGGCAATCCAGGTCAACCCATACCACAGGTACCTCCAATACCTTCCCACCCACTGGTACCTCAAGGATTTGTAGCCCCAAACCATCCCGCGACACCCCAGAACTTGGCCACGCCACAAAATCGGTTTGGTCAGGTGGGAGCAAGTGGGGGAGGTGCGGGTGGAGCTACTGGTATCTTTTTGCCCCCGGTCCATCCTTACCCTCTATCCCTGGTATTCCTTTTTTAGGGGGGCAAGTTCCGAGGGACTATCCGCTGAGAAACAGGGGTGGCATATCACAGACACAGCAGTGACACAGCTGGATGGTGGGCAGATCATCAATCTGTCCACATACCAGTTGAACCTTCATGAGTACAATGTCCTCAAAAAAGGCCTTTCATTTGTTCCATCGGGCAGATTCAGTTGTTTTGGTTGGGTGAAAGATTTGAATCTGTTTTGTAGAAAGTTGAAGTGGAAGAAATTTTTCTCCAAGCACAATAGAGAAGAGTGTTTAAAGATAGGCTTGGATGAGGAGGATATTGATTGTTTCCATGATATGTCACGGCTGGCTCACCAGATCAGCGGATGTAACGAGAGAGGACTCGGTCCCTTTACGGGACATAAGAATGGCAGTAAAAAGATGCCACCTAATTCTGACATGATTAGTGTCGATATCTTCATGAACCTAGTGGAGAGGGATCTAAAAAAGATCCCATGCACCAATCAGGACTTTAACAGCAACCTCAGCGAAGCGGAAGAGAGGACCCTTTCCAGTCTTGAGAAGGAACAGGGTCTTGTCATAAAACCATCTGATAAAGGCGGGAATATTGTATTGATGGATCATGAGAAGTATCGTGAGATGTGCTATCGAATTCTCAACGATCGCTCCACGTATGAGGTTTTACCCTCAAACCCTGTTGAAAGATATACCTTAGAACTATCTGTCATTTTGGACTATGCCAGAGAGGGTGGCCTCATTACAAAGAGTGAATATGATTTCATCAATACTATCCATCCTGTAACCCCAACCTTTTATGCCCTTCCTAAGGTGCATAAGGGTCTGGGGGTCTTGAAAGGGAGACCAATTGTCTCTGGAGTGGATTCCTGCACCCAAAAGGCAGGTATCTACATTGATACTATTCTACGTCCTTTCGTGACAAGCGTCCTATACAAGAGACACCGCAGACTTGCTGAAAAAACTTGATGGGGTTCACCTGTGTGTGGCTGGCTATAGCTGTCTATATTGCTCGCTGTGTGTGTGGCTGGCTGTGTCTGTGGGTAGCTGCGCCTGTGTGTGGCTGCCTGGCTTTGGCTGCGTGTGTGGCTGTCTATGTGGCTGGCTGGCTGTATGTGTGGCTGGCTGGCTTTGGCTGTGTGTGGCTGTGTTTGTGTGGCTAGCTTTGTGTGTAGCTAGCTATGTGTGTGGCTGTATGTATGTGGCTGATATTGTGTGTGTGTAGCTGGCTGTGTCTCTGTTTGGCTGGCTGTGTCTGTGTGTGCTTGTGTGTGGCTGGCTATGGCTGTCTATGTTGCTGGCTGTGGCTCTGTGTGTGGCTGGCTGTGGCTTTGTGTGTGGCTGTCTATGTGGCTGTGTCTCTCTGTGTGGCTCTCTGCATCTGTGTAGCTGTCTATGTGGCTGGCTGTTTATGTGGCTGACTGTTTTTGTGTGGTTGTGGCTCTGTGTGTGGCTGTGGCGGGCTGTCTGTGTGGCTGGCCACTGGGACATCCAAATGCTGTGCGAGTGTCCGACAGTTTTCTTAGATCACATCCATGTGCAATCTGTTTTGTTTCTCAGCAGCTATTACTGCTATTTGCAGGAGCATTTTACAGTTTTCTCAGCTGAAGAATGATAATGTATCAGTGAAAAAAACAGATGCCTCTCGGATGGTCCATGTGCTGTCAGTGTGCAGTCCATGATTTTGTCGGACTCATAGACTTGCATTGGCGAGTCTCGCACATGAATCGCAGACTGTCGCAGCATGTTGTGACTTTTTTCCCATACAGAATCTGGATGAGAAAAAAGCGTCCGACACTCGTCAATGTGTTTCAGACGTTGATTAACTGACTGCACTGCGATAAAATCACACATTGCACTCATCCGAGTTTCACCCCAGTGTGTCGGTGCCCTAATAATAAAATCCATATAGTAATCCTACAATGTCTGCTGGACATGGTATGGGTGGGTTTATGGCTCAGTTAGTACACACCATACTTCTTGTTATTAACCAGTTAATGCTCTCTTGTCCACCGCACTGCAGTGTCAAAAGAGGAAGACAGCGAGACAGGCAGCGACATGGCATCAGAGAGCTGCTGACCTCGAAATAGAAGATCCTCAGATCCCGGTATTGTGACGACATATGAAGAAATATTTTTTTACATTTACATTACACTATGAACTCCACAGCACTTTACATACATCATCAACACTGTCCCCATAGGGGCTCACAATGTAAACATCCTACCAGTATGTCTCATATTGTACATCGCCTTTCTTTGATATCACCTTCACAAATATTGCATTTGTTGAACTTGTCAGGTTTTGGATGTTTTAAGACTGCATTTGTTTGCAGGATGTCAGAATTGACTCCCAGAACTGCTGGTTTGATGGTTAAGGTCTTACAGCATCTTAGATTTTTTTTGCTTAATGGTACTTCCAAGTTTCTCAATAGGGCTGAGATCAGGGGAGACTGGTAACCACACCATGGTTTTCTCTACTTTTATGTCCATAGCAGCCAATTACTCAGGGCTATGCTCTGCACTAAGAGATGGTGCATTGTCATGCATGGGGATGATTTTGTACAAAGAAAAAGTGGTCAGTCTAAAAGGATATATACTTTGCCGTGGTCCTTTTCACGCCTTCATGGACCCTATGGGGGCAAACTAGCTCTCTCCACATGATTACGACCCAAAACATGACTGCCACCTCCTTGCTGATGTGACATGGTGGCGGTCAACTAGCAACCATCTACTCCAACCATAATGGGAACCTCTAGGCTCCCTTTAGCTACTCCTCTGTCTGCAGGGGGGCGTGGTGCGATGGGGGGGGGCGCACCGCTGACAGTGCCTAGGGCGCAGGAACTTCAAATATGGGCCTGGCTGGAGAGGGACTGAGATGGGCCGCCGAGAATTTCTGAATTTCTGACAGCACTCCGACAACCCCAACCCCCCTCCCCATTGGTCCCTCACCTAAGGGCTGGAGGGACTGAGACGGGCCGCCGAAAATTTCCGACAGCACCCCCCCCCAGGTCCTCACCCTTTTCCAGGCTGCTGGAAAAATTTTGCCACCCGGGATCAGAGGCTTAAAGTAAATAAAGGACATGCATGATGGTCTGATTGTATCTCTTTTCAAGCATTAAAGGAAAAAATATGGTCTCAAACATAGACTTTATACCACACCTTTCATTCAGATAAGCGATACAATATCTAATCAAAAACAAACATTCCTTACCATTAATTGTCAACACCATTTTTTGCAATCTCAACAGCATGATTATTGTCAAGACAAGTAATATTTATTATTACTTCAATGAGGATATGATGGGCCCCAGGGCCTTGGGGTACTCAGAACCGGGCTATGGTGCTTCTGGGGAGTCACAGGGGTCAAGACCCTGTTCCCTGACCCTGGGTTCTGTTCAAAGAGTTCTTGAGGAAATATAGGAATAGGGTGGTTTAAAGGGATGATTATTCGTGTCGCCACCCATGGTTTGTGGCTAGGAGAAGCCACCGCTGCTGCAGAACCTCTGGGGACAATGGATGGGCAGCAGGGATGTTGTGGCTCCCCATGAGTGGAGTTGGTCCCCAAGGAAGTGGATGTTGTAAGGGTGTAGGGTGCAGGATAGAGGGCACGAAGTAACTGACAGACTCGTGGTTTGTTGGTTCCTCTGGTCCTTTACTGGTGATACTGGCACAAGGACAGACGATGTTACTGCAATCTGGCACCCTGGAAGCAACTCAGGGTTCTTCTCACCAGGCAAGTTCTGAGGCCTCCCTGCTGTGCTCTCCCTTAGCGAGTCCCTGCAGCTGCTTAAGCTGAGCTGCAGCGCTCTCTCTCTCTTTCTCCTGCAGTGTGCCGTATGACAGGCAGCTTGAGTCCTTCTCTAGTCCCACTTCTCTGGCAGTGGCTCCTGGTCTCTTCATGCTGCTTTGCCTCTGGGCACTTTGTGGTGGATGGGAGACTTGGAATCCCCCACCCTCTGGTATTGGCTGCCAGGATGATAGGCCCTGCACAGCCTCAGACTTCGGTGTCTGTTTCTTGGTGCTTTCTCCTCTGGGTTGAGCTCGACACTGCTCTACTCCCCAGGCTCTCCTTCACTTCCTCAGACCCTTGCATACGGGTCACTCAAGCTAGGCTTCTGCTTTCCTGCGACAAGCTTAGCACTGCTACAGTCCACAGGATGTCTTCTTCAGTCGTCCTAGGAACTGAACTGACTAACTCCGCCCTAGACCACAATTTATAGGGGAGCTACCCTGAACCCGAACTTTAGAGCTCCCCCTTCAGGCCTGGAGGCAGAAAGGTGTTGCGTGCTTTGGTTTTGCCTGGTGTGAATACCCTCTGTTGCTCTAAGGTGTGACACTACCCCCCGAGCGAGATAATGACATTGTGGTATCCGAATTCTGGGGTGCCACAAATACACTATTTGAAAAAAAAAACCTTTCATGTCCAACTTAGAGAAGGACCTAAGCAAGTCATTTACACCTGAAGAATGACAAAACAGCATAATATATACATATAGATCTAATGTCTGCACAAATCTCTATGAGTCTTTTTATAAGTTAATGACAAGATTATATTTTACTCCTGTAAAGTTAAATAAAATGTTTACAAGCAAATCTGTTCTTTGTTGGAGAGGTTGCGGAATCAAGGGTGAAATTATGCATGTTTTTTGGACTTCTCCAAAACAAGAAGTTTTGGTCTGATGTTTTCAATTTCATAAACAAGATTTCACAAGACAGATTCATTGTAACTCCTCAAATGGCCCTTCTTTCTTTGAATATTGATTCAATCAACCCAGCACTTAGACCCGTCATTATCCATTTACTTCTTGTTGTTAAAAACTCAATATCGGCTAATTAGAAAAAAACAATGATTCCAACATTGATAAAATGTCACTAAACAATCTGATTGAAAGAAGCCATGCAATTGCCAACAATATTTCCTGCATACCACAACAGATAGGAACCTTGGATAAGGAACGTTCCTTAAATAATTGGTATAATATCCCCTATATTTTATTTCCCTTTATTTTTTACCTTTCATTATAATTTTTTTTTCTCCTGTCCTCTTCTTGTCTTACTCTTTTCTTCTTTTTTTCTTCTATCATCCCTTCTTCTTCCTTAATCTCTTTTATAACAGGTAGGTTTATGTACTTAGGTTTTCTCCATCATATTTTGTATTTTACAAACTAAACTGTAATATGTATTCTGCATTACCGTATATACTCGTGTATAAGCCGACCCGTGTATAAGCCGACCCCCCTACTTTTGCCCCCAAAACCTGGGAAAATCTATTGACTCGTGTATAAGCCTAGGGTGGACCCTAGCACAAGTATACAGCCCCCAGCAGTGTGGTATACACCAGTCCCAGAGGTAGATACAGCAGCCCCAGTGGTAGTATACACGCAGCCCCAGTAGTATATACAGCCCCAGTGGTATATACAGCCCCAGTGGTAGTATAGACACAGCCCTAGTAGTATATACAGCCCCAGTGGTAGTATACAGGGCCCCAGAGGTATATACAGCCCCAGTGGTAGTATATACAGCCCCAGTGGAAGTATATACAGCCCCAGTGGTAGTATACAGGGCCCCAGCAGTATATACAGCCCTAGTAGTATATAGAGCCCCAGTGGTAGTATATACAGCCCCAGTGGTAGTATACAGGGCCCCAGCAGTATATACAGCCCTAGTAGTATATACAGCCCCAGTGGTAGTATATACAGCCCCAGTGGTAGTATACAGGGCCCCAGAGGTATATACAGCCCCAGTGGTAGTATATACAGCCCCAGTGGTAGTATATACAGCCCCAGTGGTAGTATACAGGGCCCCAGCAGTATATACAGCCCTAGTAGTATATACAGCCCCAGTGGTAGTATATACAGCCCCAGTGGTAGTATACAGGGCCCCAGAGGTATATACAGCCCCAGTGGTAGTATATACAGCCCCAGTGGTAGTATATACAGCCCCAGTGGTAGTACACAGGGCCCCAGCAGTATATACAGCCCCAGTGGTTTATACAGCCCCAGTGGTAGTATAGACACAGCCCTAGTAGTATATACAGCCCCAGTGGTAGTATACAGGGCCCCAGAGGTATATACAGCCCCAGTGGTAGTATATACAGCCCCAGTGGAAGTATATACAGCCCCAGTGGTAGTATACAGGGCCCCAGCAGTATATACAGCCCTAGTAGTATATAGAGCCCCAGTGGTAGTATATACAGCCCCAGTGGTAGTATACAGGGCCCCAGCAGTATATACAGCCCTAGTAGTATATACAGCCCCAGTGGTAGTATATACAGCCCCAGTGGTAGTATACAGGGCCCCAGAGGTATATACAGCCCCAGTGGTAGTATATACAGCCCCAGTGGTAGTATATACAGCCCCAGTGGTAGTATACAGGGCCCCAGCAGTATATACAGCCCTAGTAGTATATACAGCCCCAGTGGTAGTATATACAGCCCCAGTGGTAGTATACAGGGCCCCAGAGGTATATACAGCCCCAGTGGTAGTATATACAGCCCCAGTGGTAGTATATACAGCCCCAGTGGTAGTACACAGGGCCCCAGCAGTATATACAGCCCCAGTGGTTTATACAGCCCCAGTGGTAGTATATACAGCCCCAGCGGTAGTATACAGGGCCCCAGAGGTATATAGCAGCCCCAGCGGTAGTATACAGGCAGCCCCAGTAATGCAGGGCCCCCCCAGCGTCTCTCCGGTCACCTGTAAAGGAAACTATACTTATCACAGTGCTCTGTCCGCGCCCGCTCGCAGCTGCCGACCGCGATCCTCCATCTTGCGTCTTCTTTCTTCCTGTTTCCTGTGCTCGTCGCAGGGAATGACGTCATTGCCCGCGACGAGCACAGAAACTGGAAGAAGACGCAAGATGGAGGATCGCGGTCGGCAGCTGCGAGCGGGCGCGGACAGAGCACTGTGATAAGTATAGTTTCCTTTACAGGTGACCGGAGAGACGCTGGGGGGGCCCTGCATTACTGGGGATGCGGGGGCTGCTGTATACCGATGTATACATCAGTATGTACCGATGTATACATCGGTATACAGCACTGACTCGCGTATAAGCCGAGGGGGGTACTTTTCAGCCCAATTTTTGGGCTGAAAAACTCGGCTTATACGCGAGTATATACGGTATATTAAATTAACTGTATTCTCAACTATTTAAGAGTTCCTCCTCCTCCTCCACCTCCTTCTGCATCTCCTCCCTTTTCCCTTCCTTCTCACCTGTTCCCAAGTTTGCCCCAGTAAACTATCTTTCTCTTTCCTTTCCCCCTTTTTCTACCTATCTTATATCTTAATTTGATTATATTACATGTATTCAATGCATATTACTAAAATGTTTACCTTCCTTTCCTGTATAATCTTTAAAATTAATAAAACACTGGGAATCAAAAAGATGAATGTAAGTAAAAATGGTATCACTAGAAACTTTATCTTGTCCCGCAAAAAACAAGCCACCAAGCCACAAAGCTACAAAATTATTTTTATTGTGTAAAAGCAGCAAAACATTAAAAAAATTATGTAAATATGGTATCGCTGTAACCATACTGACCCGAAGAATAAAAATGTCTTATCACTTTTACCACACGGGGAACAGCATAAAGACCTCTTTAAAAATAATTTCTGAATTGCTGGTTTTTGTTCCTTTTGCCTCCCAAAAATTGGAATAAAAAGCGATCAAAAAATATTATGTGCCCAAAAATAGTACCAATAAAAACATCAACTCATTCCACAATAAAGAAGCCCTCATATGACTCTGTCAGCAGAAATATGGAAAAATTATAGCTTCTGAAAAAGCGCTATGGTTGCTCGTCCCCCAAAACAAATTCAGCAGATTCTGTGCCCCTAAATCCAAATGCCACCCTCCATTCTGAGCCACATAGTGTACTTAAACCACAATTAGTATCCACATGTTTGGCATTTCTGTAGTGAGGAGAGCTTGCTCATTTTAAGGGGAGCGGGTCTACTGAAGCTTAAGCTGGGCACAATATATGGGCACTACAATGGCAGATTTCCATTTTCACTCTGCAACATCCATTGCTGCTTCTTTCTGGCAAACACCCATGGAGTCAGTACAATCTCTAAACCCATAGATAAATATACTCACTTTAGGAAGTTTTCTGCTCTTCTTGCACTTAGGGGGTCCGCAAACTATTCTAGGAAACTCTGCGCTTCATATGTCAAATAGCGCTCCTTCCCTCCCAAGTCCTGCCATGTGGCCAAACAGTACTGTGCCTACCATCAATGCCAAAATCAAAAACCAACACTGCACTTGCATGATGCAGTCAGACCCCACTGTGTGAAGCAAGCACCAGGTGCAGGCTGATAAAAATCACCTCTACCTACAACAGAATGAGGGAGGCGACCTGCCATGCACATAATGGGCTTGCTTAGGACACCATTCACACTAATGCAAATGATGCAGAGTGTCTGAAAGCTACCCACTGGCTCTGCCACCTAACCAATTTGCCGCCCAGTGCGATGCTTCTGCACCACTAAATGAACGGTGCCCCATGGGGCCCAGCTGCACCCCGAAAATGATAAAAGAGTGCAAAAAAGTTTTTTATATGATAAACAAAAAACTTTATAGATTGGGTATTGGTTCATGCATTGGCCAAGACACTTAAGCTCATGATCCACGTCACGGATCCCCATGCTCATGAGTCCTAACAAAATATAGACAAAAACTACTAAAAAAAGGCAGCATCAGCAACAGTACTGTGCGGTCACATATAGTGTATTGTTACATTCATAAAAAATTGTATAGAAATGAACTTGCAACCATTATTAACTATTTTCCCCTTGCAAAAATGTCATATCTGAGGCTAATACAACATTTCAGTGGTAAACATTTAAGTATTTTTCTTTACTGCCCAAAGGTATAACATTTTTGACAGACCTGTGGTGTCAATGTGGTTACCGCATCCCAAGATGAGTTCATTAAAGGGTTTAGTTTTTAAAATGGTCACATGTGGGGGATTTCTGCTATTCTGGCACTTCAGAGGCTTTGCCAATGTGACATAGCACCCGCAAACCATTGCAGCCAAATTTGCACTCTGATATGGCACTCCTTTATTTCTGAGCTTTGCACTGTGTCTGAAAAGTAGTTTCCAACCACAAACAGGTATTGATGTACTAAGGAGAAATTGCGTAATAAATTTGTGGTTTATTGTTTTTCTATTACTTTTGTAAAAAATTAAACATTTGTGCCTTCAGCATCAATTTAATTGAAGAAAAAATATTTAATTTCCATGGTGCCAGTATTATAAAATTCTATGAAGCATCAATGGGTTCAAAATGCTCATCACACACCTAGATACATTTCTTGCCGGGTCTAGTTTAAAAAAATGGTGACATGTCTATGATTAAGACGCTTGTTGAAACATGTCAGGCACTGCCTCCATGCTTTGTAGTGTATTAACATGCATATTTTAATGGTATTGAACTAAATAAACTTTAGAAAGACTTAAAGAAAGACTTGGTTAGAGTCTGGAACTTCTTTTTTCATTGTGCTTGAGTGGAAGAGAGCCACTGTTTGATGTCACTCCTCGGATCCACAGCATAGAAGTTGGTGTCTGCACAATCCTTTCCCCCTTCCTGCACAAGCTTATCATTTTTGTGAGGTTTCAGCCCTTTTGGAACCCCGTCTTTGAACATGTGATATGGCATCCACAATCTATCAAAAAAATCAAATAGTGTGCCTTCCCTTCTGGTCTCCTGCCATGTGCCCAGACAGTAGTTTTCTACCACATATGGCATATCGATGTACTGAGAAGTAATTGTACTATAAGTTGTATGGTGAAAATTCTCCTGTTGACCTTGTGAAAATGGAAATTTGGAGCTAAAACAATTGTTTAAAAAAAAAGTGTTTTTTGTCATTTTCACAGCTCAACATTATAAAATTTGATGAAGCTCCTGAGGGTTCAAGATGCTCACCACACATAAAGATATATTCTGTGAAGGGTATTGATTTCAAAATAGATTCTGTTGTGAGAAGCTCTACTGTTTGAGCACATCAGGGGTTCCCAAACCCGACTTGGCATCCACAATCAATTCCAGACAATTTTTTATTTCAAAAGTTGAATGTCACTCCTTCCATTCTGAGCCCCCCCATTTGCCTAAACAGTAGTTTTCCCCAACATATGGGGTATCTGTGTACTCAAGAGAAATTGCACAGCAAAATCTATAGTTCAACTTCCCCTGTTACCTTTATGAAATTACTAAATTTGTAACTAAACATTTTTGTGGGAAAACACACACCACTCAACATTATAAAATTCTGTTAAGCACCTTGCGGTTCATGGTTCGTGGTGCTCACCAAACATCCAAACAAATACCTTGAGGGTCTACTTTCCAAAATGGAGTCACTTGTGGGGGTTTCCGCTGTTTAGGCACATTAATTGCAGTCCAAATGCAACATGACATCCGCTAACGATTCCAGCCATTTTAGAATTCCAAAAGTCAATGGTGCTCTTTCCCTTCTGAGCCCTGTCGTGCACCCAAACAGTAGTTTTATACCACATATACGGCATCGCTGTGCTCAGGTGAAATTACACAATAAAATCTATTCTTTAATTTCCCCTGTTATCCTTCTGAAATGCTAAATTTGGAACTAAAACAATATTTTTGTGGGAAAAAAAGTGATTTTACATTTTTATGCCTTAATGTTATAAAGTTCTGTGAAGCACCTAGGGGTTCATGGTTTTTACCACACATCCAGAAAAATTCCTTGAGGGACCAGTTTCCAAAATGTGTTCACTTTTGGTGGGTTTCTCGTTATCAGGAGTTCTCCAAATGTGATACGGTGTCTGTCAATAATTCCCAGCAGTTTTGAATTCCAAAAGTAGAACGGCACTCCTTCCCTTTTGTGCTGTGCCTTGCACCCAAAAAGTGTTTTTTTCTCACATGTGGGGTATTGCCGCACTCAGGAGAAATTGCAGAAAATATGTATGGTGCATTTTCTTCTGTAAGGGCCGCTTTACACACACCAACTTCTGTGTCCAACTTCTGAACAGATCTCTGGTTGCAGTGAAATCATTGTTACATTTGTACACAGCCACAAAATGGAACAATGTGTCCATGATTTCACTGCAACCAGAGATCTGTTCAGAAGTTGGACACAGAAGTTGGTGTGTGTAAAGCGGCCCTTACCCTTGTGATAATGCAAAATTTGGAGCTAAAATAAACATTTTTGTGACAAAGAGTAAAATTTTAATTTTTTCTTCCACGTTGCTTTAGTTTCTGCAAAGCTCCTGTAGGGTAAATAAACTTATTGAAGGTGGTTTTGAGCAGCCTGAAGGAGTCAGTTTTTAGAATGGTGTCATATTGGGGTATTTTCTATCACATAGGCCTCTAAACGTTACTTTAAATGTGATGTGGTCTCTAAAAAGAATTTTGTAGCTTTTGTTGGAAAAGTAAGAAAATGCTGATAATCTTTTAACACTCCTAATCTCATACCGAAAAAATATATGTTTAAGAAATGGTGCTGGTGTAAAGTAGACATGTGGCAAATTTTTTTTTATTAACTATTTTGTGTTGTATAACTATGAAAATATAACAAATTTGGCAAAAAAAAGTAAAAATTTCACAAGTTTCAAACTTGTTTTTTTTTGTTCTCTTATATTAGATACCGTATATACTCGCGTATAAGCCGAGTTTTTCAGCCCAAAAATTGGGCTGAAAAGTACCCCCCTCGGCTTATACGCGAGTCAGTGCTGTATACCGATGTATACATCGGTATACAGCAGCCCCCGCATCCCCAGTAATCCAGGGCCCCCCCAGCGTCTCTCCGGTCACCTGAAAAGCAAACTATACTTATCAGTGTCCGCTGTCCGCGCCCGCTCGCCTCTGCCCGGTCTGCCGTCTGCGATCCTCCATCTTCATGCGGCGTCTTCCGGGTTCCTGTGCTCGTCGCAGGGAATGACGTCATTCCCTGCGACGAGCACAGGAAACCGGAAGACGCCGCATGAAGGAGGATCGCAGACGGCACTGTCACGGCAGAGGCGAGCGGGCGCGGACAGCGGACACTGATAAGTATAGTTTGCTTTTCAGGTGACCGGAGAGACGCTGGGGGGGCCCTGGATTACTGGGGCCCTGTATACTACCGCTGGGGCTGCAATCTACTACCACTGGGGCTGTATATACTACCACTGGGGCTGTATATACTACCACTGGGGCTGTATATACTACCACTGGGGCTGTATATACCACTGGGGCTGTATATACTGCTGGGGCCCTGTATACTACCGCTGGGGCTGCAATCTACTACCACTGGGGCTGTATATACTACCACTGGGGCTGTATATACTACCACTGGGGCTGAATATACCTGTGGGGCTGCTGTATACTACACTGGGGCTGTATATACCTGTGGGGCTGCTGTATACTACCACTGGGGCTGTATATACCTGTGGGGCTGCTGTATACTACCACTGGGGCTGTATATACCTGTGGGGCTGCTGTATACTACACTGGGGCTGTATATACCTCTGGGGCTGCTGTATACTACACTGGGGCTGTATATACCTCTGGGGCTGCTGTATACTACCACTGGGGCTGTATATACCTGTGGGGCTGCTGTATACTACCACTGGGCTGTATATACCTCTGGGGCTGCTGGATGCTACCACTGGGGCTGTATATACCTGTGGGGCTGCTGTATACTACCACTGGGGCTGTATATACCTCTGGGGCTGCTGTATACTACCACTGGGGCTGTATATACTTCTGGGGCTGCTGTATACTACCACTGGGGCTGTATATACCTCTGGGGCTGCTGGATACTACCACTGGGGCTGTATATACCTCTGGGGCTGCTGGATGCTACCACTGGGGCTATATATACCTCTGGGGCTGCTGTATACTACCAATGGGGCTGTATATACCTCTGAGGCTGCTGTATACTACCTCTGGGGCTGCTGTATACTACCACTGGGGCTGCTGTATACTACCACTGGGGCTGCTGTATACTACCACTGGGGCTGCTGTATATACCTTTGGGGCTGCTGTATACTACCTCTGGGGATGCTGTATACTACCACTGGGGCTGTATATACCTCTGGGGATGCTGTATACTACCACTGGGGCTGTATATACCTCTGGGGATGCTGTATACTAACTACTGGAGCTGCTGCTGTATATACCACTGGGGCTGCTGCTGTATACTACCACTGGGGAGGCTGCTGTATACTACCATTGGGGGGCCTGTATACCACACTGCTGGGGGCTGTATACCTGTGCTGGAGTCCACCCTCGGCTTATACACGAGTCAATAGGTTTTCCCAGGTTTTGGGGGCAAAAGTAGGGGGGTCGGCTTATACACGGGTCGGCTTATACACGAGTATATACGGTAAGTAAAAGCAAATAATATCAAACAAAATTTAGCACTAACATACAAGTACAATATCATGAAAAAAACTATGTCAGAATCACTGATATATGTTGAAGCGTTCCACAGTTATTACCTCATAAAGAGACATTGGTAAGAATAGAAAATGAGGCTTGGTCATTACACTAGCCAACAAAATTTAACTTTTTGTAATCAGCGATGACAATACCACAGTGTAAATCAATTTTTCATGCTGATTTCAAATATGTTTTTATTTCTGCTCCATCACATCAACTTTTTTTTTTACGATGAATTATAAATTACAGCATATTACTACAAGTTTGCACATATTAGCATCATATTCGTGCCCTGATTAATTAATTACATTAAAAAAATAACAATAAAGTATAAAACACAGGATTCTTCCTCCCCTGTGTGATATCACATCCTGCAGCAACGGCATTAAGCGCGCTGGAATTGCGCATTGTCTGAACGGCGATGCGTAATTCCATATAATGTATAATGACCCCTATTGGAGAAAGCATAGGCGCAGCTGCATAAAGAATTGACATGTTGATTCTTTTTACGTGCACACTTTCTCCCATAAAAGCGTAGCGTCTGCACAGCAAAAGTGAAAGTCCATTCACTTTGCCGGCAGACGCAGGTGCACTTTTTTGAAAAGCACGCGCAAACAAGCGCACAGTGTGAACATAGCCTAAGAATGACATAAAATTGTTTCTGATGAAAATTACTTGTTGGCTTGTGTTATCATACAAAGTGAGTCGGTCATTAAGGGGTTAAACAAAAATGTTCTTGTGCTAAGATAATCTTATACACTGGCGATCAAAATTAAAGAACAACAGAAAATGTCCTTAATATAAAGGTCTTTGTATTGTCCTATGCGAAAATATCTTAACACGAGTAAAATCAATATTTTAGGCTTATTTCATTAACTTGAATATATTCTAAAGCACAGAATAAAAATGTAAAATGAGATAAATGAAAAATAACACTGATCAAAATTAGAGAACAATCTCAGATACCTGAAAGTTATTGGTGTTTTAGGCTAGGGTCACACATAAGCCCTTGGTCCATTTTTGGCTTCATTTTTGGCATTTTTTTTTTCTAAGTCCAAAAACTGATAGAAAAACGGATTGGATATAATAAACACCCTGTCCATTTTTTTCTGCACTTAAAAACATTTCTATGTCCGTTTTTGAGCCAAAAACGTTGCTAGCAACGTTTTTGGGGTCCGTTTTTCAAAAAAAAAAAATTTTTAACATGGGCCCTATGGAAAAACGGATCAGTTTTTTTGGGGTGCCTTAAAAAACCGGATCCGTTTTTTTTGAGAATTTTGGTCAAAAAATGACTAAATCCAAAAACGTTCAGGGGTGTAGGAGGCTCAAAAAGCACCCAAAAAAAACGGATTGGTCATGGAAATCACTTCCAAAAACGGATTTCTATGTGTGACCCCAGCCTTAATCTGGCACATGGTGCTAACATCCTTAATTATATGACAATTATTTAACTAGCAGCCTAACTTTCAAGTTTGTACTCACTTTGCAAAAATGGTGTGATGTCCCTAAGTGACTGAAACCTTCTGGCAGCAGGTTGTCCAGATGAAGGCCAAAGGAGTCACCCTATCAGCCATAGCAACAGAAGTTGGTCGTTCCAAGTCTGTGATTTCTAGAATATTGCATCCTTATGTGGCACCCCTGCGGGGGATTGCCACAGGTTACACTGGTGCAAGGAAGGATTGACACCTTGGTCTGTTCAGCACACAACACCTTCCACTCCAGACCTGAAGGGGGAGCTCTACTGGCTGCATTAAGTCAGTTCCCCTTTAATGAGCTCCAGGCTGAGAGGAGGAGACAGTTGGTCCTAGGAGACAGTTGCTAGGGAGTAGTTCGTGTGAGGAGAGGAAAGAGGAGGAGGCTGAGCTGCTGGTCTCTGGGAAAAGACAGATGCCAGGACCAGAAGGGACCATTTTGTCAGCTGTTCACACCCCAGGGAAGGGGCCGGAGGCAAGGAGAAGAGGTAGGGAATAAGAAGAGGGACTAAAAGATATTCCCCCTTGAGGACAACCGGACACTGGAGTCCGATGCTGTGGGCTTGTAGAGCCACAGTAAAAAGCCCAGCAATTTCAGGAGAAGTTTAGCCCTGAAGGAAGATATTGGAGATATTAAAAACTAACCAAACAGAGGACCAGGGGCCACAGGATAAACCGGGTTCCCGCAGAAGGGCCTGATTGTTAGTTTTAGACAATAGAGAATTGGAGAGCTCAAACTCAGGCAAGACTCATCCCTCAAGAAAAAGAATAGAGATAAAGGAGGCCTCATATCTTTCTAAGGAGTTGATCCTAAATTGCACCAGGGACCCAGTTATTACTCAGAACTGTACCTGTTTTGTGACTACCAGTAAAAGGTACCAGAACAACTATCCCTGTGTGTATGTGTGACTGTTCATCGGCGATAACCCACCATCTTCCTCCTTCACTGCTCTCCCTCACCATCTTCCTTTATTGCTGCCCTGAGGTAAAAGCTCCACCTGTGGGGAGCTGTACCACACTTTGCTGCCCCCCCCTCCATCACCTCAGCGGCCGGCTGGCAGCGCCGGTACCACCTTACCGGACCCTACAGGTGGCGTCACGTCCCCCTGTAAATAATTCCCTCACCCCCCCCTTCAAATGATCCACAGGGCACGGCACCGGGATACCGTCCACCTGTGACTCCCTACTCAGCAGACCCGGTGACCGAGTACCCCCCACAGCCCTGGCCACATCACTTACAACATCACAAACTCTTTCAAGAGAAGCTGGTCGCCCTCGGAAGACAAATGCAAGAGAGGACAGGATTATGTGGAGAATCTCCATGGGTAATCGTTTCAACACTGCACTGGAATAGCTCACCAGTTCAGCACTGAACAGGGTAAGGATGTGTCTCATCATGCAGTGTCACAATGTTTATGAGCATATGGACTCAAAGCCCACTCTGCAGTGACCAAACCTCTCATTAGCAGAAAGAATCAAAAGGCTAGACTCACCTTTGGAGCTTTGGTGAGAAGCATGTTGTGTGGACAGAGGAGAAGTGGTCCACAGTTCATTTTAGTGATGAAAGCAAGTTTAATTTATTTGGTATGATGGGAAATATGATCATCATGGGTTTGGGAATGTTTTCTGCTGTTGGACCTCTACATGGTAGAGTGAATGCAAGTGTGTATATGAACCTTTTTCAACAACACATGGTTCTTTACTTGCGTTTGGCCTCAATCATTCAGCAATGTTCATGCAGGATAATGCCCCCTGTCACACAGCAAAACGGGTAAAGAGGTTCCTTGAAACAATGGGCCAGAGTCCTGATCTAAACCTAATAGAAAACACCTGGAAAATCCTTGGTGACAAAGTTACTGCCAAGAGACCCACAACAGTCACAGAACTGTGGGAGAGACTGGAAGAAGAGTGGCCAAAATCACACCAGAGCAGTGTGAGAGACTAGTGATGTCCTGTGGCCGTAGATGTGCTGAAGTCATTCAAAGCAAAGGCCTGCACACTTCCTACTCATTGGTGACTGTTGTAACCTTCACAAATGTAGTTTTAATATTCCTCTGTGTCATAGTCATTGCTGTTCTTTAATTATGATCATCACATTTCGTGTAAAATAAAGGTTTTAAGTTGATAAACTTTAGTTATTTTGGAAAACCCTGTCCTAGTGGCATGGTGTATCCTTATACAAAAACCTGCAAATGTAGGTTTCATTCTGTCTGAAAAAATCAAGTGATCATAGATTGTTCTATAATTTTGATTGCCAGTGTAAATATGCCCCTGCTATGTACTGTGTAATAGTTTTGTATGATCGTGCAGGGACGTCTGCATATATCTGGTCAGGGGAGGACACAAAAGAGAATACAGAAATTACAGCATTGAATTGCGATTGATTCTTTTTGTGAGGTAAAACATTTCCCTGTCTGTTTAAAAACTTGTTTTATCTCACTAAAAGTCTGTACTCTCTTTTGTTTTCTTCTATGGTCATGAATTTTGTTATGTGCCAACCATGTTTCTGCACAGTTAGACACTGCCATTATGTAGTACATTGCAGGGTTACATTTATAAAATTATCTCAGGAAAGGAATATCATTTTAATATGTTCGTTTGTGGAAATTAATTTTTTTCAAGATGTGTTGATTGCAATTTACTTTGGTCATGGGACAACTGCTTTAAACACCATAAGCAAAATTGATTAAAAAAAATTCAACAAGCAAACTATATTTTTTTTAGATTTTGTTAAACCATTGCATCATTTACAGTTATATTATATAAGGTAGTAACAAACCTTTTCTTATCTACTGTTTCTTCTTTACCAACAGGAATGTGAAAACTTAAACAGTCTCTCAAATGCTGGAGCAGAAGTCATTTTGTGAACTATCCGGCACTGATTTCTTGCAAATTTACTACAGATTATCAACTGCACACTGTACTCCAGTTCATATTGTGCTTCTACTATATACTGGTATATAGCGAGACACTTAAATGTAATTCCAATGCTGTTGGCAGAATAGACAGCTGCACTGATTCAACTTTAATCCTCCCATTGGTTCTTCATTTATTGCACTTAAACTGTGTACAGAATATGGTTAAAACAGGGTTGGGAAAGATCCTAAAAATGAAATGCATAAATGACTTGTTAACAGATACTCCCTCCTTGTAAGTAGAAATAGTCTTTAAAACAATGACATCTGCTACAAATATGAGCTAAATTTTAAAAGAAAAAAATTGAAAATACACAAAAATATTTGATAGATATGGGCACCATTAATACATTTTGTTTAGTACAAAAGTGAACAATATTATTTTGCTTTGTGCCTAACATATTGGCCCACTTTGCTAAAAAAAAATTAAACTTATATGAAAAATTAGCATTTTTAGAATCCGTTTTTTATTATTTTATATATTAGCTATGCACCAGGCTTAGGGCCGCTTCACACTGCGTGTGTGATCCGATCCGTGACTGTCCGCATGAGGCAGACAGCCGCGGACCGGATCAGCACACTGGACCGGGGGGCTAATATGCCCTCCGATCCTGTGTGCAGCGCATGCAGTTCCTGCTGCTCATAGGTGAGGACCGCGGGCGCTGTGGTCCTGACCTGTCAATGGCTCCAGCTGTGTGCTCTGCACACAGGATCGGAGGCCATAATAGCCCCCCAGTCCTGTGTGCTGATCCGGTCCGCGGCTGTCTGCCTCAAGCAGATAGCCATGGATCGGATCACACACGCAAGCTGTGAAGCCGGCCTTAGTTGTGTTCCCTATGCAAACTTATCTTTTTTGCTATAATGACTTTCCTTACATTTCCTTTGGTTAGTTAGAATCTACTTTTGAGGACAGAAATAAAATCAGATGGAAGATAATTGTTTGAAGGAAAGGGAATGTCAAATGAAACAATAAAATAATTAGATTAATGGGTTTCACTCATGTTTGTCAGCTTGATCTCCAATACCTACAGCAGTCTATTTCAGAAATGACACATGCATTTAATAAAAAGATCTAAGCATCCATCTGTTTTACAACATCACAAATATGATATATTTGCACTGCGATTGTCAGGGTTCACAGACTACAACTGCAAAAGATTTTCTGAATTTTATATCATTAATCTTAATCATTGTACAATGAAAAATTCTGCACTTTTTAAAATTATTCATCTCAATCCCACATCACTTTGAAAATCTCTGTTGGCTATCATTTAATTTGGAAAAACTGAGTTTGTTTATGAAACCCTATATAGCCTTTTCCCAAATTTGTTATTCACTAAATATTGGTGTCAACCCAGCCTACATGGAAGTAGTTGAGAAGCAGCAGCCAAGACACCAATGATGGAGGCTTATCTTCCAGATACAAAAAAATATCAAGAATGTTGAAATCCAAAAAGTCCCATTGGGGGAGAGTCAGAACTTCCCAATGCACATTAGACAGTCAGCTGGTCCAAGGGTGGTTTGCATTGTAGCAAACTCTGAAAAGTTGTAATTAAGTCAACATCAGGATAGAAAATAGTGAGGATTTCATGTATTTATTACAGCAAAAAATTATTTAATTCCTCAGTATACAATAAATAACTTCCACTCAAGAAATCCGAATGCCACGTTAAAAATGCCTTAAAAGAGTAACTAAACTTTGTTTTTGTATAATTGATTGCCACATTTAAGATTCAGTGATTTTATAATATATTTCTTTAAGGGTGCGTGCACACGGTCAGTATACGTAGCGTCTTGCCGCTGCGTCTAAAACGCTGTGTAGTACAGTACAAGCATAGTGGATTTCAAGAAATCCCATCCTCACTATGCGTAACCCGCCCGCAGCGTCTTTGGAGCTGCGGTGGGGGTTGCCTGGAGACCGCTCCTCCGCAGCAGAAGCCGACCTGCACCCATCACAAATGGTGAGTACAGGGCGGCTGCGGTCTCCCTGCGGCCACCCACGGCTTCCCTCAGCTCCTCCGGACCGTGTGCACACACCCTAATAAGGATTAGCAAACGCAAACTGTAAGGCCCTGTGTCCACACTGTGTATTTGCTGCGTATTTTTATGATGTTTTGGAAAAATATGTTGCAAATATGCATGTTATATTGGCCAGCCAGAAAAATCAATGTGACTTTAGGTGTGCTGTGCCGACGTTGGCAATTTTTTTGCACAGTGCATCAGTTGCAGATTTTTACGGATGAAAGATCCGTAAAAAAAATGCAGCGTGTCATTATTGTGTGGTGTTTATTTGCCATACTACAGGCACTTCCTGGTTTTAGCTCTGAGCAAGGAGTAGGCCACGCTCACAGGTCACATGGTAAGGGTCACATGGCAGCTTTAGGACTCTGGGCGTCATTATCCTGATTGCATGCAGAATTTTCTGCACCAAAAAAGCAGCAATTACGTAAAAGACGAATACATTTTTGCTGCATAATTCTGCCAAAAGTGGATGCAGATTTGGTGCCAAACATTCGGCATCACAAAGCCTAAAGGTGCTCAAACTAAAACACAAAATGCACTGCAGTTTATGGTCGAGTTTGGATAATTTTCATATTCTGAATAAGTTTGTTGAAAGGCTGCAGTGTCAACAAGCTTTTCGACTGCGGGCACTTTCGAAGGCATAACAGCCATTGAAAGGACTGGTATGGCTGTGATTGGTCAGCTGCATCGTGTCATTGGGTCTTTATATGGCCCAGTGATGGAATACTTGGCACACATTGTCGTCTAGAAGTTGATAAAAGCGAAATCACCCCATACATACTGTATACTTGCACACTTTAGTGCCTTTCATGGGCAATAAAGGGTGTTTTCAGCCCTGTTTAATAAATAAATAATCGAAAAGATGGCTTGGGGTACCCACATTTTGACAACCATCCAAGGTAAAGCACACAGCTGTGAGCTTCCCAGCCTAACTATACCAGCCCACAGCTGCCCCAGAAGTGGCTTATCCATTAGATATGCCATTTCTGATGTTTTGCCCCAGCTTTTCCCACTTGCCCTGGTGCAGTGGCAATTGGGGTAATATTTTTTTAAGGTGATTTCAGCTGTGTAATGTCAGCTGGCATCAAGCTCTGGCGTTAAAGCTACTTCACATGCTAGGATATCGTTAACGATATCATTGAAACGTTACGGATTTGTGATCGTTGCAACGATATTGTTTGTGCGTCATTGAGTGTAAACGAACGATCTTGAAACGATAAATCGTTGGATCGTTCATCTAAAATTTGAGATCCTGACCTCAAATCTATCATTCGTCGTCCAATTAATGTTCTCTGAACAAGCAACATCGTTCAGTGTGAAACCTTTTTAAACAATGTCGTTAACAATTCTCCTATTCCTGCCGCTTTGTAACATCGTTCACTCGTTCATCTCCAAGTAGCTGGCGCGTTGCCAAATTTCACATCGTTAACGATATCCTTGCTTGTGACAATGCACTAATGATGTCGAAAGGATCGCGGTCACGTGACATAGCTAACGATATCGTTCACCTATATCGTAGCGTGTGAAGTAGCCTTTAGTAATGGAGAGATGTTTATCACCCAATATGTGTAAATTAAAATAACAAACACACAGGATGGATAAAAACTGTTTATTTCAGAAAGACTCCTCCACATTCCCTCATTCGCCAATTTATTAATTTAAAAATCCCTTGAAGTTCCGTCATAATCCAATGGTGTAATGTCCCACAACATCCAATGGAGCTGCCAGCAGGCCACAAATCACTGGTGAACATCTGGAGCGGTGGCAGTAGAAGATGAAACTGCTGGATAGAGAGTATAATTTAGGGAGCAGAGGACCTGAATTTAAATCTCCACTTCAGTGGTGCAATTAAAAAAAAAACCGCTGGATTTGTGGTTTAAACAGTTAAAATTATAAAGTGCTTAAAAGTGCTTCTTAACCACTTCACGACCTATAATGTTATACAACGTCATGGGCCATGTCCTGGATCCTGTCTGGTTAACAATGGATAGCCCAGTATCGGATCTTGCCGCGATGAGAAGCTGCGCCTCAAAAAGAGGAACATTTAGGAGGAATACTAAGGCTGGTTTCACACTGCAGTTTTTTTTCTGATCAGGTTTGTGTGCCGGAACCAGGAGAGGAACTTGCAGAGAAAAACTATAATTGAAAGATTGACACCTGTTCTGAGTTTTGGAGACACTCCTGGTTTTGACACACATACCTGATCGAACCTGATCAGGGAAAAAAACTGCAGTGTGAAACCAGACTAAGGTCAGTTTCACACTGAGGTGTTATCAGGTCCGGGTTGTCCGGTGTAAACCTGACAGCCCCGAACCCAATTTTGACATTGTGCAGCCCTATGGGGCTGGATGGAACCGGATGGCAGCTATGTGCCATCAGGTTTCTATCTGTCCCAGTGAATTCGGATTTTCCTCCCAGATCCGGGGCGATCCGGTGCTCCCTAACATGGGTGTCTATGGCGCCAGATCGCCCCGGTCCGAAAAGAATATCGGATCCGGGAACTAGACACCGGAAGCTGTAGTTTAGCAGCGAGCGCTGCTAAACTTCAGCACCACCAGCTGTCCCCTGTCCCCTGCTGTGATTTCAGGACCGATCTTGAAATTCCAGCAGCTGTGGCTGCTATCAGCTGAATCCGGCTGCAAACCAGATATATTTGCCCTCCGATTCTGTTTGCAAATCCGGTTCGGGGCTGACCAATTCACATCGGACAGCCCCGAACTGGATCACACCATGGTGTGAAGCCAGCCTAACGCTTTTCTGAATGCAAAATTGGAGTTGGAAAAAAGAACATGCCCTGTATTTTGCTCCTGGAACACATAAACAGCTACCAAATGTGCCTCTTTGCATTGAAACTCATACTGACTTGGCCAAGTTTATATGTTTATGATTGAGTCTTTTTATGTTCAGACAGCAGTTGTTTAACCCATTTACTCCCGGGCAATTTTCCACTTTTTGTTTTAGCTTTTTCTTTCCCTTCTTCCAACTTTTTAATTTTTCCGTCAATATAGCCATATAAGGCCTTTTTTACGGGATGAGTTGTACTTTTAAATGTCTTCAACATTTTACCATACATTGATACTGGAAAATGAGAAAAAAAATTCCAAGTACTGTGAAATTACAAAAAAAAATGAAACTTAACAATTCTTTTTTATTTACCATGTTCACAATATGGTAGACCTGACCTGTCAGTATAATGCCTCAGGTCGGTACGAGTTCATAGATGAAAACATGTACAGTTACTTTTCCCTAAGTAAGGAAAAATAATGTTGGCGCCATTTTCCGAGATCTGTAGCGTCCTTATTTTTAGGTTCTTGAGCTTATTTTTTGCATCTTGAGCTGTCATTTATAATTTTACCATTTTTGAGTGGATGAGATGTTTTGATCGCCTGTTATTGCATGTTTCTGCAAAGTTGCAGCAACCAAAAAAAACGGAATTTGGTGTTTTTACTTTATTTGCCATTATGCAGTTTACCAATCAGATTAATTTATTTTATATTTTGATAGTATGGGCATTTCATAGCAGTACCAAATATGTGTATTTTTTTATACAGTTTTATTTCCAATGGAGCAAACTTAACTAATTGGCTTTCAACTCAATCTCGAGCCATAGCGACTTGATGGATGAACACTCTGAAGAAAGATTGATCTTGATCTTGTGCAAGCCTAAATAGGTCCACCAGCAAATTCTCCACCATTACCTTGACAGTATCAAGCCATTGGCTTGCTGATCTACCTCTTCGTACATTCTATTCTTCCTACCATAATGTGCTTCTCTAGTGATCTTTCTCTTCGTATGATGTGTTCAAAGTAGACGAGTCATAGTTTGGTGATCTCTGCTTCATGTGACATGTCTGGCTTACTTTCTTTCAAAATTAATCTGTTTGTTCTTTTTGCCATGCATGGTATTGATAACATACTTCAGCACCACATTTCAAAGGTGTTGATTCATCTTCCGTCTTCTTTATTGCCCGTGTTTCACTTCCATATAGAAGAAAAAGGTTTGGTACCGTGTTAGCCAGTTAAGAAAATGTTGATTGTTCTCAGTGGGAGTAACAAGATACAAATCTTGTAGTTGTGATACCTTTTAATGGCTAATAAAAATAAAATAAATGATGAAGAGACCTGAGTCGTCTCGAAAGCTCGCCTTATAACATTATTTATTTTATTTTTGTTAGCCATTAAAAGGTATCACAACTACAAGATTTGTATCTTGTTTCTCACATTGAGAGCAATCAACATTCACTTCCATATGTTACTACAGAAAACACCAGACTATGTAAGAGTCATGTATGGGGCAAAATGGGGGTGATTTCAATTTTTGTTTTTATTTTTTTAATAACTTTTTAAAATTATTTATTTAACTTACCCCCTTAGGGTGCCTCATCACTGCAGAATCCAATAGCTTTTGCATAACAGAGATGATCATTTCCTGTGACTCCAAGTGCTCAGCCGGCATTCACAGGAACTACATCCTGACAGTGGCAGGGGTCATCATCTGACCTCTCGCTGCCATGGCAACACATTGGTGCCCTGTGATTGCATTACAAATGTTGCAACCCCCTCCAATGCATGTTAGATAGTCAGAGTTTGACAGCACAATCTAACTAGTTAACACCTGCACCTGTTAGCTGCACATGTCAGATGATCAGATCAGTCAAAAAGTGCGGAGAATAATGCAAAGTCATCGTGTGAGTTTGAATCAAAGTCAGAAACACCGCCATGGACATTCTTATATATCCTTGGTTGTGAAGGGGTTAAAGAGAATCTGTCAGCTGATTTTTGCTATGTAATCTAAAGACAGCATGCTGCAAGGGTTATCACAGATATTTCACCCATGCCTCCCTCATCACAAAGTGTGTTATTGCTCACATTCTATGTTAATTTAAGCTTCCTAGTTTTATGATTGGTTGGACATTGCAGTGCATGAACTCAGCTCCGGCTCCACCCTTCTCGATGATTAGTAGCTTCTGTCAATAGGAATGTACACACAGAGCCTGGGGTGGGCTGGGACAGCTTTTTAAACTCTGCTGCATGGCTAAAACTAAAATATTTGATTTTATCACTACAGCTGCACCCAGTAATCTAAGTGATACAGCATTGGATTAGGATCTCTTTGCCTACATCATGCTGCTTTCAGATGAGGCAGCAAAAACCTGGTGACAGATTCCCTTTAATGTGTTTTTCCAGCTTTATGATCCTAAGTAGTGATGGGCGAACCCGCTGTACTTTTAATAAAGGTTGAGTTTGGGGCTGAATGTGATTCGAATTTGAATCCGAACCCCAAACTCAGACTTTAAAGTTATGAGATGGGGGCTGGGGGGAAAGACTATAGTGATTAAACACAAGCATTATATTACCAGCATCCTGACATTACCGCGCCCAAAGCCGAGAAACTGACCTTTGCAGTGATTGCGGTGATGTCAGGCAGATTCATCTGAGTGCATAGCTGACGCGGCTCAACTGTGAACTTGGATGAACTCTCTCACAGCACCTGGATCACACCCAGGTGTAAAAGTGCATTCACACACTGCGTATTTACTGCGTATTTTTACGCGAGTGCTGTTGCAGTTTTTGTAGCCAAAACCAGGAATGGAACAATTAGAGGAAAAGTGTAAAGGTACCATCACACGCGGCAATATTGCTAGGCAATTTCACTGGCAATTTGCTGGTTGCAGTGAAAACATGGACACATTGTTCTATTTTGTTGCTGTGTACAAATGGAACAATGTGTCCATGATTTCACTGCAACCAGCAAATTACGAGTGAAATTGCCTGGCAATATTGTCGTGTGTGACGGTACCTTAATAGAAACAAGTGCTCCACTTCTGTATTTAATCACCCACTGCTGATTTTAATCAGACACTCCTGGTTTTGGCTACAAAAAGTGCAAGAACACTCGTGTAAAAATATTCAGCAAATATGCAGTGTGTGTGAACGCACCCCTAAGTGTGAAGCTGCTACTCACTGTGATCAGACATGTGTCTGTTCACAGTGATATAGCAGGGCTGACACGTTCACCAAGGGACAGACTTGTGAGTTATAATCAGAGGGTTTGTTTCTTGGTTAACAAAGATGGCAACCAGGGATGTCTTTGTCTTTTATTCTAATTAAAAGTTATTTTCTGTGTTTTTTTAAATGTTTTCTACAAATTCATAATGGGTGAAACCAACATTGGCCTGATATAAAGAATTTCCGGCTTGGTGTCAGCTGGTATTAACCCCATTATTACCCAGTGTGCCAATAGCACCAGGGCTACTGGAAGAGTCGGGAAAGGTGCCTAGAAATGACGCTACAAAAGAATGTGCCATTTTCAGGGGCAGCTGCAATTTTCAGTGTGGGGCGCCTAGATTGCTGGACACTTTCCACACTGAGAATCGAAGCCTCCAGCCACCTGTGTTTTACCTTGGCTAGCAGTCAAAAATAGTGTGAAACCCACACTTTTTAAAAATTATTTATTTAAATAATTTTCAAAAATGACGTCTTCCCTGTATTTTGATTGCAAGCCAAGGTAAATCCAAGCAGCTTAGGGTGGCAGCCCTTAGCTATCCCCTTTATCTGTACTGACGATCAAAAATACAACGAAGCGCTGCATCATTTTTTTTAATTAATGATTTATTTTTATAACACTATGTCAGTCAATGGGTGAGTGGTACAACAGCCAATCACAAATGCTGTCACAGAGAATGGGCATCTGTGATTGACTGTTGGAGTAACCTGAAAACAGCCAATACATTCTAACATCTACCATGCTGAAATATATGGACTGTTTCCAACAGCCAATCACAGATGCCCACTCTGTGACAGCATCTGTAATTGGCTGTTCTGCCCTCAGTAGTGAATACCCTGGAAATTAATGAGCTGCTTAAAGTACAAGCGGTCGGATGCCGGTAAGTGTGATGCTGCTTTTTAAGCACTATCTTCTTTGTCCTTACAGATCCCCCACCCCTGAATCAAACCGAAACTGTAACACGGACTTCCCTGGAAAGTCCATGTTCGGGGTCTGTTCTTGAAAACTAGGTGTTTGGTATGAACCCCAAACTTTACAGTTCGGGTTCAGCCACTCCCTAATCTTTAGTACTCCTCTGGCAAGTTACTTTTCCAACAAAATGTAAACATAGAATAGACAATAATTAGAAATAACTAGAACTAACTAAGGGGTACGTCACACACAGCGATACTGGTAGCGATATCACTGAAATCAGCGACCTTGCCAGCGATATCGCTGTGTGTGAAAAGCAGCAGCGATGGGGCCCCTGCTGTGAGGTCGCTGATCGCTGCACATCCTTCAGGACCATTTTTGGTCCTTGGTCTCCCGCTGGTCAGCACGCATCTCTGCGTGTGACAGCGAGAGACCAGCAATCAGCGACCTCACAGGCTGGTAACCATGATAAACACCGGGTAACAGTATTGCAATAATGGCTGCCTGTAAGATGGATACTAAAGCTGAGAGGAATCTGTAGATGTGTCAGTTATAATAACATACAACTCTGTAGTGAGTTCAGAAGAGCGAAGAGCGGCAAACAAACACCACACTGGTAACTTTTTTTTTTATTTAAAATAAGTCCTTGAGGCAGAGTTATTTTTCATTCAACATCTACTTCATAGCCTGGAAGAGGTCATTTACATAAAGTGATAAAGGCATCTTATATGATAAGGTATACCTTTTTGCAGCATTCCATAACCTGTATGCCTATATTAATATTTTAGATTTACGTCCCTTTAAACATGTCCTCCATGAAAAGTCATCATTCTGAGAAGTGACAATAATCCTTTTGCTATTTTATCTACAATTCATCACTCCAATCTACAATCAGACATATAATGCACCTGCTGCAAATTGAAACTAGCTGCATATGTGAAATGGCTCATATCAGTCAAAATAAGACTCAGAAGACTGACCTATCTGTAGACTACACTGTTTCAGGGTTTCATACCGGTTACTTGGTTAATAAAGAGAGTGAAAAAAATATTCGAGCAAGCTTGTGATAAGGATGGTTACAGTAAGCAGAAACTGGACTCTTCCAGTAGTCAACATGCAGCATTTTCCAACAAGCATAATTTGATTTAACCCTCTGCATTTCTGGCACTCCCTAGTTCAGGAACAGTGTGCCTGAAAGGTACAGCTTACAGTAGAAAACTACCTATAGTAGCTAATTGTATCTGAAGGTTGAGAATGCGCAAAAATAGGGTCTTATCCTTTATATACAGATATAAGTTATCAATATTGGTATTGCTCACCTGGTGTGGTTGTGTAGCACACAACCAGCGTAATCGCTCAGGAAAAAAACAGCTGCTGCAGGGACCGTACTTCCACAGGATGTGGTGCTCAAAATACAGGTTATTTTTTGGACGAAGTACCTTCTTGTCCGCACTGCTGTCAGAAACATATACCACCGACACGGGATGTCTAGGTATTAGTGATGATTTATTGTCTTATTTCCAACGCGTTTCGGAGCCACTTGCCGAGCTCCTTCCTCAAGAGCTCGGCAAGTGGCTCCGAAACGCGTTGGAAATAAGACAATAAATCATCACTAATACCTAGACATCCCGTGTCGGTGGTATATGTTTCTGACAGCAGCGCGGACAAGAAGGTACTTCGTCCGAAAAATAACCTGTATAGTAGCTAATTATCTCAATTTCAAGACTCCAAATGTAATCAGTGGCCTTCATTGGGTTGTATTCAAAGAGAATATACAAAATCACATGAAAAAAACATGTAATAATCAAAAACATATTAAAACTAAAAGTACAAAATTTCTCAAATACCACCAAATAGCCTCCAGTTTTCATGACATACCTATTACTAAACATTAAAATTAGGAAAAGTAACTCAATGAAAAGACAGGAAAGACAAAAAATAACTGGGAGGGGGGAGGATTTCTGATAATTTGGAGAGGAGAGAACAACAAAACTAATTGAGCTTTGCCTATCAGATCAGGTGTGCCTGACGAAGGATTAAGGGATTACTAAGCATAAATGTAGAAATGTATCCAATTCACAAATATCTATGCAAAATCTTCTGGATGCTTATCTCAGAATTACGTGATTATGTAGCATTTTGAAGGGCAGCTATCTTTCTAGACATTCTGTTAACCATTTTAGCCAAACACAGAATTCTAATGTAAGTAAACAAGAATTTCTTTATTTTTGAAGCTGTATTAAAAATTGCATATTGGGAACATAGCCTAATTAATATAAATTCATATGTGAGCCAAATGGTATGGACCTATAGTATGGCAACCATAGTTGTTTATAAGTCCTATTGTACCTACCTGTACAGGCTAAGGGCACATCTCTGCTGTCAGCAGAAGTCTACAGCTATGTTCATACATGATATTGCAACGGTCTAAAGAACAGTATAAGGACAGAACAAGTGACATTATATGTACCCCCTTGGTATACAATTTTGGAACTGAGAAACATTATATGTATTATTTCTATGTCTTTTAAACTGCATTCTTTTATACAAATCATGTAAATCTGAACTGAGTCCTCTAAAATCAAATCCCTACAAATTCTACATTGGAAGCTTTATGATATATAGAAAGTAAAGTGAATAAACTTACTTTTGGGTACTTTTTATTGCACATTCATATGCTACAACTGTCAGCTAATAAATCAAAGTAAACCCTCTAATAGTTATTCTGTCCAAAAATATAAAGTATAGCTAAAAAGTGACAAAAACTGCGCAATAGGGTATCACCCAGGCAGTAATCAATGTAGATGGTATTGCTCACCTGGCTGGGTTGTGTCAGGCACAATTCCTATGTAGGTATAAATAACAGCTGCTGCTGCTCCGTATGCTGGTATAAAACCAGTATAAGTATAATAGTGGAAACATATACTGATACTTGTGTGTACTGCTTTTCACAAAGATATTTAGTGAAGATGATGGTGCTGAATGAAAGAGCACTTTTATTAATTTACGCATTTCAGAGTTGAATAACTTCATCAGGAAAACACTGCAGTTTGTTCCTGATGAAGGATGTTGTTCAACTCTGAAATGCGCAGATTAATAAAAGTGCACTTTTGTTCAACACCATCATCTCCATTGGATACTTCTAGACCAGCAATGCAACAAATTTATTTGTGTATCCTTTTTATCTATTGCAAAAAAAGAAGGAAGGTATGTACCTTAGTGTACCGAGTCAACCCATTAGTAAAGAGATGCCCTAATTTTCAGACAAATTTTCGCCTTTTATTTCAGATTATCCACTTGATACAAATGACAAAGAGGCATATTAAAATGTAATTGTCTTACCAACTGCTTTTCTAAATACTTTAACTCAGTTTGGCCATGGAATCAATGAGTTCTGCTGTGATCTGTGGACACTCTAAAAACTGCCTACAAGAAGCATGAGCTTGCATAGGCTAATAACATGATCTGTAGGCTTAATTTCAGGTGACAGGTCTGTCGAAGCTTCCATATGCCTTTTTGACTTCCTTGGGCCTTGGGTTTATTTAGCGGTATGTCAAGGAGCTCTATATTCTATGAGCACAGAAAATGTTTAGCAGCCTGCCCAAGAATATTTTTAAAAGACCCTTTTTCCAATTCACAATGTAATATTTGGTAATAATACTGCAGACACATTCCACAAACTCTAATCATCTGTAATGGGTATTCCCATATCCACGATCCTATCCTAACATGTATTAGGTGTAATAATAATAATAATGGTGTTGCATATACCTCAAATTAGAAATGTAGTATAGTTCTCATGATTAGCCGTCACTTACCTCATGTGCAGAGCGTTACATCTTAGGTATCCTCCAACACATAAAATTACACCACTACTATAATTAGTACATGTTGGATGAGGGTCCTGTTACATATGTTACATTAGGCTCAGAAGCTTTTGATTACTGTCATATTCCTGTTTTTGACATTAACGCTCATCCATCAGCTGTATTCATGATAAAAAAATGTTGTAATTAAAAATAGAATGCCTAATGATATGCTATTTAGTGTGATTGAACATCCTTTTATTAACAATGCTTGTAGTCTAAAGTTCTAATGTACTGTTATTATTGATATAATAATCTTGGTCACCAATACATGCAATTTCTGTAAGATTCTTAGTTGTAAACCATAATTGTATTACAAAAAATAAAACACTGGATTAATGGAAAAAATGCACTGCCATGTAAAATGTGAACTATGTTCTTTTTCTGTAAGGAACTAAATGTTCCACTGTAACCTCAATAAATGTGAAGCATTCCAATCAGAAATTTATCAGATGATATATTTGTTGGTACATGCAGAGGAAATTGCTCTCTAAGAGAGAGGACCTGTCAAGCAACTAGCGCTGCTCAAATGGTGTACAGAATGAAGTTTAGCCTGGCTCGATGATGCTCCTGGCCCCTCTTCACGCACCACTGAAGCTGTTTCACAGGCCTCCCCCATGTACACTCAAGGTAAAAAATATAGTTAATCAGCTCAGCGGTGCTAGGAAGAGCTGGACACGGAAGGGGCTGGACTAGTTTGGTTTCCAGCTATGGAAAGGAGCAATTCAGAAGGTAATATAACTGGCTACAGTTGAAGGCTGTGATTCGTGCTTTGGGCAGCATGAATTATCTGACAGGTTTCCCTTAATTCATAGTTTTGCCTGTCTCAAGATAAATGGATGTTACTTACTTATCCATATAAAAACACATTAGAATTGTCCTGACAAATCAAATAACGATATTAGGCCAGATTCATCACTTGTGTTTTTTTTAAGTAACCTTTCTGTTTTTGTTCTATGGTATTCTCATTGATGTTTTGGCACCAAATTCTTCTAAATTAACTTCATCTATAGGTTCAAAATGTTTTTTTGTTTCTGTTTTTAGTCTGTCTAACAATCTTTTTGTTCAAAAAGTCACAAATTTCACAAAATGGTGCACAATTTGTACCAAAATATCAGCACTGCATATTAGGCACAAATGGAAAACTGGGAAAACATATCACAAAATGCTTATATTGAATTGGACCCAATGGGCTCAAAGGTTAAGGTTAAAACATGCATAAAAATGCAATTATGGGGTATGCTCAATACAAGTATATAGAGTAGGCGCTGTCGACTAGTGGGAGCGGCTGTCTAATGGGCGTGGCCATGCTCCATACTCTTGTATTGAGCGAGGCTGTACCCACTAGTCAGGAGTTCTAGCCACGAGCATGCATACTGCACACCTGCGGTACGTTCCCAGGTTTAGAAATCACAAAACCTCGCAGCGCACAGTGCGTGCACTGGGAGGATTAATAAATCTGTAGATCCATAGAATGACTACAGAATTATCAGTTTTAGACTGAACAACCCCTTTAACGGTAACCAGGAAGATGAGAACAACTAGAGTGTTGCACTTCTGATGTTAAACCTTTTTTAGCGATAAATCATTATGATTCTCATTTTTAATAAATAACACTTGACATAAAAATATGGTCTTTAAACTGTCAGAGTACAGACTTTATTGACCTACATGTTTTGCATTATTTTTATGGCAATTATTCTAAGTAGCAGTAATAATGCAACATTGTTGATGCAACGTTGGAAAAATAAAGTGATAATTCAAATCCCATTTGCAATAGGTGAATGCAGATTAAGCATTGATTGAACCCAGTTGTCAAGAGAGAATTGTCTGTTCATTTGTACATTTACAAATAGACTGACAGAGTGATGGCACAAAATGCTGAATTCATAGAATTGTTATTTTGAATGTATTTTTTTAAGCACAATAATTACAAAAAGGTGACAGATCATTATTAAGATCAAGCAAATTTCTATAGAATATGTAAGTAACATCTATTTATCATAAAATCATTTCGTACTAATTTCGTCAAGTGAGACATTGCTCTGCATGTGCAAACCTGCATTTAAGTGCCAGTACGCGAGACAAATATAGATTCTGTCTGGTCCATGTTTGCATAATTCTATCCAGCAGATCTCCTCATGTGAACAAAGACTCCAGGTAGAATGAAGGCAGCTCCCACCTATTTAAGTCTGTTCTGCATCTATGTAATCTCTTCTACCTACAATGTATACTTTTAAACAAAATGTAATTGATTTTTATATTTACCTTTGCACTTGTACACAATTTATGGTATATACCAAATAAAGGAGCATTTTCTTATAATTGTCTGTTAATTCACATTTCAATAGTATGATTTTTTGGGGGGTTGTTAAGTAAAAAAAGATTTATTCAAACTTGCGCTTATTTATTAATTTTGCTCACTTATATAGCAGTATTAATTTCACAGCACTTTGCTGATGTGTTCATTACTGTCCCCATTGGGGCTCACAATCTAAATTCTATTTCAGTATGCCTTTGGAAACCCAAGCAAACACGAGTGAGACCATACAAACGTCTTACAGATGTTGCCCTTGGAGGGATTTAACCCAGGACCCCAGCGCTGCAAGACACTGTGCTGCACAAAACGTTAAGACACCTTGCAGACCAATAATATCACAAAAATGTATTGTTTTTATCACAAAACTCTATGACTCACATATAGTAACCAGGACTCCAGAAATTACAGTTTAAAGGGTTATATACGTGGAACATTTAGCACCTGCACAAGTAACCAGAATAAAGTAGAGTAAAAACCATAAATGGTAGATTGGGGTGTGTCTGTCCCCTCTAAAGGCCCCGTTACATGCTTCAATGGTCGAACAAGCCGACCAATGATCCGACTTGACCTAGATTGCATGAACGTCGTTCAATGATCGCTGATGAAATGTCACATGTACAGATATCTTTAACGACACAGCAACGATTCCGCGACAAGCAAACAATACTTGCGGTCATTTGATTGCCTACATCCTTCAGTTCTGAATAGGCTAAGTCGTTAACGATATCGTTATTAAGGTGTCACACACACCGATGCTGCAGGTTGGACAGACGATCATCGTCTGGTTTTAGGTCCGGTTCAAAAACCTCGATCAACGATCAGCCGACTTATCGTTGATTGTTTCTACTTGTCCCCACACAAAGACGTCGTTGCTCCACCCAAAAAAATGTGACGTACAAACGATATCGTAGCGTGTAACGGGCCCTTTACTGCATGACTGTTGTAAGCTGAAAATACAAACTACTTACTGATATTGCTCTTAAGGCCCCGTTACACGGCACAACATCGTGAACGACATCGCTGATACATCACAGGTTTGGAGGTGTGCCAGTAACATCGTTAGGACGTCGTTGCGTGTGACTCTGCCAAGTTGTAACAATATATCGTTGGGTCGCAGATCGCAGGTTTGAGAACATGTTCTCAAACCCCACGATCATCGATCAGCCAACCAGGAATATCGTTGTATTTGACACAGCGATAACAATGTCGTTTACGACTTCGCCCATTCACAGCAATGAGCAGGTATCGTTCGCGGGGTTTGCGAATGATACCTGCTCACAACATCGTTGGTGAGTTGTCCACGATATCTAGATGTGTGACATCTCACCAACGATGTCAAAACAATGTCTGCAACGATCGCGCGCGCCACGAGATCGTTGCGGACATCATTCCAACGTCATGCCTTGCAACGGGGCCTTAAGTGGGACTTAAAACCAGGACCCCAGCACTAGAAATTACCAGTCTAGCCACTGAGCCACCATGCTGCCCGTATACAAAACTTACTATTGTACGGAAGTGAATTTGATAATAGCATTACCCCGAGTAATTTGATGGAAACCCATCAGCACCTATTTTTTTTTATTTCTTTCTGCGCTAGTTTACTTAAAGGAGTATTCTAGAGAGGTAAAAAAATTATTCTACTGGCCCTACTCTTATAAACTATAAGGATGAAATACAGATTGCAGTTCTATATTTGGTATTTACAAATCTTGTAAAACCAAAAAAATATTAAAGGGGTTTACCCGGTGTAAAATGACAAACCTGCAGTCATTCTATGTGACTGACTTGTAAATCCTCACATTGTATGCACTGTGAGGATTCTCCAGTGTCAGAGCCGGGAACAGTGGTCCTGTAGCTGCAAGTATGCGATATGCATACTCCGGGCCAGAATCTGACTGGATGGTAACGGCTTTGCTCAATACACCTGCATTGAGTAAGGTTGCGCCCAGCTAGTCGGATTCTGGCATGGAGTATACATTTTGAATACTTGCAACCATTCCCAACTCTGAGATCGGAGACCCCTCATAGTGCATCATGTGGCCTGTGAAGATGAACAAGTCTGCAGTCATGTAAAGTGACTGCAGACTTGTGAATTTAGACCAGATGTTATCAGGGGTGCATCTAGCCACCCTGCCGCCTGAGCCGATCGGAGGACGGGGGGGGGTGCTGGCGAATCTCAGCCCCGCCACCCCTGCAGCGTCCGGGGGGGGGTGCTGGCGGATCTCAGCCCCGCCGCCCCTGCAGCGTCCGGGGAGGGGGTGTGCTGGCGGATCTCAGCCCCGCCGCCCCTGCAGCGTCCGCTCGGTCCCGCCGCCCCTGCAGCCTACAGTGCCACAGCGCGCAAGCCCTCTTACCGCTGTTACCGGGGACAGCGTCCGTCTCTCCTGAGCCCGCCGCTGATGTTGGTGGCGCCGCCCCCTTCTCTCATGCTGCTCCCCCTGGCTGCCGCCGCTCTGGACTCAGGGCTCACACTGGCCAATGGACGGTGCGGCCCTGGATGTTATAGGGTCAGAGGGCTGGCCAATACGTTGTATACTGGCTGCCTCTTCCTATATGTAATAGGACTACCTATGAATATTATTATTGTCAGTTCTGACTATAATATGAGATATCCAGTTCCTATACTACGCTAACGCTTTCTATTCCTTAGCCGATTAACTATATATATGTACTGTATATACTGACAGCTTATGAGACAAGACTGTTCTAATAAAGGTATATTTATTAAACAACCCCAAAAGTCTACAATAATATAAATATATTCTAGCTAGCACAAATAGCACAGTAGTAGTACACAATAATACAATAACTAATACAATAACTCATAATTATATCCGACCTACGTTACTTAAACGTAAATCCACACTATTAATTGATTGCATCCACCCACCTGACACTAACTTATCCCTGAACAATAAGTGGTTAACAGACAGCAAAGAAATATAATAAAGGGTTAACACAGCAATTCAGGGGTTAACACACAGTATAGCAATGCAGGAGTAAGCAAAGATTCATACAGAGCAAAGCAGAGGCAGAGGGAAACAAAGGTTGAATGCAATGGTTAGCTGGAGAAGGGTAATAACAGGAAGGGAAGCAGGCAGAGAGTTAGGCTACTTTCACATTACGATTTTGTTAAATCTGATGCTGTCCGATAAAAATCGGACAGCATTGGATGCTCATAATCGGATGCCATTGGATGCTATCCGATTTGATTTTTTATCGGATCGATTAAATGGCTGGGGAGGGCTGTGGGAGGATTTGGGAGTGGTCTAGGGTATTGAGCATGCTCAATACAGAAAATCGGATCAGATATCTGATCCGATTTTCCATCCGATCCGATCCCCCATAGACTCCCATATTTTTTTAAACGGATCGCATCGGATCACATCGGATCCGATGCGATCCGATTTTTGAATCGGATACCAAAATCAAAGCAGTCTCCGATTTTGGCTCCTGAAAAAAATCGGACAGAATCGGATTGGATACAAATTGGATGCCATTAAGTGCACATCCGATCCAATCCCCATTGGAGAACATGGGGGCTAAATCGGATCTGATGCTGTCCGATTTTTATCGGACAGCATCGGATTTAACTAAGTCGTAGTGTGAAACCAGCCTTAGAATGCAGGGAAAGATTTGATGCTTCAAACACTGTTGATGCTGGATGCTGCAGAACACAGGATGATGTCTTCTGGAAGTTGCAGGAGGTGAAGATTTAACACTGGACTATGAGAGGAGGAGGGAGCTGGGAGACAGAGGGAGAGACAGTAGGGCAGTGTGCAGTCTCCATCCATGACTAAGGTTTACTAGCTGAAATGCATTAACCAGAAAAAGAAAGCGATCATAGTCCTTTTATATGTAAAAAGTGATCATTTTATTATAGAAAAGGTGAAAACGGTAAAATACGTATGGTCCAGAAGGAGACAGGTTAGCACATTTGTGGAGATTTTATACAAAATTGCATATCAGACAAAATAATATAGCACATGATATCAGGTGAGCATAACATTTCCAAGTATGTATATGCTTCACAGCTACAGTTGTGGCCAAAAGTATTGACACCCCTGCAATTCTGTCAAATAATACTCAGTTTCTTCCTGAAAATGATTGCAATCACAAATTCTTTGGTATTATTATCCTCATTTAATTTGTCTTCAATGAAAAAACACAAAAGAGAATGAAGCAAAAAGCAAAACATTGATCATTTCACACAAAACTCCGAAAATGGGCCAGACAAAAGTATTGGCACCCTCAGCCTAATACTTGGTTGCACAACCTTTAGCCAAAATAACTGCGATCAACCGCTTCCGGTAACCATCAATGAGTTTCTTACAATGCTCTGCTGGAATTTTAGACCATTCTTCTTGGCAAACTCTCCAGGTCCCTGATATTTGAAGGGTGCCTTCTCCAAACTGCCATTTTTTAGATCTCTCCACAGGTGTTCTATGGGGTTCAGGTCTGGACTCATTGCTGGCCACTTTAGAAGTCTACAGTGCTTTCTCTCAAACCATTTTCTAGTGCTTTCTGAAGTGTGTTTTGGGTCATTGTCCTGCTGGAAGACCCATGACCTCTGAGGGAGACCCAGCTTTCTCACACTGGGCCCTACATTATGCTGCAAAATTTGTTGGTAGTCTTCAGACTTCATAATGCCATGCACACGGTCAAGCAGTCCAATGCAGAGGCAGCAAAGTAACCCCAAAACATCAGGGAACCTCCGCCATGTTTGACTGTAGGGACCGTGTTCTTTTCTTTGAATGCCTCTTTTTTTCTCCTGTAAACTCTATGCTGATGCCTTTGCCCAAAAAGAGACAACATTCTTCCAAAACGTTTTAGGCTTTCTCAGGTAAGATTTGGCAAACTCCAGCCTGGCGTTTTTATGTCTCGGGGTAAGAAGTGGGGTCTTCCTGGGTATCCTACCATACAGTCCCTTTTTATTCAAACGCCGACGGATAGTACGGGTTGACACTGTTGTACCCTCGGACTGCAGGGCAGCTTGAACTTGTTTGGATGTAGTCGAGGTTCTTTATCCACCATCTGCACAATCTTGCTTGAAATCTCTTGTCAATTTTTCTTTTCCGTCCACAACTAGGGAGGTTAGCCACAGTGCCATGGGCTTTAAACTTCTTGATGACACTGCGCACGGTAGACACAGGAACATTCAGGTCTTTGGAGATGGACTTGTAGCCTTGAGATTGCTCATGCTTCTTCACAATTTGGTTTCTCAAGTCCTTAGACAGTTCTTTGGTCTTCTTTCTTTTCTCCATGCTCAATGTGGTACACACAAGGACACAGGACAGAGGTTGAGTCAACTTTAATCCATGTCAACTGGCTGCAAGTGTGATTTAGTTATTGCCAACACCTGTTAGGTGCCACAGGTAAGTTAAGGTGCTGTTAATTACACAAATTAGAGAAGCATCACATGATTTTTCAAATCAGTGCCAATACGTTTGTCCACCCCCTTTTTTATGTTTGGTGTGGAATTATATCCAATTTGGCTTTAGGACAATTCTTTTTGTGTTTTTTTTCATTGAAGACAAATTAAATGAAGATAATAACACCAAAGAATTTGTGATTGCAATCATTTTCAGGAAGAAACTGAGTATTATCTGACAGAATTGCAGGGGTGTCAATACTTTTGGCCAACATTGTAACTTGTTGCTCTGTCTCCCTCCTCACTGTCTGTTTGTTGATATGTTACTGTATTGTGACTATTGATTCCACACAACTCTTTTGTAGTCCATTGTAATGAATACAATTTATTCTGCCATTGAAAACAGGTGTGGACCTGTAAGTGGTGTCAACATGTATTTTGGACGACTGAACACTCATGTTCTCTGGGTCGTTTGCACTCTATAGAGTAGTCTGCCCGTTTTTAACAAAAATGTCCAGGGTTGGTTCTGTATTTTCTCCCGAACATTTTATATTGCATACTATCCTATGAAGTGCTGGCACTCCCCCTTTGTTTGTTACTAACTAGAAGAGTGTAGGCTTTTCTTGGGGGAGCAATGCTGTAAGGATCACATTTGTCTTTGAGGTGAAGCATTCAAAGAAATAGAAGGAGTGTGTTATTGTCTTGCACAATCTCCTCTAACTACAGAAATAACAGTGAAATATCCAAAGTGGTGAAAACTTAGTATTATCCTAAAGATTTGGACAAAAACAAGACTCAATAAAGCCACCAATGTATAAATGCACGAGTATTGAAATGGCCTGAAAGCTCAAGGCACAGCCTCTGTGCAGCATATAGTCAGGCTGTGTGAACACATTGCGATTTTATCACATTTTGACTGCATTTTTCAGGGCAGATTTGTCACAAATACTGAAGGGAATCCTGTGCCAGCAAAGTCAAAGAGAATCCTGAAGTGTAATTACGCATGTTGAACATTTTCTGCTTGCATAATTGGTGATGACATACCGTAAGTCTACAGCATGTCAATTCTTGCAGTGTTTTTGTTGCAGATTTCAACCATTCTGATAAATTTGAAAAATCTGCAACCAAAAACGCACCGAAAACTCTCACTTTTGCCACTGCGTTTTTCCTGCCTAAAGATACAGAAATGGTGCAGAAATTTCTGCATCAAATCCTAAACAAGTAATACAAAATTAAGAGAACTAGACGGATCTATTGCTATACATATCACAACTCCTATATAGTAGCACAACCCAATGAATCAAAGAGTTTTTACCATGGTTCAAGAAGTGTATCTAAACCCAATTTATAGCTAAATCACTTAAACAGACTCAACTAGTTTCATGCAAAAAGTGAAGAATTTTTATGTAGAAAAAACTCACCAAATTTGGCCTCTTACAAATACCATTTCATTTAGCAGGATATATCAGCCACCTCAGAAGCAACCCATATCTCTCAACACTGATGCTCTATCTCCTACAACCCTGACACGGGGGCGATTGTGGCATCTGCGACCAGCCGTGCCACAAGGAGGAGACAGGTGATATCACTGGACATGAGATCCTACAGGGCGGCAGCCACTCCAAGAGTGAAGCATAAAGTCAGAAAGCAGCCTATTAATGACGCCCAGCTGTTAGACAAGGCGGGCTGCCCTGCAACAAAATATGCAACACAAGTGCCTGACGCCCCCTAGAGGACCCAGCTGTAAACTGCAGATGGATAAAAAAATGCAATATAACTCTATAGATGACGGTGAGGAGTTAATTTGATATTTTGGACAAAAATAGCGTAAGCTCGTAGCCCCCGTCACAGGCCCTCACACCTACGAGTACCTAGCCACATGTATAACACATGTATAATTTAGCTTTAAACAAAAATCACCGAATTGGTACATAGAAAATATATAGAAAAAACTCACCAAATTTGGCCTCTTACAAATACCATTGCATTTAGCAGGATACTATCAGCCACCTCAGAAGCAACCCATATCTCTCAACACTGATGCTCCATCTCCTACAACCCCCGTGTCAGGGTTGTAGGAGATGGAGTATCGGTGTTGAGAGATATGGGTGAGTTTTTTCTATATAAGCAAAGTATATGTGGGAACCGCATTGCTCAGGATTACACATCCTGAGCAATCCGGTTCCTGCATTGCAGATGCTAAAACCGCTCCGAAAACTGCAGCCTGCATGATTTTCACGCAGGCTGCAGAGTCGGAGACGGAAACCGGATTGCTTATGAAGCAATCCGGTTTTTAGCATTGGCTCCTATGAGGAGCGTTTCTTGATCGGGTTTTGAGCTTTTTGAAAGCTCAAAACCGGATCAAGTTTTAAAAAAAAAAAAATGTAGATGTGACCCTAGCCATACATAGCAAAAGTTTCCAGTTAAGAAATGTACTCCCAGTCCCATCAACACAGAGACCAGTTCTCAAAAATTCATAGCTAGTTAAGAAAGGGGCACTCACCCATAGCTTTGTAAAGGTACCGTCACATGCGGCAATTTTGCTAGCAATTTCACAGGCAATTTGCTGGTTGCAGTGAAATCATGGACACATTTTTCTATTTTGTTGCCGTGTACAAATGGAACAATGTGTCCATGATTTCACTGCAACCAGCAAATTGCCATTGAAATTGCTAGGAAAGTTGCCGCGCGTGACGGTACCTTAAGAGTTAATCCACCGGGTTCAGAAGGTCACCCCTATATGTTTTGTGCCATGGTGGCACTCAATCAGGGGGTATGGGGTGTGTCATAAAAAGCATCCTATTCATAGCCCCATAGATGCAGGGATTGGCCACACATGTGAATTTTGGGGGCGTGGTCAGGTATCAGGCCGGCGACGCGCGGTGTTCCAGCATCATCCCGGGAGAGGGAAAATCTCCATAGACATCATTTGTCTTGGAGGGTCATCTCTCTGGAAACCTATGTCATTGTCCTTCCACGACTTGTGTCTCCGCCATCACAAGTGAGGGCAAGAGCGATATAGAGATAGGGAAAGAGTAACCACTGTAGAAAAGTGACAAAGTTATGCATTGGACAATTAGGTAGACAGCGCTTAGTATAAGGGGAACACAACTTCTCATATTATAAACTGCTTTGTCCAATTAAAGAGTCACAGCAATCAGGAGGCTAAGTACTAATTCCCAAAATTTTCCAGTTAGTTATTTTCACCAATGGTCACTAGATGGCGGACAAAAGAATTACAGAAGGAGTATATGCAAATTTGCACTTCATTAAGGAAGTGGAGAAACTCCAGTGCCACATTTAAACAGCTCCTCAAAGTCATAATCGCTTTCCAACAAGCTTTTAATATGACTAAGGGATTTGTGCCAGATCAGAACCCCAAACTACAGACGCTGCGTTTCGGGGTAACTGCCCCTCATCAGTGTAATGTGTGGGATATTCTGATCTGGCTGTGTGAGTGGGCTAAGACAAGGTCTGGGAACTTGCTATCTACCTTATGGAGACAGCTAAGTAGGTGAGGAGATTGTATGAGTATATACAGACAAGCACATAGGAGAAGGGGAACAAGAATATGAAATTGTAGAAAAAGAAGACAACAGCCATTATAAGGATTATTTGGTAGAAGATATTAAGACTCATATCCAAATGGCTGTAGTCCATACAATTTAGTTTCCCAACTCAGTAAATAATTCTGAATACTCCAAGTGTATTGGGGTACAAATATGAACGATAGATTAGGTACAGTTACTAAAATAAAAACAGAAAAAAGATACATACTGTATGTTAAAACAGCTAAGACAATGAGGATCGAAGCGACCACCAAGGTTAAAAGGAGCCTAAATTACCCCATGGAACAAATATATGTAAAAATCTAAATTAGAACAATAAATAAAAAAGGGGGACAACAAAAGGAACCATAAAGGAGATAGATGAAATAGAAGACATCCCATTTTACCCAACCTCCTCCAAAAAGTTTTAAAGGAAGGGGAAGAAGCTAAGTCTCTCATTGAGGCCGGCAGGAGCAAGAGTACCCAATCTAAAGATCCATTTGCTCTCAAGCTGGTACGGAGCACGTTTGACATCGCCGCCCCTTATACCCAACTTGAGAACATCTATTCCCCTCACTTTTAGACTCCCTGGTTCGCCATTATGACATTCTTTAAAATGGCAGGGGAGCAGGGCCGGACTGGGACCAAAAAGCAGCCCTGGAAAACAAGCCCCAGCAGCCCACATACTATATCACCCATCAGCCCCGATCAGTGAAGTTTGCTTTTACGTTGTCGTGGCCTCATCACTTTCTTAGGGCCCTTTCACATCAGCGTTTTTTTTCGCGGCCGCACCTGCCGCAAGTGCATAACCGCACTTGCCGCACCTGCCGCAAGTCCCCCTATACTTTCTATGGGGATTACCGCAACCGCGCCGCAAGTGCAGCGGTTATGCGGCAATTGCGGCAGATGCGTTTTTTTTCACCGCATCTGCCGCAAATTTCAAAAAACGCTGATGTGAAAGGGCCCTTAAAGGAGTTATCTGAAGAGCCACATGTGAATGGTGCAGCAAAGGGAAATGAACCGCAGCTCCATTCACATGGTGATCTACAAAGCCACATTTCTCGGGATTGTGGGGTCCCAGCGGTCAAATCCAGAGTGAAGGGAAAGTCATCACCTGTACAGAAGAGAAGTGATGACTTCCATATTGGGGATATTTAATTTAAACACCATTTAAATGCTGAAAATCACAAAGTCCAATACTGCCTCTCTGACAACAGGACAGGAGAAGTGGTACTGTGCAGAGTATATATACAGAATAATACAGATACTGAGGATTACACCCAGTATACAGGACAGGAGAAGTGGTACTGTGCAGTGTATATATACAGAATAATACAGATACTGAGGATTACACCCAGTATACAGGACAGGAGAAGTGGTACTGTGCAGTATATATACAGAATAATACAGATACTGAGGATTACACCCAGTATACAGAACAGGAGAAGTGGTACTGTGCATTATATATATATACAGAATAATACAGATACTGAGAATTACACCCAGTATACAGGACAGGAGAAGTGGTACTGTGCAGTGTATATATACAGAATAATACAGACACTGAGGATTACACCCAGTATACAGGACAGGAGAAGTGGTACTGTGCAGTGTATATATACAGAATAATACAGATACTGAGGATTGCACCCAGTATACAGAACTGGAGAAGTGGTACTGTGCAGTGTATATACAGAATAATACAGATACTGAGGATTACACCCAGTATACAGGACAGGAGAAGTGGTACTGTGCAGTATATATACAGAATAATACAGATACTGAGGATTACACCCAGTATACAGAACAGGAGAAGTGGTATTGTGCATTATATATATATATATATACAGAATAATACAGATACTGAGAATTACACCCAGTATACAGGACAGGAGAAGTGGTACTGTGCAGTGTATATATACAGAATAATACAGATACTGAGGATTACACCCAGTATACAGAACAGGAGAAGTGGTATTGTGCATTATATATATATATATACAGAATAATACAGATACTGAGAATTACACCCAGTATACAGGACAGGAGAAGTGGTACTGTGCAGTGTATATATACAGAATAATACAGACACTGAGGATTACACCCAGTATACAGGACAGGAGAAGTGGTACTGTGCAGTGTATATATACAGAATAATACAGATACTGAGGATTGCACCCAGTATACAGAACTGGAGAAGTGGTACTGTGCAGTGTATATACAGAATAATACAGATACTGAGGATTACACCCAGTATACAGGACAGGAGAAGTGGTACTGTGCAGTGTTCACTACACACATCCAGATGTACACACATACAGTATGGGCCTTTTCATATCTGCGTTTTGCATTAAATGAAGCCAAACACAGCCAAAACGCAGATGTGCACTGGGCACATTATATATATATATATATATATATATATATATATATATATATATATATATATAATGTGTGTGTATGTATGTATATATATATATATATATATGTATATATATATGCACATACATTCATATGACATACACATCCATATGTGCACACATACATTATATATACGCACACATCCGTATGTACACACAGAGTATGTGTGTATATACAGACACATCCATTTGTACATACATATACATTATATATATATATATATTTATATATATACCGTACATATACACATCCATATACACACACACACATCCATATGCACACACACAGACACATGCATACACACAGACACATGTACACACAGACACATGTACTGTACACACACAGACACATGTACTGTACACACACAGACACATGTACTGTACACACACACAGACACATGTACTGTACACACACACACACCCACATGTACTGTACACACACACACATGTACTGTACACACACACATGTACTGTACACACACACACACATGTACTGTACACACACACACATGTACTGTACACACACACATGTACTGTACACACACACACACACATGTACTGTACACACACACACACACACACATGTACTGTACACACATGTACTGTACACACACATGTACTGTACACACACACACACACATGTACTGTACACACACACACACACATGTACTGTACACACACACATGTACTGTACACATACAGACACATGTACTGTACACACACAGACACATGTACTGTACACACACACACACACACACACACAGACACATGTACTGTACACACACACACACACAGACACATGTACTGTACACACACAGACATATGTACTGTACACACACACACACACACACAGACACATGTACTGTACACACACACACACAGACACATGTACTGTACACACACACAGACACATGTACTGTACACACACACACACACACACAGACACATGAACTGTACACACACACACAGACACATGTACTGTACACACACACACACACATGTACTGTCACACACACACACATGTACTGTACACACACACACACACACAGACACATGTACTGTATACACACACACACACACACACAGACACATGTACTGTACACACACACACACACAGATACATGGAGGGATATACATAGTCTTACAGTGCTGCTCTGCTGCCTGAGTCACAATTACCATCCAGGACAGGACTCTGCTCTCGGTCCGTCGCTCTGTCTGTGGGATTGCTGGAAGTTGCTGACAGGTCACAGATCTGGGGTGGGAGGGAGGGCAGAGAAAGTTCAAACAACTGCCATAAATCCCCTGTGCCTCAGATGGCAGCCACCAGAGAGCATCCAGACATCTCACTGCAGAAACCTCCAGGCCGGAGGCATAATACTCCTTACTGCCCAGGATGAAGGAGCTCAGCAGACGCAGGAGATGAAGCTGGAGGACGTGCCCGGTACCAGCAGACAGTGCAGGTAGTGCATGGCCCCTGGTCAGCAGCGTGTACAGTAGCTTCAGGGAGGCGTCCATCAGCTGGAGCCGCAGAGGAGTGGAGGAGTATCCTCCAAGAAGCAGCTGCAGGAACACAGCCGGAAGCTCCCCGCCACCGGAAACGCGGCTGCGGCTACTGTGCAGCTCCCTGGCTGTGCCCGGCCGGCGGCCGCAGAAGGACAGAAAGGGGCCGCAGGCGACCTCTTAAAGGTAAAGAGCAGCCGCAACGGCCCAATTCCCATTCAGCCCACCGGGAAAACTCCCGGTATGCCCTATGGCCAGTCCGGGCCTGCAGGGGAGTATCCTCAGGGAACTAATGTCATCAATATCAACGGAGGCAATGATATCTCTGACATGTTCTCCTATTCTCCGTCATAACTCTCGGGTAGTTAGGCTGACATAAATGCGGTTACTGCTGCATGTGGCATAATAGATGATTGTTCTAATACTACACGAGATACAACGGCGTATTTGATACTCTCTGCCTCTGTCAGCTGTTGAGAATGTTTTTTGCTCTAATGATGTTATTGCATGCCACACAAGAACCACAGTGGGGCAGTACTGCAGACATAGTGACTGTGCACAGGCAAGTCTTTGAGGCTCTTACCCTACCTCGCGATCATCAGGGGTCTCTCAGGCAGGAGATCCCTCAAGAATTGGTCAGCACGAAGGACTGACCAGTGTTTTGCCACAATATCCCTCAAGTCCACCCACTGTGTATTATAGGGGAAAATGAAGCAAACTGTAGTATTTCCCAACTCAAATTTTATCCTGTCGGGTAACAGTTCGCTTTTTGGTGTATTCTTGGTACGATTATTATTATTATTTATTATTATTATTTATTTATATAGCGCCATTAGGTTCCATGGCGCTTTACATGAGGATGAGGATGAGGGAGACAAGAACAAGTACACTAAATCTAGGCGATCAGGACGTACAGGTACAGGAGGGGCAGGGACCCTGTCCACAAGGGCTCACAGTCTAAGAGGGGCGGGTTAGGATACAGTAGGATTGGGGAATGTCAGGTATGGGGCGGTTGCCTGGGTCTCATGGCAGGTTGTAGGCTTGACGGAACAGGTGAGTCTTCAGGTGACACTTGAAGCTTCTCAGGGTAGGCGAGTGTCTGACGTGTTCGGGCAGGGAGTTCCAGAGTAAGGCAGATGCCCGGGAGAAGTCGTGGACTCAGTTGTGTGAAGAGGTGATGAGGGGGGAGTAGAGGAGGAGTTCTTGGGAGGAGCGAAGGTTGCGTGAGGGTAGGTATCGGGAGACCAGGTCGGAGATGTATGGTGGGGCCAGGTTGTGTATGGCTTTGTACGCCATGGTTAGTGTTTTGAATTGGGATCTCTTGGAGACGGGGAGCCAGTGAAGGGCTTGGCAGAGGAGGGAGACAGGAGAGTAGCGGGAGGACATGTAGATGAGTTGGGCAGCGGAGTTGAGGATAGACTGGAGAGGTGTGAGGGAGTTAGCCGGGAGGCCATTGAGAAGGAGGTTGCAGTAGTCAAGGGGGAAGATGATAAGAGCATGGATGAGTGTTTTAGCGGTGTCGTGGGTGAGGAAGGAGCGGATCCGTGAGATGTTCTTGAGCTGGAGCCGGAGGGATGTGGTGAGGGCCTCGATGTGGGACTTGAAGGATAGGGAGGAGTCAATGATTACCCCGAGGCACTTGGCTTGGGGGACTGGGGAGAGGGCACAGTTGTTGATGCAGATAGAATAGGTTGGGAGGTGGGGTGGAATTTCTTGGGGGGAAGACTATGAATTCAGTTTTGTCCATGTTGAGTTTAAGGAAGCGAGCAGAGAAGAAGGATGAGATGGCGGAAAGGCATTGTGGGATTTTCGAGAGTAGGGAGGCGATGTCAGGGCCGGACAGGTAGATTTGGGTGTCGTCGGCGTAGAGGTGGTACTGGAGGCCATGGGACTCGATGAGTTGCCCTAGGCCGAGAGTGTAAATGGAGAAAAGTAGGGGTCCCAGGACCGAACCTTGGGGGACTCCGACAGAAAGGGGGTAGGGTGAGGAGGAGGTGTGGGAGTGCGAGACGCTGAAGGTCCGGTGCGCTAGGTATGAGGAGATCCAGGAGAGGGCAAGGTGGGTGATGCCAAGGGATTCCAGGATCCGGAGAAGAAGGGAGTGGTCAACCGTGTCGAAGGCGGCAGACAGGTCAAGGAGTAGCAGGATGGAGTAGTGGTGTTTGTTCTTGGCGGTCAGTAGGTCGTTGGTGACTTTGGTCAGGGCTGTTTCGGTGGAAATGGAGGGGTCGGAAGCCGGACTGTAGGCGGTCGAAGTGGGAGCACGAGGATAGGTGAGAGGACAGTTCGGAGTGGACGTGCTGTTCAAGTAGCTTAGAGGCGAATGGGAGAAGAAATATGGGGCGACAGTTAGAGACAGAGGTAGGGTCAAGTGAAGGTTTTTTTTAAGATGGGCGTGATTAGGGCGTGTTTGAAGGCCGAGGGGAAGGTACCAGTGCTAAGTGAAAGGTTAAAGAGGTGGGTGAGGGCTGGGATGAAAATGGAGGTGTGGCTCAGAATGAGGTGAGATGGGAGTGGGTCGTGGGCGCTGGTGGTGAGGTGTGATTTTGACAGGAGGGAGGAGAGTTGGTCTTCAGCTATGGGGGGGAAGTGGCTGATGGAGGAGGAGGGCAGTGTAGGTGGGAAGGGGAGTTGTGGGGATAGTGGACTGAAGCTGCTTCTGATCTTGTCGATCTTCTCCTTGAAGAAGGTCGCAAAGTCTTCAGCAGAGATGAGGGGAGAAGGGGGAGGAGCAGGCGGGCAAAGTAAGGAGTTGAAAGTTTTAAAGAGCTGTTTGGGGTTGCGGGACAGAGAGGTTATAAGGGATGAGAAGAATACTTGCTTGGCGGTAGCAAGTGCCGTCTTGAAGTCAGTGATGGATTGCTTGAACAGAGCAAAGTGCTCGGGGGTGTGAGACTTTTTCCATCTCCTCTCGGCGACTCTGGACGCCCGTCTCAGGTTTTTAGTGAGGGTGGTGTGCCAGGGTTGCCTGTTAATGCGTGGAGCATGGAGAGTGAGGGGGGTGGCTAGGTCGAGAGCGTTTGTTATGGTGGTGTTGTATAGGGTGATGGCAATGTCAATGTCGTCAGTGCAGGGTATTTCGGTGAGAGGAAGGAGTGATTCAGAGAATAAAGGAAGATCAAGGTCTTTTAGGTTTCGGCGAGGGTGATCAAGTTTGCGGAGAGGGGGTAGTGTGGCAGGGAGGAGAGGGCGGAGAAGGTCAAGAGATGGTGGTCGGACAGTGTGAGAACCGAGGTTGTGAGGTTAGAGAGGGAGCAAAGGGGGTAAAGATGAGGTCAAGCGTGTGGCCTTGTCTGTGGGTGGGAGAGGAGCACCATTGGGAGAACCCTAGGGAAGTGGTCAAGGAAAGAAGGTTGGAGGTGGCTGAGGAGGGAGTGTCAACGGGGATATTGAAGTCTCCCATGATGATGGAGGGGATGTCAGTGGAGAGGAAGTGAAGTAGCCAGGTGGTGAAGTGGTCAAGGAAGGAGGCGGTGGGTCCTCTTTTGATGTACCTCCTGCTGCAACCCCTCTTGATGAACCTATCGCGTAGGTCAGAGGCTTGAGCCTCAAAAGACTGCTCCATGGAACAGACCCTCCTCAACAGCAGAAACTGCCCCACAGGAATGGCGTGGACAGTGGCGTGTGTGTGGGATGGTGTGGCATGCAACAGAGCATTGACTGATATCTTCTTGCAGAAAACATCAGTTTCAACACTTCCATCAGCTGTTTTACGGATTTTAATATCCAAAAAGTCCACCTCAGAGGGATTTATGTGGTAAATAAGTCTGATGTTCAGATTATTCCCATTTAAGATGGAAAGGAAATTATCAAGCTTGGAGACGGTTTCACCCCAGATGACCAAGACATCGTCTATATAGCGCAACCAACATTGCACATGGGTGGTGGCGTTAGCCTAGGAAGAGGATGGCGTATGACAGGGCGCAGGCCGCCCCCATGACAGTGCCGCACTGCTGAAGGTAGAAACCTTCTCCGAACACAAAATAGTTGAGTCGCAAGACAAAGTCAAGAAGCTCAAAAATCAGCTCTTGGAGTGATGTGTCGAGATTGCTCATTCCCAAAAAATATTTAGTGGCAAAAATGCCATCAGAATGATTAATGCTTAATTAATGATTAAGTATATAACGTCTCCACGTCAATGGTCAGCAGTAGCGCCGACTCGTCCAAAGTAAGGCCATCAAGACGCCATAGGATGTCCGCAGTGACTCTGAACTACGAGGGTAGTTTCTCCATGAGTGGAAGTAATACAGATAAATTTACACGACATCTCACACAACCCTCCAATGCCAGAGATAATGGGACGTCCGAGTGGAGTTTTTATGTATCTTTGGTAGTAAATAGAAAGTTGGCACCATCGGCGACTCGACTAAGAGACCCTTTTACACTTTTTTCGGAATGATTCCTTTCTCAAAGGCACGTTCCAAAATGCCCTGTAGTTCCTGCGTAAATTTTACGGTTGGGTCATAATGCAGTCGTTGGTAATATGTCCTGTCACGCAATTGCCGAAAAGCCTCCTTTTCGTACAAGGAATCTGGCCAAGTTACCACATTCCCATCTTTGTCCGTAGGTTTGAACATCACGCCATTCCAGGACTTGAGCTCCCCCAACGCTTTTCTTTGTTTGAATGTTAAATTTTGTTTATGACCGTTGGTGGGTCTCAACATTCTCAGGTTCTGGGAGACGAGTTTACTGAAGATTTCCACCAGCGGACAGATGGAGAAAGGTGGGAACGTGGTAACTTAGGAACTATCGATTGCGGAAAATAGTTTTATAGACTGCAGAAAACTCCTCACCTAGATCTTCCAGGGTAGAAAGAGCGTCCTTTTCAGTGTCCGTAACTGGAGTAGTGGAGTCGGCTGTTTTATTTCTGGAATGCAACTTCTGTAGTACCAATTTTCTAAGGAAAAGATGGAGATCTTTTATTCCTGTGAATAGATGAAAACAGCTGTTAGGTATAAAGGTTAGTCCTTTTTGCAGGACTTTTTTCTGAGCAGTTGTTAGCAAGTGATCAGACAAATTGATCACTATAGCTCAGTACTCTCATTCACAGACGATTCAGGACCCATTACCTTAGCTGTTTGTCCCATCGTAGCCATTGTAGCCCTTGACATGGGTTTATTGATCTCTACTGGACCACCTATATCTCCAAGAGAAGACAAGGAACAATCAGAAGTTGCTGGGGTAGGTGTTAGAGCTGGACCAGATGGTGCTGGCTCTTTATTTCTTGTCATATCCACTTCTCCACCTATTGACCTGCTTCTTGTTATAATCAGACACATCGCGTTGATACTTCTTGGTCTTAGCTGACACAATCTCCTTTTCTCACTTTTAGAATTCTTTATCAATTTGTGCATGGTTTTTTACTGACTTTTTCTATCCACTGTTCTTCTAAGGGTAATTTCTCTGCTGCCTCCTTCCCTTTTTGATGCATCCAAATATAAAAAAAAATGTTTTTAACGTGGTTGCATTACCGATGCTTTTATAATCACATTTGACTGTTAAAATAAAAATTCTTCACTTTTTGCATGAAAATAGTTACCGGTAAGTCTGTTTAAGTGATTTAGCTATAAATTGGGTTTAGACACACTTCTTGAACCATGGTAAAAACTCTTTGATTCGTTGGGTTGTGAAATCCTAAACGAGTGCACATATCTTTACAGTATGAAGATCAGGAAAAACTTCATGTGGTTAAAAATACCAGGGCAAGATAAAGAAAAAATATAATGATTTCAATTTGAGTTTAACTACTTTTCTCGAACGTTAAAAAAGTGTCCAGAATCACTGATACATTATGCCTGTGGTAGTCATTTTTTACATTTGGATAATATAATAAAGCTACAAACAAAGTTCATTGTAAGTATTATTGAGGCCATTTTGAGCATTGTTAAGATTCTTGTCACAGGTCATTCTGTTTTTTCATCTTTCAGCTTGTACTTTCTGTCTCTGCGGGTTTCTACTCAAGTAATCAATGTAGCTTCCCTTTGCCCTATGTCACTGCTTTCCATAAAGACATTCCACACTTTGTGTAGCAGACTTTTTTCTTTCTGTTTATCTGCCCGTTTCATCACCCTTGCCAGAACCATCAATTGTCCTTTCGTCTTTTATTGCACTTTTTTTTTCACAATATGATATAAACCACAAATTTCACAGAAATGAAAACTCCCACAAAATTATGTAACATTTCTTGTGAACAATGAAATTAGCAATATACTTAACTGGGTTATTTACTAAAATGTTTGGAAATAATCCTTTATGTCACACAGCAGAATGTATTCCAGTAATCGCAACTTGGGAAAAATGTCTTCTTGATTGTGTTGTCCCTCTCTTCACCTATTGGTAAAACTGATTAATATAAACACTAATTAAAGTTTCCTCTTACCCAAAATGTTTGTTTAACCACATAGCAGCATTTCTGAGCCAAAGCATACTTAGCTCCAGGGACTTTTGATTTTTTCAGGATATTCTCAGGAAATACAGATAAAGCACCCTTAAAAAATTATTTTATGAACTATAACTCAAGTTGCTCTAAAGTCAGTCTTATGTCAGGAATTGTTCAATATTAAGACTATCTCTGTTCTTCAAGAATAGGTCACAAGAACCAATACACATCTTAAAGTACTGTAACATTTGTTGTAATCACTTGATTTGACAGTTTCAGGTATTCTACATAGTCTAACTGATTATGAGCGAACGTTTAGAAGTTTGCGTTTAGTTCGGTTTGATGATTGCAAGACATTTGCCGACTAGTTCAGCAAACAGTTTGTCGAATCTCCCAAATCCCATTGGATTCAATGGGAGGCAAAATCAAAGGTATAAAAAGCACTTCAGGGGGTCCTAAAAGCTGCCAAAAGTTAAACAGCTCGAATTATTGGCAGACACCAGGAAAAGTGCCATCTATTCCGCATAGTTAAATTGTGTATCATTGTATATTATGGATGCATGGGACAAGGCCTTGTACAGCATTTCAAGCTTCAACATTGATCAGGAACAGGGAGATTAGTGACAGTTGTAGGCATCAAGCTCAGAGATCCCTGCTAAGTTTAGGAAGCAGACGCCAAAGAAACCCCAAGAAGTGTCGTCACATTTCAAAAAATTTGGGCCAGACACCACAAAATGGCATAAATTGAGCCAGAATAAAAATTATAATAGTGCAGCCTGCATGCATGGTATAGAGTCTGGAACAGGGCTTTGCCTAGCATTTAAAGGTTAAGCACAGATTAGGAACATGGGGATGAGGGACACATGCAGCTCTATTGGGCTAGGGGCTCTTATTCAACAGCTCCAATATATTTTATGCTGCACCACACTCTGGTGCCACAAATCAGTTTCATGGAATATTACAGAAAAAATTATTCAGCTGGGTCAGTGATATGTGTAGGCCTAGTGGACTGAAGGCCCTTATAACTCATGCAACAGGTTCAATAGATTTTATGCTGTTCCACACTCAGGTGCTACAAATATCAGTTTCATGGAATATTATGGTCCATTTACACGCGGCCACAGGAAGGTAGAAACCGGCAGGCATCGGACACAATTGTGCCTGCTGCCTTGAAAAGACCACGATGTGGCGGCGTGTAAATCAGGACTTTCCTTCCTGTGTCTTCCCTGAAGGAAGGAAAGTCCTGAATTACACGCCACCACATCGTGGTCTTTTCAAGGCAACAGGCACAATTGTGTCCGATGCCTGCCAGTTTCTACCTTCCTGTGGCCGCGTGTAAATGGACCATTACAGAAAGAATTATTCAGCTGGTTCACTGACAGGTGTAGGCATGGTGCTTAGGGAGCCCTATTAAATGCAGGAAACAGACAACAAAGAGACCCCAATAAGACTCTCCACATTTCAAAAAATTAGGGCCAGACACCACGAAAGTGTCATCAATTGACCCAGAATAAAAATTGTATAATGGCGAGATCAATGCAACACACTGAAAAGTACAAAATCGCTTTGTCTGTCCAGTGAATGACTAGGGTGGAAAAGTCCTTGGAGTTCCACGACTTGTTCATCTTGATAACAGTTAGGCGGTCTGCATTTTTAGGGGACAGCCAGATTATCTGTCAGGACACTACCAGCAGCACTGAAGACACATTCTGAGAGACTGGCTGCTGGGCATGACAAAACTTCCAAGATGTGACTGGCAAGCTCTGGGAAATCCTCCATTTTTGAAGTCCAGAATGCAAAAAGGTACAAACCTCTCATAATGGCATGGTTATTGAGCTCTAGATACTCCTGCACAATCCTCGCAAGTCATTCACTATGTGTCAGACTTGTACACAGTTCTGCTGGTGGATGGACTGGTTTAAAAAAATTGGTTAAACGACTCCAAAAAATTGCTTTTGACAGTTAAACTGCTGCTGCATAGACGTCTCAACATTCCTTGGGTTGGAAGTGTAGATCTGCAATGCATTGTCACGCTTAGATTATGCTGACTTTGCTGGATGCTGCTGTCTATTTATGTTTGCATTTCTTCAGGAGCTGCTTGAGGTACGGATGTGAAGGTCTTGTGCTCAATTGTTGGTTGATGTGAGGGTTGAGTGTGACTCACCTGAAATCTCCTCCCCCTAGCCTTTAAGTAGCCTCTCTTTCCACCAGGTGTTGCTGCTGATAGAGTTTCACTCTATGACTAGAAGCTGTGTTGTGCAGACCTGTGTATTTGTGTTGCTGAAGACTTTTCCTTTGGAGGTACGGTATCCCGGTTCTGTGGAGGGAGGTGAGGGGGGAATAGCGCAGGGCTGGTGGAGGAGTTTAGGGAGAGGATGGAGACTCGAATCTTCTCACCATCAGGGCTATTCAGGGTTCCTAGTCTAGGGTCAGACTAGTCTTCCCTTGTCACCCTGCCCGTAACTTCCATTCCCTCATCAGCATTCTCACTACACAGTGACATGCATACTGTGTCCCTCATTGAAAACCAGTCCTAAGATTATATACAAGAGTTTTTGATTCTTCAGTATGCGCATGTTCCTGTCCAAGGTGGAAAGCATCTGGCTAATTTTACTCTTGTACCACAGATCTCACAGTGTGACAACCCAGCACTCATCGCTAATTTGAATTGTCATAGTACAGGTAGCATTTTGCAGATAGTGCAGCAGTGTGCTGATGTGTCTGATGCATCCATGAGGCCAAAGTTCTTGTTGTGTTGGTGGCGGGGTAACAATCAAGCTTGCTTCCTCTGTCCTCACCCGCCAACCTCGGACAACAGAAAGGGAAATCAGTTCTTCTTCATCTCCTGACTGTTAGTTTCTTCCTCTTCCTCCATTTGTTCATTGGCTCCTGCGCGTTTACTAACAGTTTGTCTGGTGCCATGAGCCCCCCTCTGTTGCTCTACTACACCCTCCCATGGCACCTGCCTGTGTGACGAGAGTCTGAATCTTTGAAATACTGGTATCCTTCCACATTCTCTTTCTCTTCCTCCTCCTCTTCCTCTGGGACCATTACCTCAACCCACAGACTTTTCAAAGTTTGCTCCATCATGTAGATGACCGGAATAATGATACTGATGATGGTATCGCCAGGGCTAACTGTCTTAGTAGCCATTTTGAAACTGTGCAGAAGAGTGAAGAGATTCTTGATCTGTGCCCACTCTGTAAATGTCATTTGCACCACCTTCGCCTCAATTTGACTCACTCTACACATCATGACATACTGTGCCAGGGTTTTTCGCTGCTGCCACAGTCACTGCAACATGTGCAGAGTGAAATTCCGCCTTATCAGCACATCTCATATCAAACAGTTAACCGATTGCCTCTATAGCGATACTTGTCGATGAACCGCAAAGTGAAAGTGGCAAAAGTAATCACACTGTGACCATGCCTTCTGCAGCAGCTCATCCAGTCTAGGACAGTGGTGTAGGCATTGCTGTTCAACCGGTTGAGGACGTGAGTTTATTTAGGTCACGTGTGTAAGTTTGCCCCAGTATAGAGCCACCACCAGGTTTGCACCATTATTGCACACTGCCTTCCTGGGCACCAGGTTTAGTGGAGACATCTATTGGTCAAGCTCGGCCTGCTTAGCTGTCCACAGCTCTTAAACTGTTTAACACACACCTCCAAGCCATTTTAGTTTCAACACTACCTGAAGGCGGTGAGCCCTGACAATACAGTACAGTTGTGGGGGGGAAATCTTTCTGTACTGTTTGAACATTAAGGGAGAGTTCGAGGGTGCTACTGGATGCCCTAGAAGAAGTAGAGGAAGCAGTAGCAGAAGAAGAAGTGGTAGATACAGTGGTTTGTCCCCATAGTGTTTCGGATTTCAAGTCTTGGGGAGCAATCCCCTCCTCCCCTTGTGCTGCAGCCACCAGAGTCAGCTAGCGCCCAGTCAGCAGTGGTGATATGCAACCTGTCACACACAGAGTTTCTCAAGAATGGATGATGTTGTCTGACATGCTAGTGCAGCGCAGGCATAGCTTTCTTAGAGAGATAATGACAACTGGGCAACTGGTACTGGGGGACTGCAATGGCCATCAGCTTTCTTAAACTGTCTTTATTCACCAGGCATACAATAGAAAAAGAGCAGAAAGTGCACTGAGCAGCACCTGGTGGTCCAGTGGGCTAAGGTTAATGTTCAGGCCAAGTGGTCACTCACCTCTTGAGGTTGTGCACCCCTGCACAACCCCTGTTAAGACGTGGAGGTGAGGAGCCTCGCATTGCCGCTCCATGTGTCTCTTCCTGGTCCGATCACGTGACCACAGAGAGGCATCACTGCAGGTCCTTTAGCCATAGGAGGATTACTGCTATGCCCGGAGCTGCTCCTGCCACAAACTCATGATAATCGATCAAATGGATGATACTGTCGCTGATCGATTGGGGAGTCTCATTAATAAAGAAAGCTATTGAATTTTCAAACTCAGCACTTGGGCCCCTGAAGGTTAAATTTAACCATTGACAATGTGGTTGGTCACTAATAAATTTCTAGTACACATTAGGGTTGGCTAAAAACCTTTTCCCAATATTTTTATTCCTCCTTTTAATTAAAAAAAATAAATAAATTTTTAACTCACTTATTCCTTTTTTAAAATTCTGTCTAATATGTATTATATGTGTTGTAAAATTGTATATTTTAATGATTAGCTCCACTTTTAATTGCTCACTTTTAGTGTTTCTTTTATCATAAATTTTTTATTTTGTTTATTCTTCTTTGCCACACTAAGGGTGCAAGGAGGTCATAATTGATAAATCAGCAAGAAAGTACTTCTCTCACCCTCCATCCTACCTAACCACCTCACCCACTCCTCTGAACTATTCCTTCACTTTCAATCCTCCATCTCCAATTAGGCACGCCCACCATGTAAACTCTCTTGCTCCCACCTGCTAACCCTCTCCCTGCTCCTCCTACTCGCTGGCAACATTTCCCCTAATCCCGGTCCCCCCCCCCGCCACATCCCCACAGTCACTTACACCCCACCCCCACGTCCCATCACCAACTCTCCTAACCTCACCATCACCCACCCTCGCAACCTGACTAACTTTAGACCCATCCCCCCAGCCCCTGCTCCTCTAATGTCCATGCCAGGCGCACTCTGGAACGCCCGCTCAGTCTGTAATAAACTCCCAGACATTCATGAACTCTTTATTTCTAATAAACTCTCATTCCTTGGCATCACAGAGACCTGGCTCACCCCCTCCGACACGGCCTCCCCTGCTGCACTATCCTACGGTTGATTCAATCTTTTCCACATCCCCCGCCCCTCTGACAAACACAGCGAAGGTGTCGGCATACTCCTATCCGACACCTGCTCCTTCGCCCCTATTCCATTACCCCCCTCTGCTACTCTCCCATCTTTCGAAGCCCACTCTGTCCGCATCTTCTCCCCTTGTAACCTCCAGCTAGCCGTCATCTACCGCCCCCCCTGGATCCATCCCCACCTTCCTTGACCATTTCACCACCTGGCTACTTCATTTCCTCTCTACTGACATCCCCACCATCATTATGGGCGATTTTAATATCCCCATTGATACTGCCCACCCAACCGCCACTCAACTTCTTTCCCTGACCTCCTCCTGCGGGCTCTCTCAATGGTCCTTCTCTGCCACCCACAAAGATGGCCACACGCTGGATCTCATCTTTACCCGTCTTTGCTCCCTTACTAACCTCACAAACTCTACCCTCCCCCTATCTGACCACAATCTGCTGACCTTCTCCTCCCTCACCTCCCCTACTACACCATCTCTCTCCGCAAACTTGATCATTCCCGCAGAAACCTAAAACACATTGATCTACACTCACTCTCAGAATCCCTTCTCCCTCTCGCCAACATAACATCTATACGTGAAACAGACACTGCCACCACCCTCTAGAAGACCACATTAACCAAGGCCTTCGAGCTAGCCGCCCCCCTCACACACCACGCTCCACGCACTAATAGGCAACCCTGGCACACCACCCTTACTAAAGACTGAGACGGGCATCCAGGGTCGCCGAGAGCGATGGAAAAAATCAGGTTCCACTGAGCATTTTGCGCTGTTCAAACAGTCCCTCAACGCCTTCAAGACTGCACTTGCCACCGCCAAACAAACCTTCTTCTTATCCCTAATAGCCTCCCTGACCCACAATCCCAAGCAACTTTTCAAACCTTCAATTCCTTACTCCGCCCGCCTGCTCCCCCTCCCTCTCCCCTTATCTCTGCAGAAGACTTTGCCTCCTTCTTCAAAGAAAAGATTGACAGAATCAGAGACAGCTTTGATCCACTGTCCCACAACTCCCCTTTCACCTACACTGCCCTCTACTTCCATCAACTGCTTCCCCCCATAACTGAAGACCAGCTCTCCTCCCTCCTGTCAAAATCACACCTCACCACCAGCGCTCACGACCCGCTCCCATCCCACCTCATTCCCAACCTCACCTCCGTTATCATCCCAGCCCTAACTCATCTTTTCAACCTATCACTCACCACCGGCACCTTCCCCTCAGCCTTCAAACACGCCTTGATCACACCCATCCTCAAAAAACCCTCCCTCGATCCCACAACTGTCTCCAACTACCGCCCTATATCTCTCCTCCCTTTCGCCTCTAAACTACTTGAACAGCATGTCCATTCTGAGCTGTCCTCTCACCTCTCCTCCTGCTCCCTCTTTGACCGCCTGCAATCTGGCTTCCGACCCCTCCACTCCATTGAAACACCCTGACCAAAGTCACAAATGACCTACTGACTGCCAAAAGCAAGCACCACTACTCTGTTCTCCTCCTCCTCGACCTGTCAGCCGCCTTCGACACTGTTGACCACTCCCTTCTACTACAGATCCTGGAATCTCTTGGCATCACGGACCTTGCCCTCTCTTGGATCTCCTCATACTTAAAGGACTGCACCTTCAGCGTCACCCACTCCCACACATCCTCCTCGCCCTACCCCCTATCTGTCGGGGTCCCCCAGGGCTCAGTTCTTGGACCATTACTGTACTCAATCTACAATCTCGGCCTAGGGCAGCTCATTGAGTCCCATGGCCTCCAATATCACCTCTACGTCGACGACACCCAAATCTACCTGTCTGGTCCTGACATCGCCTCCCTTCTATCCAAAATTCCACACTGCCTGTCCGCCATCTCATCCTTCTTCTCTGCTCGCTTCCTTAAGCTGAACATGGACAAAACCGAGTTCATAGTCTTCCCCCCAATACGCTCCCCCTCACTACCTGACCTATCCATCGTCGTCAACGACTGCTCTCTCTCTCTCCAGTCCCCCAAGCCAAGTGCCTCGGGGTTATACTTGACTCTTCCCTCTCCTTCAAGCACCACATCCAGGCCCTCGCCACCTCCTGCCGACTACAGTTCAAAAACATCTATAGGATTCGCACTTTCCTTGACCACGACACTGCTAAAACCCTCATTCACGCTCTCATCATCTCCCGCCTCGATTACTGCAACCTCCTGCTCACCGGCCTCCCCAATACCTCCCTTGCACCTCTCCAATCTATCTTGAACTCCGCTGCCCGCCTAATCCATCTGTCTCCCCGCTACTCCCCTGTCTCCCCCCTCTGCCAAGCCCTTCACTGGCTCCCTACTTCCCAGAGATCCCGGTTTAAAACATTAACCATGACATAGAAAGCCATTCACAACCTGTCCCCTCCATACATCTCTGACATGGTCTCTCGATACCTACCCTCACGCAACCTGCGATCCTCCCAAGAGCTTCTCCTCTACTCCCCCCTCATCTCCTCTTCGCACAACCGCATACAGGATTTCTCCCGTGCTTCACCCAGACTCTGGAACTCACTGCCCCAACACATCAGACATTCTCCTACCCTGGGAACCTTCAAAAGAAACCTGAAGATCCACCTGTTCCGCCAAGCCTACCACCTGCAATAAGACCCGGTCCACCACACCGCCTCACGACTGGAATTTCCTCCTCCCACTGTATCCCCACCCACCCCTTGTAGACTGTGAGCCTTTGTGGACAGGATTTCTCCCCTCTTGTTTCTGTACAACCGAACTGTCAACATTTTGAATTGGAACATTTATTGTTACTTGTATTGTTACTATGTTACTTGTCCTAGTCTGCCCTTTTTAGCATGTAAAGTGCCATGGAATATAATGGCGCTATATAAATAAATAATAATAATAAAATAATAATAATAATTACATCTGGCTTCGGAAAACGATGAGGCAAAGTGACCAATGTATCATAAAGAGAAGCGCACCTCATGCCCCAACGCCCATACCAGCATATCTTCACAGCATCACACTGGAATTCCAAATTATCAGAATAAGCCCTCTTTCTTGCCCAATATATAAATGAATGGCCTACAATCCATACCGTCTTCTTACCTGAAAAGGAGAAAACAAAAAATTAAACAATAGTGTCTGGCCTAATGTATACTCTAACTGTACCTGAAGTCCATCTCCCAATTTGTCTAATTCTATGCTCCAGTAAATCCATCCTGGCGGTCTCAGTTGCTGCGCCAATATGAAAAAAATGCAAAGAAAACTGGTAATTTTCCAACCCCAACTTAGCTATGCATCCCCGTAGGACAGGCGAAAATTGAAACCTAGTCAAGTGAAAACCGTTTTCATGTGTAAACAGAGGACCTTTGGGCGCGCTGCTAACCAATTACTCAAATTCAAATGCGGGCACAATGCTGAACCCGAAATAGCATGAAGGTGCAGGATACACCCTTGCCTACTTGGTCTGTTTTGGACTTACGAACCCGAATGACTATTCTATGTCCCAAAAGCGATACATCACGAACATCCAAACCAGAATGTCGGCTTTTACTAAAACTGACCAGTTCGCCAATTCTAAAGACTCCACAAAAAGCAAGACAAAAGCAAGATTTAAACAGTAATACCTCAAAATTATTGAAATACAGCAAATGTAACACATCCCATAAGCGAGTTATTAAATCAATAGTGATAGCTCTCCTCCCTTCCACCTGGGAGTGCTGTTTCTTCAAACCTTTTAAGAACTGCTTTGCAGAAAATAGTGATAACAGAGAAGAAGCACCATGTAATTTTAGAAAAAAGGATATACCGGATGTCATTTTATAAATGCTAGAATGGCTGTAACCTTTGGCCACATATCCATCCAAGAATAATAAAACCGCCGAAGGCTTGGCGAACAGTGGAGATATCTGCTCCAAATCACAAAACTGCAACCAATCTGGCCATTCGGCTAAGTACGCAGCCCAGGTAACAGGAGCCTCAGAACCACGGATGTAGTAGCTGGCTAACTCGGGTATATACACCAAAGACGAGACGCGCAAGGGATCCCTTCTCGTTCGATTTCGGAGTGGCCAAAACAGTTGGCTCAACAAGAAAAGACGCCTTCAGCCAAATGTTATAAGTTAAACATAATAACACTAAATGTCTCAATAATTCTGCCACTTTCGAACTCTTAGAAGACATCATATTGATGGCGCCAACAAAACCAGAGCTACATGACCTCAAAATGATACGTCTATTGGACAAGGAAGGTCCCCATAAAGTCAATGCTACTATGACCGCAAAAATCCTATTTAAAACGAAAACATGACTTACAAATATATCTTTTGACAGAGCCAGAAACTGATCCACTACCTAACTAGGAAGAAACCAAATACAAAAGCTCCTGTCAGACACATCATCCAAGAACAAACCTAACTCAGAAGGAACAACAAACTGTTCTTGTAAACAGCATATACCATTAAATTGGCATAAAAAACGAAGCCATACTGACAAATCAGTGCGCAAAGCAGCCGTCACGCATATATGCGCAAACGGTGAGGAAATGCCTTTCATACTATCATACAACCGCCTGCAGAACAAACCGACCTACCGGCATGATGCGTAAAGCGAAATTTAAACTGTCCAAAAGTGATTGCAACACTTCAAGAGTTACCTTTTTCGCGGACATCACCTGCTGAATGTGAACAATAAGTTTTTCCACCTTCTCAGAGGAAAGGCACAATTCCATATGCTCTGAATCTATAACAATGCCCAAAAATTCAATGACTCTACAAAGGCCCACCGACTTCTCCTCTGCCAAAGGAACGCCGAAAGTATCAGCAATCTCCTGAAAATAAGCATTGACAATCAAAAGAATCAGCAATACTGAAAAACAAAAAATCATCCAAATAGTGTAACATACTACCGGATGATATAAAACGTTCCGTGACCCATTGCAAAAACGTAGCAAAACCTTTCACACACACTAAATCACTGGGGAACCAAAACTATATCTGGCGTCCAGCAAGACAGGCTCCAATGTATTTGAAGGGCGCGGTTACCTCCCATAGGCTGGAGCTCACAGCCGATGATCTCATCCGGACCGCCCCTAGAACCAGGCCAGATGGAGATGCACGACTGGAACCAACCACCCCACTTCTGACAGAAGAACGAAGGCTGCGCCTATCAGACACCTCTGCAGGGCCCGCTCCTCTGCGACCAACATCACCCAAAGGAGAAACACAGCGGCGTTCAGTGACAGAGGCAGACGTCGAAGGAGCCTATCACCGGCACCATCAGCCAAAGGAATCCGGCGCCTCCCAGCGGCCGAGGCAGGAACACCAGCCACCGAGTCCAATGGCGATGTGACACGAGGAGTTAAAACCAATGGGGAATCCGCCAAAATGTGAAAGGCAGATTTCACATCCGCTTTAGCCATTAAACAATTCTGGCCATGTGACCGTAACATGCCAACAGCGACGTCAAAGGAAGTGTAAGGCACTGACATCTGTAACGTGAACACTTCATCATTCAACAAACTCCCAGCCAGGTATGATAAATGATGAATAATCCGGAAGGCACCGCCTCCTTATTCGGAACCACTCCCAGAGGGGAAACTCTAAACTCAGAAAAAGGTGGAAAACAAAAGGGGCCATCAATGCGACCCAGGCACAATTCTTTCTGTATGTAGTCAAAAACTACCGACTCGTGCCTACGGACCGAAGCTAAGCTGTCATAAGTACAACAACCCGGTCCTTGAAAACTCGGCACGAAAAAAACATTTAAAAAACCATCAAGTAGTAGGAGCGCCTTCTCCCAATCTGGGTAGCTGTCAAGCCAAGGACGCATGGCATCCAGCCTCACTGGTTTCCATCCCATTTGCACCAACCTCCCAGGATCCAGGAAGCTGCGCATTAGCAGTTTGCTTCTTAAAGCATTTTGAGGCCAGGTGCATCCCGCTACAATAGGAACATTTGTGTCAAAAACGACACGAGTTTTTCCATTTGCACCCGACATCATTGAATGAGAAGCAAACAACTTTTTTAGAAAATTGATGGGATGCCAACCTCTGAGGCACATGACGCTGGGGTAGTATCAGATTGATCCAAAGCCCCACATCCTTGACATCCCAGCAAACGGTCAGGTGAACCGCAAGTTTCTGTCGGAAGGCCTCATCGTAGGGCAACCAAGCATTACCACCGAAATTGAGATATACTTCCAAAATTATGTCCTGGTGTTGAAAAAGTCTAGAACACAATTTTGGCTCCTTCTCACCCAATACTGAGGCAAAAATGGAGAATTCCTGTATCCCTACCCTGAACGTATCTCACCAAATCCTGCAGCAGGGGACGAGCCACAGTGGCATGCTCTCTGACGATCATGGGAACGATGTCTCAGGGATTCCCTGTCATCTTCGCTGGATGAGGCATCATGAGCAGCCCAAGCCTGAGCTGCTGCTGCTGCACAGACTGCATCTGCTGTTGGCCTGACAGCCTGATGTGGGTCCTGCCTTCCTGAATCATCAGCTGGCTCCCTACGATGTGAAGACATAGCCAGTGGAATTATTTGTGCTGTCAAAGGTCTGTCATCAGCAGACTCCCCGTGCTGTGAGGAGACAGCTGACGCAATAATAAGCAGTGTCAGGGGCCGGTCTCTCATGGCTTGTTCAGCCGGCCTCTCATCTTGTACTGTTGTCACTGTTGCTGACGGTCGCCGTGCCCGGGCCGGCATCTGGTGAGAATCCACCGCCGGCTCAACACGTGACCGCCGAGAGTCTCCCGAAGTCTCAAGCCTCCGCTCACCATGCTCCGAAGCTGCAGCTCGTCGTCCTCCCCGCTGTTGCACAGGTCTCCTGACCGGGGAGGGAGCCAGTGAGTAAATTACTTTCGATCTCTGCTTCCTCTTCTCACTACTCCTAGACGGCCGCTCCTGATGTGAAGAGACATCAGTCGCAGCCGCTCCCGCAGGGAAAGCCGCTGACACCTGAGCAGAAACAGGCGCAGTAGCCAAAGGAGAGCCCATGGCTTCCAGACAGGCACGAAGTCAATCCATGCTCCCTCAGATGACACCCGTCACTGTACCTCAGCCATGAGAGTGTCCATGGTGACAAAACTTTCATCTCTTCAGAGACACTGAAGAGAAACAGCTGTGAGCAGGATCAGCTCACCTTTCCGCAGTTTTTTAAACCAATCACAAAAAAGACCAGCTGGACGACAGGCCAGCCAATCAGAGCGATTACCTGTCTCCATTACATGGTAACAAGGGACTATTAACCCTTTACTGTTCTGCTTATGAGGATCCCTCATGAGAGTCTTAAAGAAACCTGAAATAAAAGTCGGTAAACTAACAGAATTATTAATTAAAACTTCCTATTCTAAGTGCCACGAGCTCATGTATCCCCCGCCCTAGGTGCTGTGGGGGCTGTCCATTCTACTAAAAAAAAAAAAACACATCACAAACAGATTGGTATCATACAGTTCATTTGAGATGCTTTATTAGTGTGCTTTCCACATCAGAAATGCATCAATTGCCTACTCTCCCCAGCGATACCACAGTGAGGCCCAGTGATGTGTTTGTTCTTCGTTCTGGGCATCAGCAGGATCTGCAGGTACAATACTGACAGTACCTGCCCATGTGACTCAGCAGGATACCTGGAAGTAACCAATCACTGGACACTGCGGATCTTGGGGTAGGTAATAGGGATGGGCGAATCTACTCGCTAGGACTCGTTACTCGGCGAGTAGTAAGGGACTCGCAGGACTCGGTACTCTGCGAGTTTCCCAGTGATTACTCGCACGAGTCCAATGCAAATCAATATCAATCCTAGTTTTGTCAGAAACGCTGACAAAACTAGGATTGCCATTGTTTGCATTAGACTCGTGCGAGTAATCACTGGCTACTGTGCCAGTGATAGCAGGGAAACTCGCAGATAACTGCTGTTTCTTTGCGAGCCGAGTCCAGCTGTCTTCTCTGTGCAGCTCCAGGGTCCTAGAGCCTGCCTGCTGCCTGATGTAGCAGTGCTGAGACTGCTCTCAGTCTGCTCATTCCCTGTGTACAGACATGAATGTCTGTGCACAGAGATGATGTAGCAGTGCTGAGATTGTTCTCAGTCTGCTCATTCCCTGTGTACAGACATGAATGTCTGTGCACAGAGATGATGTAGCAGTGCTGAGATTGTTCTCAGTTTGCTCATTCCCTGTGTACAGACATGAATGTCTGTGCACAGAGATGATGTAGCAGAGCTGAGATTGTTCTCAGTCTGCTTATTCCCTGTGCATAGACATCTATATTTATGCACAGGGGATGTAGCAGAGAGGACATCGCGTTTTGGACTGCGTCGGACGGAAGAGGATTTTTTAATTTAAAGATGGAGTCCCTAATGGCTTTTTTTTTTATTTCTAATAAAAAATTTTCCTTGTGTTGTGTTTTTTTTAAAACAATTTAATAGAAATTCATGGCGGTCATGTCTAATATTGGCGTGACCGCCATAAATTTCGGGCTTAGGGCCAGCTGATAATACAAAGCTGGCCCTAACCTCTTTATTACCCAGCGTGCCACCGCTACCAGGGCCGCTGGAAGAGCAGGGTTCAGCGCCAGAGGATGGCGCTTCAATGAACGCGCCATCTTCTGGGGCGGCTGCGGGCTGCAATTTGCAGCGGGGGGTGCCCAGAAAGCTTGGGCATCCCTGTGCTGCGGATTCCAGCCCCCAGCTGCTTAGCTGTACCTGGCTAGACATAGAAATTGCGCGGAGCCCCATGCATTTTTTTTTAATTATTTCATGAATTTCAGAGTCAGAGTCTCAGAGTCAGAGTCTCAGAGTCAGAATCTCAGAATTTCATGAAATAATTAAAAAAAAATGCGTGGGGCTCCGCGCAATTTCTATGTCTAGCCAGGTACAGCTAAGCAGCTGGGGGCTGGAATCCGCAGCGCAGGGATGCCCAAGCTTTCTGGGCACCCCCCGCTGCAAATTGCAGCCCGCAGCCGCCCCAGAAGATGGCGCGTTCATTGAAGCGCCATCCTCTGGCGCTGAACCCCGCTCTTCCAGCGGCCCTGGTAGCGATGGCACGCTGGGTAATAAAGAGGTTAGGGCCAGCTTTGTATTATCAGCTGGCCCTAAGCCCGAAATTTATGGCGGTCACGCCAATATTAGACATGACCGCCATGAATTTCTATTAAATTGTTTTAAAAAAAACACAACACAAGGAAAATTTTTTATTAGAAATAAAAAAAAAGCCATTAGGGACTCCATCTTTAATTAAAAAAATCCTCTTCCGTCTGACGCAGTCCAAAACGCGATGTCCTCTCTGCTACATCCCCTGTGCATAAATATAGATGTCTATGCACAAGGAATAAGCAGACTGAGAACAATCTCAGCTCTGCTACATCATCTCTGTGCACAGACATTCATGTCTGTACACAGGGAATGAGCAGACTGAGAACAATCTCAGCTCTGCTACATCATCTCTGTGCACAGACATTCATGTCTGTACACAGGGAATGAGCAGACTGAGAACAATCTCAGCACTGCTACATCAGGCAGCAGGCAGGCTCTAGGACCCTGGAGCTGGGGCAGCCAGAACACAGAGAAGACAGGATCTTATCTGTGCGAGTCAGCGATTACTTACAAAGTAAACTAGCAATGCAAATAAATGACACAACTAGGATTGCTTCAGGCTGAAGCTTCCGAGACACATCTGCGATTTGTAAATCTCACACTACTCGCTATTACTCGCTTCCCCATTCATTAACATTGGACTCGCTAGACTCGCAACGAGTAGCGAGTCCTGTGCTCGGACTCGCTAGAGTCAAACGATTCCGAGTAATTTAGGATTCGCCCATCACTAGTAGGTAATAGTGTGCCTGTGTGTCTGTGTGTGTAAAAAAAAAAAAAAAAAAAAAAAAGAAACACAAATGGATCACCTAAATCGCAGCATAAACACCCTGTGGGAACATAGCCTAAGGCTACGTGTGCATGTCAAAATGTAGGTGCATCTTCTACGCACTGAATTGTCAGAATAAACACAGCTTGCTCTCCTATGCCACATCTGACAGTTCAGTGCAGAGCAGAAGCAAAGAAGTCTTCGCTCTGCTGCAAAAGCCGACAGGATTTAAACAGTGTTTATAATAAAGTAGTGGTTTTAAAACAATCATGCAGCCCCTCACCAGGTCCACACATATTATATACATGTTCACAATAAATTTTAAAGCATTGCATTCCTGTGTTTAACATGGGAACGCATAGTACCTGCATATAGCTGCGTTTGCGTTTGGATGCGTTTTTCAAAAGCACCCTCTGAATGCAACATGTTGCCGCCGGAAAAGCAAAGTGTTAACACTGTGAAAAAAAACTTTAACCCTAATAATAATTGTGCCCATCATGTCTCTAGGGGGTGCCCACCCCCCTAGAGACATGCTGCCTACTCAGATGGACATGTAATGTGTTAAAAACCCCTGTACAATAAGCCGGCTCCTGTCGGCTCTGTACAATTTTGTGAATGAAGCCCTGGCTCCTCTGTCAGCTGCGCGCATACTATACGTAATGTGCGTATAGTATGTGCGCTGTCCAAGGTCCTGTAGGTATTCACAGTAGATCTATGGCGCTGCGCAGCTCATAGATGAGCAAATTGTACGGTAACCGGATTGCTCCGGATTACACATCCGGAGCAATCCGGTTATCGCATTGCGGTTCCCTCCACACATTTTTCATAAAAAATTTGTGTGAACGCAATTGCTAGAATCCCCGCTGCATTCACATCAGTATGATTGTGTTTGTGTCTGCATGTCAGACGCATGCAGACACAAACACTAGTGTGAAACCAGCCTAACATAGGGCACAAGCCCTGATTCTGAGGCGGGTCTTGGCCTGGGCAAGATAGAGCTGGGAAATTTGTGTGTTGGTGCGAGAAAACCCGCAGCAAGAATTGACATGCTGCATATTTTATGGTCAATCTCGTTTTTATTGAATGTCAAGTAACATAACATTTCAAATGCAGTCGAAGGCTAGGGTCACATCTGCGTTGTTTTTTTTTAAAACTTGATCCAGTTTTGAGCTTTCAAACAGCTCAAAACCGGATCAAGAAACGCTCCTCATAGGAGCCAATGCTAAAAACCGGATTCCTTCACAAGCAAGCCGGTCTCCGGCTCTGCAACCTGCGTGAAAAATCATGCAGGCTGCAGTTTTCGGAGCGGTTCTAGCATCTGCAATGCGGGAACCGGATTGCTCAGGATTTGAAATCCTGAGCAATCCGTTTCCTGCATATACTTTGCTTATCCCAGCTGCCGCCGGGATAAGCAAAGTGTACTGTGTTCTGTAAAACTTAAAATTTAATAAATAGATGTTTGTTTAATGTCTCTAGGGGGTGCCCAGTCCCCCTCGAGACCTTACACCCACTCAGGTGAGCTTATACTGATGTAATGTGTTATGTACAACATCTGATTCCTGTCAGCTGTTGTACACCCAAAAAATGACCCCCCCGCATCTTTATACCTGTCCTGGCCTGCACCCCCTCTTATCATTTCTAGCCATCCCTTTTGCAGAACAAAACGATTTGGTAAAGTAGAGAAAAGAGGTTATATTTAAATCATCCTGTGTGAGTTCTCTGTTTCTGAAAAAGTCTCCAAAGGCGGACTTGTCTGCTGCTCCCTCCGCCCGCTTTGTAATTATGCACGCCCCCACTCGGCTTGCTGCAGTGCTGAGAGCCTGGCCGCGTCATGAAAGGGGCGGGGCTAAAATAATGTCATATCGGTAGCCCCGCCCCTTTCATGACGCGGCCAGGCTATCAGCAGTGCAGCAAGCCGAGAGGGGGCGTGCATAACTACAAACCGGGCGGAGGGAGCAGCAGACAGGCCAACATTTGGAGACTTTTTCAGAAACAGAGAACTCACACAGGACGAGGTAAATATAACCTGTTTTCTCTACTTTACAAAATCGTTTTGTTCTGCAAAAGGGATGGCTAGAAATGATAAGAGGGGGTGCAGGCCAGGACAGGTATAAAGATGCCGGGGGTCAGTTTGTGGGTGTACAACAGCTGACAGGAGTCAGCTGTTGTACATAACACATTACAGCAGTATAAGCCCACCTGAGTAGGTGTAAGATCTCGAGGGGGACTGGGCACCCCCTAGAGACATTGAACAAATATTTATTTATTAACTTTTAAGTTCTACAGAACACAGAACAGTTTGCTCATCCCTGCAGTAGCAGGAATAAGCAAACTATCCGGTAACCGGATTGCTCAGCATTACACATCCTGAGCAATCCTGTTACCGGATTGCAGCTTCAGCAATCCAGTTCCCGGATTGCTGAATGTATGAAGACAATTGCGTTCACCGCATACGGGTCTGAATATGCAGATGAAGTCCATGGAGCCTCGGTTAAGAGTCTACAACATGGATACCAGCCAGTTATCCCACCAGGGAAGGACCCAGCCCAGGGTATTAGTAGCCCTTAAGTCACTATCCAGCCCTTGCGAGCTTGAAGATATGGCCAGGGGTTTACCATGGACTAGGTATCCAACCACAGACAACTGTTTCGGGGTTGTTGCCCCTCATCAGTGTGGCGCAGGATTCTGGCTGGGTGGGAGCAATGCTTGATAGACCGACATCACAAAGCAACCACTGACCTTGTGGAGACCAGTGGAGGATAACACTGCGGGCACCAGTTAAAGCACTCAAACACAGTGAAACCCAAGGTGCATTGCTCCCTAGAATTTGAATATGCAGATGAAGTCCATGGAGCCTCGGTTAAGAGTCTACAACATGGACACCAGCCAGTTATCCCACCAGGGAAGGACCCAGCCCAGGGTATTAGTAGCCCTTAAGTCACTATCCAGCCCTTGCGAGCTTGAAGATATGGCCAGGGGTTTACCATAGACTAGGTATCCAACCACAGACAGCTGTTTCGGGGTTGTTGCCCCTCATCAGTGTGGCACAGGATTTTGGCTGGATGGGAGCAATGCTTGGCTGCTCACGCACACACATGTCGAGCCCACTGGGACGGGGGTACTCGGTACCGGACTGGGTCTGCAGCTGGGGGATGTCACGGGGTCCTGGTCCAGACCGTGTCCTGGGCCCTGGCAACAATAAGGGGAATATTTACAGGGGATAATGTCAGTCGTGACGCCACCCACGGTTTGTGGTCAATATGGGGGACCACTGCTGCTGCAGAACCTCCGGGGATGATGTTGTAGCAGCTTGGGATGGAATAGTTCTCCGTGGGTAGAACTTGGTTCCCCGGGGCAGTGTTGATAAACTCTATTGTGTAGTGTATGGTGCAGTGCACTTACTGTCCTGATGCTGCAGAATCTTCAGGGTTCAGAGCTGACAAGCTGGGGCTTTTCAGGTTGTAATCCTCTGCACACCTGTTGGAGGGAATCATGTTCAGGCAGAATCATGCAAGGGAGTCAGAAGCAGGGTTCACCGTGTTTACTTCTCAGCTTTCTCAGTTACAGCTCAGTCACAGTTCACAGTCACAAGTCTTTACGCGGGCATCACTCTCCCCTCCGGGTTCCTTTACTCCCTGCAGCCAGGTCGTTCCTCTCTATGACCCTTCACTCTTTCTCTGTCCTTTCCAGGCTTTTACTCTCTCTCTTCTGCTTAGTGTGTGTGTCTCCGGACGGTATGGGGGTGGCTCGGACCCCTGTGGGCCCTCTTGGTTGCCACTGAGCTACCTGTCCTTTGGGGTAGAATATCCCTGATGAAGGTGCCAGGATAGGCCCAGAAACGCGTAGGAGAGAGGAGGAATAAAAGGATGGAAATCAATTTGGCTCTTTGGTGAGTTTATTTAACTCTGAAGCAGCGCGGACCTTGAGACACCAGCACTCCCATCATTTCTTTGTCCTTTGGGGTAGGAACCCTAACTTGTAGCTAGAGTCCCCCATCGGTTGTCTGGGGATTCCGGGTGGATCAACAGTCCCCTTCAGAGCCGACACTTTGTTGCTAGCCTAACCTCCAATAGTCCTCCTGGGTGAGGCTCTACCAGGCTCCTTCTAACCGTGTCTTTGGGTTCAATAGGAGGGCTACTCTGCCTGCAGTCTGCCGTCTCAGCCTTGTTTCTAGGACCCGGTGCTACTGGTCCTCTCGTCCCTCACACTCCTGGGGTGCTAGCTCCAGATGGGCTTTCTCTCTGCGGCTCACACTGGCTCTCCAGATTCTGCGCTCCTTCCACCCCACTCTTCCAGGACATGTGCTTCTTGCCTTTGCATCTCAGCCTACACCGGCCTACTGCTGTCTTTCGGCCTGTGCCATGCTTCTCAGTCTGCTGCTGGTCTGTGTCTTGGCTGCTCAGCACCCTTGGCCTACTGACTCCTTCCTCCTCCCCTGCTCAATATCTACCCTCTGTCACCTGACCTGCTTGCTGGCCCACCCACTGTCTCTAAACCCACCACCCCTTGCCCGCCTAGAGTTCCCGGGCTCCGGGTTGGGTGCTGCTCTCTAGTGGTTGTGTGGGCTATCTGTGAGGGTGTTGTGGTGCAACTGTCTTTCCTCCTACCTGGCTGCAGTTCCCTATGTGGCCTCCTGGTCGCAGGGGCACCACATTCCCCCGGAGTTAAACCAGCGTGTCCTCACGCTGCCCATCATGGATCCCCCTGAAAACATTTTTATTTTATATCAACATTAAACATTACGGATTCTTGGTTTTTCCCGTCCGGGAGGTACGATCTTCTTTAAACGTTGCATTAACTGTTCACATATAAATAACATTACTTTATAGCAAAAGCATAAAAGTTCCTTTTTCAATTCAAAAATTCTAAAGCTTCACAGTTCAAAAGTGCAAAAAGAGTTCCAAGTCTCAAAAATTCAAAAAGGCCTCAAACAGTTCAAAAGCACAAGTGCTTTAAATACCTCACATAGCACTCTGCAGTTCAAGCCAAAATTCACAGTTTCACGCACAGTCTTTCAAGTGCTAAGCTGGCCTTAAAACCAAAGGGGAGCACGCAAGGTGCTCAAGTATATACAAGGGAATGTTCGTACCAGCTCATTGTTCGTGGTAGCAATTGTTCAGCATAACATATAAGACAGACAAGGGAAGGCTAACAGTCATTCAGGATTGGAATGGAGCAGTAAGGGTTACATCGCATTCACACTTACAAGTCTTCTGTGGCAGGATCCGCGTCTTCACGCCTTCTGTTTCCAGGGTAACGTCTGCGGTGTCCTCCTTCTGGGATACATCTCCTGGTCTTGCAAAGCAGTAACAAGCAGATAACTCTCTGGAGTCTGGGTAACAGCATCCACCGTGGACTTTGATGCAGCAGTCTCAATAATAATTACAGGATCCGTGTTAGTCGCAGAATCCGTGTATTTTGACAAAGCTGGGCAAGCAACTGGTTCTGGATTCTCTAAGGCAGGGATTTCATCTTTCTCTAATGCATTTAGGCAGAGACTCATTACTTTTACTCCGTATGGGCCGCATTCTCCCTGTACGACATGGTATGATACCCATTCGCCAATTGTTACTCTCCTGTCCGGCTGCTCTGAGGGTAATTGCTCTTCTACCTCTCGTCTGTTAATAAAGACATCTCTTTGTGCATCTGGTTCTCTTGCGAATGCAAAGCCCCTCTCCTCAATGATCTTAACTATTTGTCCTTCATGTCTTGGGGATTTCTGCACCTCTTTATTCCACCTCGCTGCATTCTTTGCTTTCTTGGAGCGAGCTATCATAATTTGCTTTTGAACTTGTCTTTCTACCTCTTCCTTTTCTCATTTCCGTACACATCGCCGTATACATTCTTCCCGTGTCACTATTTCTGCTGGTCCTACTGTACCGCTTGGGTCTCCCAGAAAGCCCATTAGGTCTGCACAGCCCTCACCTCTCTCTCACCAGCAGCGGAGCTGCTCCCCTCTCACCTCAGATGTTGTAGGTGCCAGTATCAGGGGCTCCGGTAGGGACAACCATTTCTCCCCCAGGGCTCCTAGTGGGTCGTCTCTTTCATCACAGGGCGTGGTGCAGCTCTGGGTACGGACAGATCAACCAAGGTCGCTGTGCGGCATCTCTTCTCGCTTTCTGTGTGACTGCGGGTAGCGCCAACCCAGCCGGGTTGCGTGGACAAAGTCTGCTGATTATGTCTAATATCAATTTGAATCCAGGTCCTATGCTCCTCTTGGGCCCGGGTCATCTGCAAGGGTAGCAGCCGCAGCACACCTCTCCGGGTGTCTTGAATCTCTGGTCGCTCTCTGCCGCCTTCTGACATGCTGTCACGATCACCGTTGCTCTCTCCCTGGCCGGGTTCCTCCACTAATACGTTCTGTGGGCCCTCCGGGATCACTTCGGGTCTCTCAACTACAGTGCTCTCTTGGGCATCCTCTGCTTCCGTCCTCGTGTACTGCAATGGCGACTGCTTCTCTTCCAGTTGTCCGTCCAGCTTCTTCCTGATGACGATTTCCTGTTCGGCTCCAGCCCGCTTCTCATTGGTAGGAGGGTTTAGGGGCGGAGGCTCTTCTTTGGGATTGATGGCTGGCTCCCCCGGAGTTAATGGGAGCCAGGGCGGATCCTTCTTTTCGCGACTTGGACCGGACCGGCACACGATTGGAGGTCTGGGCACGCCTCTTCTGCACATGGCCTCAGGCTCCTATGGCCGCCATTAAGATAACATTTGGCGGGAAAAGTCCAGAACACATTAACTAGGCACACGGGGTCCAATTCTTTTGGGCTGGGTACATCCTGTTCGTGACGCCAGGTTATGTCGAGCCTACTGGGACGAGGTACTCGGTACCTGACCGGGTCTGCTGCTGGGGGATGTCACGGGGTCCTGGTCCGGACCATGTCCTGGGCCCTGGCAACAATAAGGGGAATATTTACAGGGGATAATGTCAGTCGTGACACCACCCACGTTTTGTGGTCAATATGGGGGACGACCGCTGCTGCAGAACCTCCGGGGATGATGTTATAGCAGCTTGGGATGGAATAGTTCTCCGTGGGTAGAACTTGGTTCCCCGGGGCAGTGTTGATAAAGTCTATTGTGTAGTGTATGGTGCAGTGAACTTACTGTCCTGATGCTGCAGAATCTTCAGGGTTCAGAGCTGACAAGCTGGGGCTCTTCAGGTTGTAATCCTCTGCACACCTGTTGGAGGGAATCATGTTCAGGCAGAATCATGCAAGGGAGTCAGAAGCAGGGTTCACCGTGTTTACTTCTCAGCTTTCTCAGTTACAGCTCAGTCACAGTTCACTGTCACAAGTCTTTACACGGGCATCACTCTCCCCTCCGGGTTCCTTTACTCCCTGCAGCCAGGTCGTTCCTCTCTATGACCCTTCACTCTTTCTCTGTCCTTTCCAGGCTTTCACTCTCTCTCTTCTGCTTAGTGTGTGTGTCTCCGGACAGTATGGCGGTGGCTCGGAACCTGTGGGCCCTCCTGGTTGCCACTGAGCTGCCTGTCCTTTGGGGTAGGAACCCTAACTTGTAGCTAGAGTCCCCCGTCAGTTGTCTGGGGATGCCGGGTGGATCAACGGTCCCCTTCAGAGCCGACACTCTGTTGCTAGCCTAGCCTCCAATAGTCCTCCTGGGTGAGGCTCTACCAGGCTCCTTCTAACCGAGTCTTTGGGTTCAATAGGAGGGCTACTCCGCCTGCAGTCTGCCGTCTCAGCTGTGTTTGTAGGACCCAGTGCTACTGGTCCTCTCGTCCCTCACACTCCTGGGGTGCTGGCTCCAGATGGGCTTTCTTTCTGCGGCTCACACTGGCTTTCCAGATTCTGCGCTCCTTCCACCCCACTCTTCCAGGACGTGTGCTTCTTGTCTTTGCATCTCAGCCTACACCGGCCTACTGCTGTCTTTCGGCCTGTACCGTGCTTCTCAGCCTGCTGCTGGTCTGTGTCTTGGCTGCTCAGCACCCTTTGCCTACTGACTCCTTCCTCCTCCCCTGCTCTATATCTACCCTCTGTCACCTGACCTGCTTGCTGGCCCACCCACTGTCTCTAAACCCACCACCTCTTGCCCGCCTAGAGTTCCCGGGCTCCGGGTTGGGTGCTGCTCTCTAGTGGTTGTGTGAGCTATCTGTGAGGGTGTTGTGGTGCAACTGTCATTCCTCTTACCTGGCTGAAGTTCCCTATTTGACCTCCTGGTCGCAGGGGCGCCACACACACACACACACACACACACACACACACAGCCTGCACATACACACACACAGCCTGCACATACACACACACAGCCTGCAAAGCACACACACAAACAACCTGCAAACACATACAGCCTGCACACACATTGCACCTTCTCTCCTTTGTGCTTCATGCTATGTCCCTGAAAGTCTTCAGCCAGGACCAGGAAGGAGTGAATTAAGTGGTGCCGTGTCACATACATTATACATGCACACATTCCCTTTACAGCACACACACTATCCATGCACACATTCCCTATACAGCACACACACTATACATGCACACATTCCCTATACAGCACACACTCTATACAGCACACACTCTATTCATGCACACATTATCTCAGGGGTCCCCAACCACCGGGCCGCGGCCCAGTACCGGGCACGGGGGTCTGGGTGCCGGTCCGCGCCGCCGCAGACCAGCACTACACATTGTGTGCTCTGCGGCGGCTCCCGGAGTGATGTCACCGTCCCCTGCATCATTCATTACGTTCCCTCTCTCTTCTATTCACTAGCTGAGGAAAAAAACTACAGGAGAAGCCATCAGCCAATCACGGTGCAGCAGCCGGGCCCTGATTGGCTAGTGGCTTTTGCACTGTGATTGGCTGATGGCTTCTCTGAGGAAAAGAAGAGAGAGGCTGAGATGCAGCAGGTGCTGGGGGGGAGGGCAGTGAACGAAGTGTGTCTGTGTGTGTGTGAGATTGTGGCTGCCTGGAAGGGGAGGCTGAAAGAGGAGATTGGGGGGTTAAAGAGGAGAGACTGGGGGTTAAAGAGGAGGCTGGGGGTTAAAGAGGAGAGACTGGGGGGTTAAAGAGGAGAGACTGGGGGTTAAAGAGGATGCTGGGGGTTAAAGCAGAGACTGGGGGGGTTAAAGAGGAAACTGGGGGTTAAATAGGAGACTGGGGGGATAAAGAGGAGACTGGGGGGTTAAAGAGGAGAGACTGGAGTTAAAGAGGAGGCTGGGGGTTAAAGCAGAGACTGGGGGGTTAAAGAGGAAACTGGGGGTTAAAGAGGAGACTGGGGGGATAAAGAGGAGACTGGGGGTTAAAGAGGAGACTGGGGGGGTTAAAGAGGAAACTGGGGGTTAAATAGGAGACTGGGGGGATAAAGAGGAGACTGGGGGGTTAAAGAGGAGAGACTGGGGTTAAAGAGGAGGCTGGGGGTTAAAGCAGAGACTGGGGGGTTAAAGAGGAAACTGGGGGTTAAAGAGGAGACTGGGGGGATAAAGAGGAGACTGGGGGTTAAAGAGGAGACTGGGGGGTTAAAGAGAAGACTGGGGGGTTAAAGAGGAGAGACTGGGGGTTAAAGAGGAGAGACTGGGGTTAAAGAGGAGGCTGGGGGTTAAAGCAGAGACTGGGGGGGTTAAAGAGGAAACTGGGGGTTAAAGAGGAGACTGGGGGGATAAAGAGGAGACTGGGGGTTAAAGAGGAGACTGGGGGTTAAAGAGAAGCCTGGGGGGTTAAAGAAGAGACTGGGGGGTTAAAGAGGAGGCTGGGGGTTAAAGAGGAGACTGGGGATTAAAAGAGAGACTGGGGGTTAAAGAGGAGAGACTGGGGGTTAAAGAGGAGACTAGGGGGATAAAGAGGAAACTGGGGGGTTAAAGAGGAGGCTTGGGGTTAAAGAGAAGCCTGGGGGGGTTAAAGAGGAGACTGGGGGTTTAAAGAGGAGGCTGGGGGCTGAAAAAGGAGACTGCGGGCTGAAAAAGCAGGTTGTGGCTGGAAGAGGAGGCTGGGGGCTGGAAAAGGAGGCAGGGGCTGCAGAAGGAGGCTGGGGGCTGCAAAAGGAGGCTGGGGCTGCAAGGGGATAGAGAAATAAGAGATTCCCCACAAATAAGATGTAATGCATCTTTCGGGGAAACAGGATACTAAACCCTACCCTTCTACATGGCCCCACCCCATATGGTCAAAGCCCCGCCCCCTATAACACCCCCCACCAGGCCTCAGAGAAATTATCATGCTTGACGCCGGTCCCCGGAGCAAAAAAGGTTGGGGACCCCTGATCTATATAGCACACACATTATACATTATTATTATTGTATAAAATAATATTTTTTTTCCTTCATACCATGTCCTTTACTTCACTGTCTATTGTTCTATGTGCCTTTGCCATTCACCTTTACAGTCTCATCCCCCCTCCATCACCCTTCATCCACATAAGCCCCTCTCTCCTTCCCTCTTCTTTATTGAGCACCCATACTCTGGCACTGGACTGCTTGACCGTGTGCATGCCATTATAAAGTCTGAAGCCTACCAACAAATTTTGCAGCATAATGTGGGGCCCAGTGTGAGAAAGCTGGGTCTCCCTCAGAGGTCATGGGTCTTCCAGCAGGACAATGACCCAAAACACACTTCAAAAAGCACTAGAAAATGGTTTGAGAGAAAGCACTGGAGACTTCTAAAGTGGCCAACAATGAGTCCAGACCTGAATCCCATAGAAAACCTGTGGAGAGATCTAAAAATGGCAGTTTGGAGAAGGCACCCTTCAAATATCAGGGACCTGGAGCAGTTTGCCAAAGAAGAATAGTCTAAAATTCCAGCAGAACATTGTGAGAAACTCATTGATGGTTACTGATCACAGTTATTTTGGCTAAAGGTTGTGCAACCAAGTATTAGGCTGAGGGTGACAATACTTTTGTCTGGCCCATTTTTGGAGTTTTGTGTGAAATGATCAATGTTTTGCTTTTTTGCTTCATTCTGATTTGTGTTTTTTCATTGAAGACAAATTAACTGAAGATAATAATACCAAAGAATTTGTGATTGCAATCATTTTCAGGAAGAAACTGAGTATTATCTGACAGAATTAAGGTACCTTTACACGCCGCCACTGCAGGATGGATACCAACGGCTACTTCACGTGCACGAGCACGCCCAAACGGTTACCAACGGGAAACGCACCCTCTTTACACGCCGCCACAAGGTGCGCTACGCTACGCTACATCTACAGCTAGCTACATCGCCGGGTGTCTCAAGTAGCCATCTGTCGCCCATCGTACGTCATTTACACACCGCTACAACCATCTAATATGGGCGTACCTGGTGCAGCAGGGACAGCACATAGGCGTGCTACAATTGTGGATTACGAGACGTCCGTACGCTGATAGGACAAAGCAATAATACCATGATTGGCCAGGCATCGCAGGAGGCTGATTAATACATGACGCTCGTGCAATTGTGTAGTGTGACTCGTCAGCTCCTTAAATATGCCGCCCTGTGCGGCGACAACCAATCGCAACGCAGGAGCTTCCTCCAATGATCGTTGAAGGGGGCGCGGAAACCCGGAACCTGTGTCACGCCCCAGCTACATAGCATGGTGTAGGAAAAACCCTTCTGTTCCTTCTTTACACGCCGATACAGCTCGCTACAATCGGCGATGTAGCCATCTGTTTATGGGCAGTGCACGGATACAGATGTATCTGTAGCCGGCTGTGTCGTCCCATCTTCAGACGCCGCTACTACGGGCGATATTGGCGCGACAAGCTACATTTGTAGCCTGTAGCGGGTTGTATGCATCCTGCAGTGGCGGCGTGTAAAGGTACCTTTACAGAGGTGTCAATACTTTTGGCCGCAGTGCCCCAGTACCAGATGCCCAGTCACCACTACTTCTCCAAGAAAGGTGTACCTGCGCTACACCAGCATGTCGCAGACAACATCACCGCTTCCTTGAGAAACTCTGTGTGTGACAGGATGCATTTCACCACAGACACTTGGACCAGTAAGCATGGACAAGGGCGTTAGATGTCACTGACTGGGCATTGGTTAATTATGGTGAGAGCTGGAGAAGGGTCTGCTGTCCAAGTCTTGCCGTCCCCACGAGTTGTGCGTCCATCTTCTGTAGATAGAAGTTCCTCCACTGTTTCTGCCTCCTCAACCTAGTCTTGGTCCTCCACCTCCGCCCAAAGCCTGTCTGGTAATGCCACCCGCGTTGTAACTGCACAAAAGGAATCCTGCACACCTCCCTACTATGCTGGCAGCAGGGCTCAATGCCATCAGGCGGTCTTTACCTTGAAATGCCTAGGAAATGTGAGTCACACAGCTGAGGAGTTGTGGTCAGCTCTGGCGACCGAGTTTCAGCAAGGATTGTCTCCACTCAACCTGCAGCCAGGGAAGGCCGTGTGCGACAATGCTGCAAACCTGGGTGCGGCTCTTCGCCGGGGCAATATTACACACGTGCCTTGTATGGCTCACGTGTTGAAGCTGGTTGTCCAGCAATTTTTGACACACTATCCTGGCCTAGATGGGCTTCTGCAGAGGGCACGGTTGCTGTGTGCTCACTTCCGGCGTTCGCATCCCGCAGCTCAAAGACTCACTTCGCTCCAGGAGTCTTTCGGCTTGCCCGTTCACCGGCTGAAATGCAATATGCCGACACGGTGGAATTCTACTCTGCACATGTTGCAGCGACTGTGGCAGCACCGCCGAGCCCTGATGCAATACGTTATGACATATAGCCTGGGCCAACGAGATCCAGAGGTGGGGCAGATCACGCTGCAGGAGTGGTCTCAGATCAAGGACCTATGCACCCTTCTGCACAGTTTTGAGATGGCGACGAAGATGTTTAGTGCTGACGATGCCATTAGCAGCATGACTATTCCGGTCATCTACATGCTGGAGCACACTCTAAACAATATTCTGAGTCAGGTGGTGGGACAAGAGGAGGTTGAGGAAGTACAGGAGGAGTCCTATGCGGACGGGATGACAACATCTGCAAGATCCTCACAGTCGGCAGCACCAAGACGGCAGGCATGAGAGGGTGGTGGAGAGGCATTCACGAGGGCGCATGTTAGCAACCAACCTCTTAAGGAAGGTGCAGGAGCCCAGGAAGAAATGAAGGATGAACTGGTGATGGGCATTGAAGAGTCAGCAGATGAGGGAGACCTTGATGACATTTCTGTTGTGCGAGGTTGGGGGGAGAGGGCAGAGGAAGGAAGTATCATTCTCACCTCCCCACCACCAACACAACAAGGACTTGATCCTCCTGGGTGCGCAAGACACATGAGCACCTTCTTGCTGCACTACCTGCAACATGACTCTCGGATTGTGCGAATTAGGAGTAATGCAGACTACTGGGTTGCCACACTATTAGATCCTCGGTACAAGAGCAAATTTGCTGAAATAATTCCTGCCATACAAAGGGACTCACGCATGCAGGACTATCAGCAGAAGCTGATACATAATCTCAGATCGGCTTTTCCACAAACCACCAGTGGTAGTAATAGACAGAGTGAATCTCCCAGTTCCAACTTGTCAACCGTGGGACTGTCAAGTCATCATCACTCACACTGTACCAGTAACACCATATCTGGTGGTGGTACCAGCAATTTTGTGACCTCGTTTCAAGATTTTTTCAGACCATCATTTTCAAGGCCTGAAGGCACGAGAAGTCTGACACATAGTCAACGCCTGGAGGGATGGTACATGAGTATCTCCAACTTAACATCGATGCAATGACTGGGGAACTGGAGCCTTGCTCATTTTGGAACGTGTCTTTAGTGCTGCTGGTGGTGTGCTGACATAAAGGCGTACTGTCACATCGCCATTGGACTCGGTGGCCGGTGTTCCTTCCTCGGCCGCTGGGAGGAGCCGGATTCCTTCGGCTGGTGGCGCCGGTGATAGGAGGGCCTTGTCCTCATACGGAACTGCTCCCGCGACGTCTGCCTCTGTTGCTGAGCGCCGCTGTGTTTCCCCTCTGGGTGGTGTTGGTCGCAGAGGAGCGGGCCCTGCAGAGGTGTCCGTTAGGCGCAGCCTGCGTTCTTCTGTCAGAGGTGGGGTGGGTGGAGCCAGTCGTGCATCTCCATCTGGCCTGGGTCTAGGGGCGGTCCAGATGAGGTTATCAGGCTGTGAGCTCCAGCCTATGGGAGGTAACCGCGCCCTTCAAATACATTGGAGCCTGTCTTGCAGGCCGCCAGATATAGTTTTGGTTCCCCAGTGACATAGTGTGTGTGTTTTGGTTTTGACTCTGACCTTTGCCTGGATTTTCGACTCTGTTACCGCCTGACGATTTTGTACCTTCGCTGCCCTCTCGGTTTTGACTCGGACTCCTGACTACGTTCTTCGGTTCCTGATTTTTCCCTTCCTAGACGACCTCCCTGCTCTGCTGCTCTCATAGGTAGCTACCTCCTGGGCTCCGCTATAATTCCAGATCCCTGTATAGGGGTTAAGGGTCTCGGGGTTTCTCGGAGTGCTGCCTTACCAGCAGCTCAGCCTCACAGCGGATGGTCGTCACATTATATCTGGCCATACCATTTTTTCTATATATATATATCGACTATATATATATTTAAACGCATTCCCTTACCATTTTTTTTTTCCTCTCTCCTTTTCCCAATGGTTTTACCTGTTGGTTTTTTTTTCTTTACTCTGAGCTGTTTCAGCTGTTAATTGCTTCCCTCAATGCATCTGTGTCCAGCTTCTCAGTCCTGTGAAGGAACACTCCCATCATCTCATTCCAACATGCTGTACAAGCCACAATCTGAAGTCCTCTGCATGAACGCTGGAGATCAGAAGGCCTCATTCCCTGGATGTCAGCACCTGGGTGGCTCTGGCTATGCCTGCTCAGGTGCCCAGGTAGGATTGCCCGCAAATGCGGCCAAAGTCCTGTTACCTATTTCTTTGACTTACCTTAAGAAATCTGTGTGTTTAGAGGCTTATGTAGACAGTGGCTCAGAGGGGAATTTCATTGATCTCCTAGTAGCAAGAAATCTAGGTGTACCACTACTAAGGCTTAATGCCCCCATTAGAACCACTGCAGTTAATGGTACTCCCCTCATTCAGGGTGGAGTGGAATTTGTCACTGAGGAAGTGTCAATGTTGGTGGGGTCTTTACATGCTGAAAATGTGTCATTTTTTGCTGTCAGCAATTTATCATCTGCAGTAATCCTGGGCATGCCATGGTTGCGTAAACATAACCCAGTCATAGACTGGCACTTGGGTGACATCGTGCGCTGGAGCCCAAAGTGTCAGGGTAACTGTATCTCGCTATCTGTAAACCAAGTGAAGGTCAAGTCTCCCCCCTTTGTACCATATGCCTTTAGAGATTTTGAAGATGTATTTTCTATTCAGGAATCAGAGAAATTACCCCCTCACAGAAAGTATGATTGCGCCATAGATTTGATACCTGATTCTCGATCTCCCGAAGGGGAGAAATATTAATCTCTCTGGTCCAGAACGTCAGGCCACGAATGATTACATAGCAGACAGTCTGAGAAAAGGGTATATTAGACCGTCCACCTCACCAGTAGGGCTGGTTTCTTTTTTGTGGGAAAGAAAGATGGTGGCCTCAGACCTTGCATTGATTACCGCGAATTAAACGCGATCACTGTAAAAAAACAGTATCCTCTTCCACTCATCCCTGATCTTTATAATCAGCTCTTGGGAGCCAAATATTTCACCAAACTGGACCTCAGGGGAGCATATAACCTTGTCCGTATAAAAGCAGGTGATGAGTGGAAGACCGCGTTTAACACACCTCTCGGCCATTTTGAGTATCTTGTAATGCCATTCGGGTTAAGTAACGCACCTGCAGTGTTTCAGAATTTTGTCAATGATATTTTCAGAGATATCAGTGGTGTATATGTGGTCATTTATTTGGACGACATTCTGGTTTTTTTCTCCTGGTCTTTGGTCGTACGTCCGACATGTCCGTACTGTACTCCAGAGACTCAGAGAGCATTCTTTATTCGCCAAATTAGAGAAATGTGTCTTCATGGAGGAGGAGATAAACTTTTGGGGTATATTATATCTGCTAAAGGTTTCGCATGTATCCTGCCAAAATTAAACCCATTAAGGAATGGGTACAACCCAAGTCTCTGAAGGCACTGCAGCGATTCTTGGGTTTCGCTAATATTATCGCAAATTTATTAAAGGGTTTTCCGATTTAGCCAAACCACTCACTGATTTGACACGGAAAGGGGCGGATGTGGTTAATTGGAAGCCTGAAGCAATTTATGCGTTTTCTAAGTTAAAGGAATGTTTCTCCTCTGACCCTATATTGGTTCAGCCTGATCTGGACCGCCCCTTCATTGTAGAGGTAGATGCCTCTGAAGTTGGAGTGGGAGCAGTGCTATCACAAGGCACTGCATCCCTCACTCAGCTTCGTCCGTGTGCCTTCTTTTCCCGAAAATTTTCGTCTACCGAGATGAATTATGACATAGGTAACCGAGAGTTGTTGGCAATCAAATGGGCCTTCGAGGAATGGCGCCACTTCCTCGAAGGCACCAAACATAAGATTACCGTAATTACTGACCACAAAAACCTCACCTACTTGGAGTCAGCAAAAAGATGATCCTAGACAGGCTAGTGGGCTTTGTTTTCTCCAGATTGATTTTGTTATCACTTCGACAGTACTAAAAATGTGAGAGCGATGCCTGTCTCGAAGTTTTTGCCCCATACAAGTCGGGGACGTGAACGACTCCCTTTAGCCAAGGGGATTGTTGTCTCGGCTGTGTCTTTGGATCTTTGAAGAGATTCGTAGATCTCGAACAGGCCCCTGACACTACTCCTGCCCAGAACTATTCGTCCTGCCAATACGCCTCAAAGTCTTAGGAATCTCTGATCCGTCCTCGCAGGCATCCGGTATCAATACACCATCAGACTTGTGAACAGGATTGTGGTGGCCAACCATAGTGCGGTGACGGTGAAGTGGCCAGCGCAACGCCCGCGTGCCCAGCCTTGAGAGGTGATAATCTTTTATGACGCTGGGAGCTTGTTCTGGTATCCTAGACAGCTATGTTTAGTCTAACCGCAGATTTCATTTTGTTTCATTCCTACCAGGTACTAAATGTGAGAGCCTGATGCACTTCTAATTTTTGCTCCCATACAAGTGGTGGCTGTTGCCGACTTCCCATGTTGTTCCTAGTGGGTATTGTTGTCGGCTAGTGACCTCTTTGATCTTAGTTAGGAGTGCTAGATCTGAGAACGAGGCCCTGACTATTGCCAGAACTTATTCGTCCTGCACATCACGCCTAAAGTCCAGGTTACAGCCGTCTCATATCCGTCCTGCAGGGACATCCTGTATCTACCCTCGTTATCCTGTGAACAGGAGTTTGTGGTGGCAACATAGTAAAGGACTGTAAGGAATATGTACTGGCTTGTGAAACCTGTGCTCGCGCTAAGTCTCCTCGCAACCGCCCTGCCGGGTTGCTCCAGTCCTTGCCTACCCCTGAGGGTCCTTGGACTCATATCTCCATGGATTTTATTACTGACCTGCCACTCTCAGAAGGGAAGACTTGTATCTGGGTAGTGGTAGACAGATTCAGCAAGCAGTGTCATTTTGTTCCGCTATCCGGGTTACCTAATTCCGAGACCCTGAGCAAATATTTATTAATCATGTTGTGCGATTGCATGGTGTTCCTGTGAATATTGTTTCTGACAGGGGCACCCAGTTTGTTTCTAAGTTTTGGAGGGCATTCTGTAAACGGATTGGAATTGACTATTCCTTTTCTTCTGCCTATCACCCTGAAACAATGGTCAAACCGAGCGCGCTAATCAAGCTCTCGAACAGTATCTACGTTGTTATGTCTCTGAGCATCAATCTGATTGGGTGGAACATCTGCCACTAGCAGAATTTGCCATGAATAACCAGTACCAGGAGTCCATCAAGACCACCCCTTTCTACTGTAATCATGGCTGCACCCGCGCTTTTGTTCATTTTCTTCTAGGCTTTCTGACGTCCCTGGGTAGAAAGGTCGTAGATCAGTTAAAGACTATCTGGTCTGAAGTGAACAAAAACTTGAAGGGGCTCAGACTAGGCAGGCGTCTTCTGCTAATAAACGGCGCTCCAGGGTCCAGACCTGGGAGTTGGGGACAAAGTTTGGTTGTCTACGAAAAATATCAAGCTCAAAGTGCCATCTGCCAAACTAGTCCCAGGTTTATTGGTCCGTTGAAATAATTGACGTGATTAACCCTGTAGCCTTTCGTCTGAAGCTCCCTCAATCATTCAAACTGCCCAATGTATTCCATAAATCCCTTCTCAAATTGTACCGATCTCCGATTCGTCCTGTCCGGTCCCCTCCTCTCCGGTCTTGGTCGGGGTGCCGTGGAATACGAAGTTCAACGATCCTTGATTCCCGTTTAGTGAGAGGATCCGTGCAGTATCTGGTACATTGGAAGGGCTATGGTCCGGAGGAGAGGTCCTGGGTGCCTGCCAGTAATATCCATGCCAAGGGTTTGATCAGGAAGTTTCATCTTCTTCGTCCCAATAAACCGGGTTTTGTGGGTCCGGAGGCCCCTCGTAGAGGGGGGGGTACTGTCACATCGCCATTGGACTTGGTGGCCGGTGTTCCTGCCTCGGCCGCTGGGAGGAGCCGGATTCCTTCGGCTGGTGGCGCTGGTGATAGGAGGGCCTTGTCCTCATACGGAACTGCTCCCGCGACGTCTGCCTCTGTCGCTGAGCGCCGCTGTGTTTTCCCTCTGGGTGGTGTTGGTCGCAGAGGAGCGGGCCCTGCAGAGGTGTCCGTTAGGCGCAGCCTGCGTTCTTCTGTCAGAGGTGGGGTGGGTGGAGCCAGTCGTGCATCTCCATCTGGCCTGGGTCTAGGGGCGGTCCGGATGAGGTCATCAGGCTGTGAGCTCCAGCCTATGGGAGGTAACCGCGCCCTTCAAATACATTGGAGCCTGTCTTGCAGGCCGCCAGATATAGTTTTGGTTCCCAGTGACATAGTGTGTGTGTTTTGGTTTTGACTCTGACCTTTGCCTGGATTTTCGACTCTGTTACCGCCTGACGATTTTGTACCTTCGCTGCCCTCTCAGTTTTGACTCGGACTCCTGACTACGTTCTTCGGTTCCTGATTTTTCCCTTACTAGACGACCTCCCTGCTCTGCTGCTCTCATAGGTAGCTACCTCCTGGGCTCCGCTATAATTCCAGATCCCTGTATAGGGGTTAAGGGTCTCGGGGTTTCTCGGGGTGCTGCCTTACCAGCAGCTCAGCCTCACAGCAGATGGTTGTCACACGTACACGTCTGTCCACCCAAAATGTGGACAGACTAACATTCATAAAGATGCACAAGGCATGGATCCGCAAGGACTTTTCTACCCCTGTGTCATTCTGGGGAGACTAAAGCCTTGTGGATTTTTGCCTAAAAGTAACCATTTAAAGTTTGCAACTGTGGTGCAATTGATGCCACTTAAGTGGTGTCTGTGCCCAAAATTTTTTGAAAAAAGGGAGACTATTTTTGTAGTCCCCTAAATTGTGACACAATGCTCATCGTCTGCACAAGGCCTTACAGATAGTGAGGAAAAACATCACAAAATACTCATCGTCTGAATGTGGCATTACACATACTGAAGTAAAAATAAAGCAATACTCATCGTCTGAACGTGGCCTTAAGGTACCTTTACACGCCGCCACTGTGCCTAGCAACAGGTATCCACCGCACGTGCACGCGCACGTTTTTAACTGTGGATACCGATCGCTGATGCCGCATATAGACGCCGCCATTGCGTTGTCAACTGAAGGTATCTTTGTTCCCTGGAAGTTCCGACAGATCCTGCGGCTTACTTCCTGTTGAATACCTTCCCTGCTTTACACGCCGCTACCACAAAGGAATATGGGCGTACATATTTCGCGCCTCAAGTACATAAGCGTGACAGAGTTGTGTATTCCGTGACGCTAATACGCTGATTGGACAACGCAATTGCATCATGATTGGCCAGCTTGCGCAGGAAGGCTGGCTAATACATTGCAATTGTGTAGTGTGAATGGTCAGCTCTTTAAATATGGCACCCTGTGCAGGGACAGCCAATGGTAACCCAGTAGCCCCCACCAATGATCGCTGATGGGGCGTGGTATCCATGACGCTGTGGCATTCCCCTGGGAGTTCACTAGGCAACGCAACATCCATGCCTGTGCCCCGTTTAGATGCTACTACCATGGCAATTGTGCCTTTGTGTTGCCTTGGGTTTTTGAGCACGGCTCAGCAACAGGTATTCGAAGCGACTGCGGGACACCGGGAGGAACTGCCCTATTTACACGCCGCCATTTCGTAGCAATTTCATGGCAATAGGCACAATTATCCCCAGTGCCCGGCAGTTGCTACCTTCCAGTGGTGGCGTGTAAAGGGACCCTTACAGATACAGATTTAGAAATCAAGTAATACTCATCGTCTGCATGAGGCATTACAGAAACCGAAGTAAAAATCAAGCAATACTAATCGTCTGCATGGTGCCTTACAAATACTGGAGTAAAATCGGATTTTCGAAGGGCATGACATTCCTATATCTGTGTCTCCTCCTCGTTTTACTCGTCCATCTCTTTTCTTTTCGCGTTTTTATATGTATTTGTCACTTTTCCATGAGTTTGTTGTATCTTCTGAGAAATTTGTCACCTTTTGGACACCTTAGATGTTGTTTTCTATGTGTTAGTATGTGTTTGTTTTTTCCTTCCATTGTTTTCAATGATACTTGACTGTGTTTGACGAACATTCGACAAGCATACGACAAACAAACCCCAATTCGACAAACCGAATCGAATTCAAACACTAGGGTGGTGGATCATCTCTAATATTCAGTGACAGGTTCCCTTTGACTTTATCCGGCTTACTAGGCACAAACAGGTCTCTGACGTATCTCTCTGTTTTTTCTATAGTATCCACAAAAGTAATGGTGGTCCCACCTGTGTGTGGCGGGGCATGACTTTTATAGGAAAGCTTGCACAAGCTTTGACTTCATGTAGCCTTCTAGGCCTAAACAGGTTCTCTGACCTACCTCTGTTTTTTCTATAGTACTCCACAAAAGTAATGGTGGTCCCACCTGTGTGTGGCGGGCCATAAACATTGACGGGCTGGTCAAGCGCTTGCATGAGCTTCGAAGGGATCCCGCCCACTCGGCCTATTCAGGTCACTGACCTACCTCTGTAGTTTTTACTGTAATACTTCACAAAATGTTTAGTTGCTGAGCAAGGTTTAACCATGAAATGCTAGGCCAGGTCCTGTTCCAGACCCTGTGCCATGCATGCAAGCTGGGCCATTGAGCAATTTTGGGTCTGGGAGAATTGATGCCATTTTGCTGTAGGTGTGACCCTTTGAAAGGAGTAAGGATTCTTGTTGGGGTCCCCTTGCTATGTTTTACATGATTTAAGAAGGGTGTGACATGTCCATACCTGTGTCTCATTCTCCTTTTACTCTTCCACCTTTTTTTACTTAATGTAGAAAACTTAAAGCGAACCTATCACTCCCCCGGACATCAAAAGCTAAAATAGCCACCTTCTGCAGCACTAAGGCTGCATTCAGAGAAGGTGTCTATAGCCTTTTGATGCCCTATATACAATGAAATATGCACTTAGATAAATGCTTACACACGTTCATGTGACAGTGAGGGGAGGCAGCAGCAGGCGAGCACAATGATTGACAAGAGGGGGCGGGTCAGAAGAGCGCGAATCCCCACCTCCCGGTCACCGGTCTTCTTAAGTGTAAGCATTTATCTAAGTGCATTTTTGATTGTATATAGGGCATCAAAAGGTCATAAACACCTTCTCTGAATGCAGCCTTAGTGCTGCAGAAGGTGGCTATTTTAGCTTTTGATGTCCGGGGGAGTGATAGGTTCGCTTTACGTTTTCTACTTTATCACTCCCCCGGACATCAAAAGCTAAAATAGCCACCTTCTGCAGCACTAAGGCTGCATTCAGAGAAGGTGTCTATGGCCTTTTGATGCCCTATATACAATCAAACATGCACTTACATAAATGCTTACACTTAAGAAGACCGGTGACCGAGAGGTGGGGATTCGCGCTCTTCTGACCCGCCCCCTCTTGTCAATCATTGTGCTCGCCTGCTGCTGCCTCCCCTCACTGTCACATGAACGTGTGCAAGCATTTATCTAAGTGCATATTTTATTGTTATATAGGGCATCAAAAGGCTATAGACACCTTCTCTGAATGCAGCCTTAGTGCTGCAGAAGGTGGCTATTTTAGCTTTTGATGTCCAGGGGGGGTGACAGGTTCGCTTTAAGCCACTTAGCCTGTGACTATTTGTACTGTGTTTGAATTGTTGTCACTTTTTGTGGTGTTTGTTGTCGATTCTGAGTAGTTTGCCAGCTTTTGGAGCCCTTTGAAGGTGTTTTCTATGTGTTTTCAGTAGCCTGCCATTGATTTCAATGGGGTTCATGTTGTTCGACGAATATTCGATGAACAAATCTCACATTCAATGAATCAAATCGAATTCGAACATTAGGGTGGTGGCTCATCTCTACTCTGGACTCTCTTCTTCAAACTCCACCAAATCCAAAAGCTCTACACAGATGTCTGGTGACCATTCATGATACAATATTTCTATCCTCCACTTCCTCAAGATGCCTGGACTATCACTTTAATAAGCCCCTGTACCTTGTGTAAACCCAATCCTTTTGCAGACTGTTAGCTCTTTTGAGCAGGGTCACCTTTATTTTTGCCTTAAGTATTGTAGTGTATCCATCTACCTCATCTATGTAAATATTCCCATCCTGTCCTTCTCCAAGTCTGGCCTCTTGTATTATCTTTCTACACCCCCATGCATTTTATAGCACTTTATCTGTATTTGTACAGATCATGGCTGGTGAAGGTTCATGCAGCATTATGTGAGTCCCCTATTTATCATATTGATAGCTGGACCATATATGACAGTGTGGCGCCCTGCTCACGCAGGTAGCCACAGCCTTTCCTACTGCACAGCTGGGTTTCCACAGCAGGTACCTACTACATGCAACACCTTCTACCCCGACACAGTAGGGGGAGCTAGAGTCACTGACTTTAGGTGAGATCCCCTATAAATACTGCTGCTGGGGGAGAAGTTAGTTAGAGTGTGCAGACGCTAGGAGAGCTGCGAAGACGTCCTGGAGCTCGGTGCCGCGGTTATGCCCAAACCAGTGACCCGAAGTGGCCCTTCTACTGCTTCTTCCCTGGCTTCAAGTCCCACTCCAAGCTGCCCCTTTACTCTACGCTGCCCTGGAGGCCCAGCTCCACCTGTAGGGAGCTTTGCCATACTTGCCGCAATACCATCGCTCTCTGGAGGACTGTGGCGGCGCTGGTGACCCATCACCAGGTACTACAGGTGGCGTCACGAGACAACAAACTCTTATCCCTTGTACATAACCCCTCTTTGAAGTGTTACCCAGGCTACGGGCTCAGGCACCACCACCCATGACATCCCCGTGAACCCCTCAGAGCCTGATACCCGAGTACCTCCCGTCCTGGGGCCCGACATAATTCCTGGCGTCACGAACAGGATTTCGTGCCCGGTGTTACCGGGTACTGTGTGCCGTGATTTGAACTATATTGTGTGACTGTTGAACTACGCCGCCATCACTGCGCCGAAGAGCGGGAAGAACAGGGGTGTGTCGGTCTGTAGAGTGCGAAACTGAAGCCCGCCCCTCGCTCAGTCGTGCATTCCTGAGCGTCCGGAAATCCCGAACTGTTTAACTGTTTGAACACTGACTGTAATTCACTAGGGGGGCCTCCAGCATGTTGGCCTCCTCCAGCGACGACGAAAGCACATTCGTTGACCCTGAGAATTACCCTGTAGTGACCATGGCTGCCTCCAATAGCACTGCCAGCACCACCGCGGGCGCAATCTCCCCGATCATGCCGATCTCACTCCCATACATCCCGGGGGTCAAGTGGTTGCCCCAGTATGATGGTCACCCTGATATGTTGACTGTTTTCAGGAAAAAAAATCACTAGTGTCCTGGACATTCATGCGATGACTGGTCAGCAGCGCGCTGCTGTGGTACTCGGACAGTTTACTGGTGCGGCAGAGAAAGAGAGTGAGTTCTGGTCTGCTGCTGAACTGAGATCAGTGACTACTATATTTGATAAATTGAGAGCTACTTTGAAGAGTGCAAGGAGGCTGATATACGCATGCACTTCCATCACTGCTACCAGAGACCAGGAGATGATATCAGAGCTTACGCTTGGCACGTAGAGGAAGCATTGAGAGCCCTTAAGCATGTCAGCCCTGCCAGTGTACCTAATGAAAATAAGCTCTTGATTGAACGATTTACCCGGGGAATGCTATCCCCCGAGGACAAAAAGAGTGCGTTGGTGGTCACTGAGCCACCCAGAAGCTGACTTTAACACTTTAAAGGACATGGACATAAAGGGGTTGTGGCCAGTAGAGACCCATGAAGCTGCTATCAAACGGTGGTGCAGTGGTGCGGCGCAGGCTACCCCGAAACCAGTACCCATGTCTGCGGGTGCGCACAGTGTACAACCCGCTCAGCCTGACAAGTATGACTCTCTGCATGCTGAGATGCGTGCTGAAATGCGCCAAATGAGTAAAAACGTAACTAAAGTGATGGAAACTCTAAAGCTGCAGCAGAGTCCCCAGCAAGTATCAAGACCCCAGCCCCGACCTCAACCGCTGATTCAACTTGCTGACAGGCCGGAGGATGTATCCTGGATGAGAGCGAGGCAAGCCACCGTGTACCGAGGGAGAACCACCGACCGTTACAGCTCCACTGGGGAACCCATCTGCCGTCGCTGCAACAGAACCGGTCACATCACAAGGAGCTGTCCTTGGAGCAAAACCCCAGGAGTAACTCAACAGGGTCCAGCCACCTGGTACAAGACCTTCATCAGATAGAGGCCATCCCTGTTAATTGTACTAGATGGCATCCCAACACCTGCTCTGCTGGATACCGGGACGCAGGTGACCACTATCCCCTATATCCTTTATAAGAAGTACTGGGCTGATGCAGAATTGAAACAGCCTGCCGTGGACTTCACCCTCAGTGCGTTTAACGGTGCACCACTAACTGTGATGAGGGTTATGGCCACTTTACACACACAGATATCTGTTCAGATATTGGTCACAGATCTCTGGTTGCAGTGAAATCATGGACACATTGTTCCATTTGTACCCAGCCACAAAATGGAGCAATGTGTCCATGATTTCACCCCAACCAGAGATCTGTGATCAATATCTGAACAGATATCTGTATGTGTAACATGGCCTTTAGGGCCGCTTTACACACAACAACTTCTGTGACCAACTTCTGAACAGATCTCTGGTTGCAGTGAAATCATGGACACATTGCTCCATTTGTACACAGCCACAAAATCTAACAATGAGTCCATGATTTCACTGCAAGCAGAGATCTGTTCAGAAGTTGGTCACAGAAGTTGGTGTGTGTAAAGCGGCCCTTAGAGAAGTACCAATAAAGGTGGTGAGGGTGGAATTGCAAAACCAAGGGGTTCTAGTAGTAGTAGAAGCAAGTAATGCAAATGACCCGTATATAATACTTGGTACAAATGTTGTTAGCAATTGCATGGGAGAAGTTTTGTCTTTGCTTCAACAGATTGCAGATACTGTCAAACCTGGTCAGAGGAAGGTCCTTCAGCGTGAGATAAGAGCCCTCCTGCACCATCAACGGGTAACAATCACAGGTGGTGAAATTGGTACGGCACGGGTGACAGACGCGTTTCCTATTGTGATTCCCCCAATGAGTGAGATGATGATATGGTGTTGAGCAGCTATAGGTCTGAGAGGGCAGGACTACCAGGCATTAGTGGAGCCCATCAGCACAGAGCACAGACCTACACTTTTGACAGCTAGGGGGTAGTTGATGTACACAATGGGAGAGTACCAGTTCGCATCTTAAACTGTGGCAGTGAAGAGGTTAAGTCACCCAGGTATGCAACCGTTGCTAAATTGTACACAGTAAACAATAACGAGATCCAAGCAGTGGGACCCTTACCCCATGCCGAAGGGGCAAAACCTGATGATACAACAGGGCCACTGGAGGACTGGTGCCAGCAACTCCATGTAGGGACTGACACCGATCCTGTGTATGAAAAGCAAGGTGTTTACCGGGTAGTCAAAGAGTTTGAACAAGTCTTTAGTAACCATTCACTTGACTTTGGCAAGATAAAGGGGGTGCAACATCATATCCCCACAGGTACAGGACATGAAGGACGTAGGGGTTATACGAGATAGCTGTAGCCCCTGGGCAGCCCCATTAGTCCTAGTCAGGAAGAAAGATGGCAGCATGAGGATGTGTGTAGACTATAGGCAAATATACCGCATAACACACAAGGATGCTTACCCGTTACCTCGTATAGAGGAATCCTTAGCTGCATTGAAGTCTGCCAATTATTTTTCCACCTTAGACCTCACTAGTGGGTATTGGCAGGTGTCTGTAGCCGAGGAAGACCGCAAGAAGATGGCATTCACAACACCTATGGGCCTGTGTGAATTTAACAGCCTGTGAGTTTAACAGCCTGCCATTTGGACTATGTAATGCACCTGGAACCTTCCAGAGATTGATGGAGAGTTGCCTGGGGCATAAGAACTTTGAGACAGTACTGCTCTACCTGGATGACGTGATTGTGTACTCTCAGACCTATGAGGCACACGTAACCCATCTAGCAGAAGCTCTGGCCAAATACGGGATGAAGCTGAAACCATCCAAATGCCACCTGTTAAAGCCAAGAGTACAGTACCTGGGACACATAATCAGTGCTGAAGGTGTGGCCCCTGATCCAGACAAGGTGACAGCTATCAAGGAGTGGCCAAAACCCAAGACCCCGAAGGAAGTACGTCAATTTCTGAGACTGGTGGGCTACTATGGGTGGTTCATAAAGGAGTACACGAAGAAGGCTGCTCCCCTGCAAAACCTCTTAACAGGCCATCCCAAGAAGGACAAGTCTAAGGATTCTCCGTGGTAGTGGGGCAAAGAACAAGAGGAATCATTCCAGATGAGGAAGGAAGCCCTGACAGGAGAAGAAATTCTTGCTTACCCGGACTACAACCTGCCATTCCTGCTATACATGGATGCCAGCAATGTGGGACTTGGAGCTGTCCTTCCTTCTCAGAGGCAAGAGGGCAAAGAGAGAGTGATTGCCTATGCCAGTAGGAAGCTGCGCCCCACAGAGAGGAACCCAGAGAACTACAGTTCCTTCAAGCTGGAATTCCTGGCCTTGGTCTGGGCCGTCACAGAAAGGTTTAAGCACTTATTGCTATCTAGCAAGTTCACAGCCTACACGAATAACAATCCGCTGACCCACCTGGAGACTGCAAAGTTGGGAGCCATGGAGCAGTGATGGATGGCCAGATTGTCCAACTATCAGTTTACCATCAAGTACCCGGCTGGGCACAAGAATGGAAACGTGGATGCCTTGTCCAGAATGCCTCACCTGTCAGATGTGGGCGTGGATGAAGATAAGCTAGAAGAAGTGGAGTTACCTGCATTCCATCAATTAAGAGTAACTCAGTGGCAGCAAATCCGTAAAGACCCTCCTGTGAAAATGGTGAACCCGTTGCCACACTTTGGTTGGAAGGAAGTGCAAGAAAATTACCCGGCTGTCAGTTTGGTTAAGAAGCTAATAACCCAAGAGTCAGCAAAACTACGAGAAAACCCCCAACCAGAAGTCAAACATCCGTGGAACGTGAGGAACAAGCTGTTCATTTATCAGGAGAAGCTCTGCAGAAGACATATCAACTGAAAGGTCTCACAAGATGGTCTGGCAAATCACTGTGACGATGTCAGAAGTGCAGATGGTGTTGAACGCCTTCCACAACCAGACTGTTCATTTTGGGTAGAAGAAGCTGGAGATGCTACTGAATGATAGGTTCTTTTGGGTAAAAAGAAAAAAATATAGTGTTGCGCCATCTGTGGATCTCTCCTGCCTTAAAAGCTGTCGTATTAAGAAAAAACTAACCTTTAAAGGTTGTGCCAGATCCGCACAACCAGATTGTGAGCGTAGTTTGTGGCTCAGGCTGCCAGCCTTGGATCTGTAGTGCTCCTGTATCCTCAATCACCTCTGCTCCTGACCTCGTGTAGTCCACGCTCTCACTCCAGGGTTGAGTTAGGAAATTCCAGGTTGATCCAATAATGGATGAGTATGAGGAAAAAGCAAATATGCTAAATGACTTTTTTTCAACAGTATTTACACAAGAAAATCCCATGACAGACAATATGATCAGTGATAACAAAAATTCTCAATTAAACGTCACCTGCTTAACCCAAGAGGAAGTACGGCATCGTCTAAAAATCACTAAAATTGACAAATCCCCGGGCCCAGATGGGATACACCCCAGAGTGCTGCAGGAATTAAGTACTGTCATAGACCATTATTTTTAATATTTAAAGATTCCATAATAACAGGGTCTGTACCACAGGTCTGGCGCATAGCAAATGTGGTGCCAATATTCAAAAAGGGGACAAAAACTGAACTTGGAAATTATAGGCCAGTAAGCTTAACCTCTACTGTGGGTAAAATCCTAGAGGGTTTTCTAAGAGATGCTATACTGGAGTATCTGAAGAAAAATAACCTCATGACCCATTATCAACATGGTTTTACGAGGGACCGTTCCTGTCAAACTAATCTAATAAGCTTCTATGAAGAAGTAAGTTCTGGACTGGACCAAGGAAATGCAGTGGATGTGGTGTATATGGACTTTTCAAAAGCTTTTGATACGGTGCCACACAAAAGGTTGATACATAAAATGAGGGCAATGGGGATAGGGGAAAATATGTGTAAGTGGGTTAAGAACTGGCTTAGTGATAGGAAACAAAGGGTGGTTATTAATGGAACACACTCAGAATGGGTCACAGTTAACAGTGGGGTACCACAGGGGTCAGTGTTGGGCCCGCTTCTATTTAATATATTTATTAATGACCTTGTAGGGGGCATACAGAGTAGAATCTCAATATTTGCAGATGACACTAAACTCTGCAGGGTAATCAATACAGAGGAGGACAATTTTATATTACAGGAGGATTTATGTAAACTAGAAGCTTGGGCTGCTAAATGGCAAATGCGCTTTAATGGGGATAAATGTAAAGTCATGCACTTGGGCAGAGGAAACAAAAGGTATAATTATGTGCTTAATTGTAAAACACTGGGCAAAACTGTCACTGAAAAAGACCTGGGTGTATGGGTAGATGACAAACTCACATTTAGTGGCCAGTGTCAGGCAGCTGCTGCAAAGGCAAATAAAATAATGGGATGTATTAAAAGAGGCATAGATGCTCATGAGGAGAACATAATTTTACCTCTATACAAGTCACTAGTGCGACCACACTTAGAATTCTGTGTACAATTCTGGTCTCCGGTGTATAAGAAAGACATAGCTGAACTAGAGCGGGTCCAGAGAAGAGCGACAAAAGTTATTAGAGGACTAAGGGGTCTGCAATACCAAGACAGGTTATTAAACTTGGGGTTATTTAGCTTGGAAAAACGAAGGCTTAGGGGTGATCTTATAATAATGTATAAATATATGAGGGGGCAGTACAGAGACCTTTATAATGATCTCTTTACTCTTAGGCCTGAGACTGGGACAAGGGGGCATCCTCTACGTCTGGAGGGAAGAAGGTTTAATCATAATCACAGACGCGGATTCTTTACTGTAAGAGCAGTGAGACTATGGAACTCTCTGCCACATGATGTTGTAATGAGTGAGTCACTACTAACATTTAAGAAGAGCCTGGATGCCTTTCTTGAAAACTATAATATTACCAGTTATATATACTAGATTCTTTGATAGGGCGTTGATCCAGGGAATTAGTCTGATTGCCGTATCTGGAGTCAGGAAGGAATTTTTTCCCCCAATGTGGAGATTAGTGTTGCCACATGGGTTTTTTTTTGCCTTCCTCTGGATCAACATGTTAGGCTATGGGTTGAACTAGATGGACTTAAAGTCTTCCTTCAACCTTAAAAACTATGTTACTATGTTACTATGTTAACCCTATCCCGCCTGCAGCTCTGTCACCGCTTTCCCCAAGGGAATTTGTATGATAGAATTCAGATAGAACATGAGGTTCTATAGTAGAGCGCAGGGATAATACGGGATACTTTAATCTTAAACTCTCTTCATAAAAAGCTCCAGACCACAACGCATTTCGACGTACAGACATCTTCCTCAAGCTCAAGATCCGCTTGAGGAAGACGTCTGTACGTCGAAACGTGTTGTGATCTGGAGCTTTTACTATAGAACCGCATGTTCTATCTGAGGTTCTTTTGGGTAGGCATCCATGGATTCATTGAGAGGTGGTGTAAGAATTGTGGACCCTGCAGCCTTAGAAGAAAAGACTTACAGAGCCAGAAAGCACCACTCCAGCTCATAGTGACGAAACAGCCTCTGGAAATAGTAGTCCTGGACCACGTAGAACTGACTCCAAGTAGATCTGGCTACATATACGCGTTGACCATGGTAGACCATTAATCAAGATTCCTGATGGTTGCTCCCGTGAAAGACTTGACAGCTGCCACTGCTGCCAGAATATTCCAAAATGTATTCTGCAGACCATTAGGTTATTCAGAGCAGATCCTAACAGACCAAGGTTCAGCTTTTGAAGCAGAGATCTTCCAAGAGTTCTGCCACATGTATGGGTGTAAGAAGATTAGGAAGACCCCATATCATCCCCAAACCAACGGATTATGTGAGAAGATTAACAATATCATCATTGCCATATTAAAGATCCTACCTTTGGAAGAAAGGAACCAATGACCGGAGAAACTACCAGACTTGGTTGACATGTATAACCAAATTCCAGTAAGTTCTACAAACTGTACACCAGCTTACCTGATGAGAGCCCGTACAGGAAGGTTACCCGTAGACTTGGAATTCGGAGTAGTTGATCCCAAAACAGATGCCTCAACAACCAATTGGAATGAAAACCGCCTCGAGCAATACAGAATGGTTCAAGCTTGTGTTGAAGACAACCTGGAGAAAGTCCGAGAGAAGCAAGAAAAGGACTTCAACAAACATGCTCCAGCAGAGTCTTGAAAAGAAAGCGGAAACAACACAAATTGGATGACTAGTGGGAACAAGAACCCTATATCCTATTAGATTCTGGATTTGACAATACAAAGTGTGTCTCAATAGTAAGAATGGCGGAAAGACCACTCACACGGTGTCAAGGGATTATATCAAGAAGTGCCCTACAGAGTGGGAAAGTCAGAATCTCCCAACTCAGCCTAAGGAAGAACCAGAACCTGAAAAGATTCCAGTCCATGTGAAGGCACGAAGGAAAAGGTAATCGCAACCATCCTAGAAGATTTCCCAGAAGATTGGCCTCAGCAAGATGGAACCATCTTAGTGCCTTTACTGAATTTCTACCAGCCCCAAGAAGTGGTACAAAGGAATCTGGAAGAAATACCCATTGCTAGAGAATCTGAGGATGCTGCAATCGGTACACCTGCTAGCCCTATAGTGAGACTAAGGCCACGCGTACGCTTACCTTACATACCTGCACCATACCCATCACTAGAAACCTCACCTGAGACAGAGATAACTGTAGTGCACAAGTCACAAAGGAGCACACAAGGTCAACCCCCATCTAGGTATGGAGAGTGGGCACAGTAAAGTCAGAAGTAGAATGAACTGAGGCAGTAACTTGTAAATAGCAGCTATAACAGTGTACATAGTAGTGTACAGAAGGGTGGAGGAACTGGGCCCAGCCCCATGCACATTAAGTTAGGAACAGAAAGTGCCTGGAGTGGGGAGGTCCAGGTCTCCTAAGCAGAGACACCCATAGGGAAATGTGTTGGTTTGAAAATATGTTTATTAAAAATATGGACTTTTGAAAGACTTTCCCCCTTTTCTTACCCGGCGCGTACAGGAATTATACTGTATAGACTCTTTTGAACTGAACCTATCCCTTGAACTTTTCCCCAGATTGCATTTAAAAGGACCATGGTCACAGGACTGGTGTGACAACAAACTTCTCTTTTTCAAAGCCTGAGGTGAATGGACTAGCACCGTATGGACTTACCTGTTTTCATTTTGCCATCTTTTTCCAGTGGTTTTTTGTAAATTTTTATATTTTGAGACTCTGTAAAGATGTTACCTGTTATTATTATTGATATTGTTATATCTTTTGTTTAAAAACAAAAATGCTCAGTCCAGGAGAGCTGATGTTAACTAGGGGGGGGGTATGTGGCGCCCTGCTCACGCAGGTAGCCACATCCTTCCCTACTGCACAGCTGGGTTTCCACAGCAGGTACCTACTACATGCAACACCTTCCACCCCGCCACAGTAGGGGGAGCTAGACTCACTGACTTTAGGTGAGATCCCCTATAAATACTGCTGCTGGGGGAGGAGTTAGTTAGACCGTGCAGATGCTAGGAGAGCTGCGAAGACGTCCAGGTCCTTGGTGCCACGGTTAGGCGCGAACCAGTGACTCGGAGTGGCCCTTCTACGTTCAGCCAAGCCTAGGAGTGGGGACAGAAAGCACGAAGCTTAGCCAATGGAGCAGAGGAACTAGTGGAAGTTTGCCCAAGACTTACTGGACTTTGGGGATCCGCACCTGCAGGATCACTCTAGGACTGCAGAGAACCCCGGCACTCCTGGAGACTTTAGTCACCCGGTCCCCCTGCGTACCCAGCAAAAGGGAGTCAGACACCGTAGTGTGGAATAACACCGCAGTGATCAGAGAGGGTAACCTGTGGACCGAGCAGGAGGAGAGAGGACCAGAGAAAGTGAGGAGGCCAGTCATGTTGTATACAGACAGGGCTTCAGCGACAGCAGGTAACCTGAGGAAGCCTTATACCCACTTGCTGTGGAGACTCACTGTGCACCTGGTCACCCGACAGTGCTCTGGACATCTTTGCCTGTGAATACCACCAGTAAAAGGTAAAAAAAGACTTTCTTCAGCGTGTGTGCGTGATTCCTCTCCGTCCCCAGCCTCCATATAGACTGCCCCACTGCTTCTTCCCTGGCCTCAAGTCTCACTCGAAGCTGCCCCTTTACTCTATGCTGCCCCAGAGGCCCAGCCCCACATGTAGAGCGTTTTGCCATCCTTGCCGCAATACCATCACCCTCAGGCGGACTGTGGCGGCGCTGGTGACCCATCACCAGGTACTACAGGTGGCGTCACGAGACAACAAACGCTTATCCCTTGTATATAACCCCTCTTTTAAGTATCACCCAGGCCACGGGCTCAGGAACCACCACCCGTGACATCCCGTGAACCCCTCTGAGCCTGATACCTGAGTACCCCCAGGGCCTGGGGCTCGACAACAGCATTTGTTACTATTACCTTTTGTTCCTCCCCTACTTCCTCATAGATTGTAAGCTTGCGAGCAGAGACCTCACTCCTAATGGGCTCAGTGATATATTTATCTATTTTTTTTGTCTCATATGGTTTGTATTGTATTTATTTGTACTGTTGTATTGTATTTTATTATATATTATTGTATTGTATTATTATTGTATACCCTTTGAAATGTAAAGTGCTGCGGAATATGTTGGCGCTATATAAATAAAAGTTATTATTATAATATTATTATTATTATTATTATTATTATTATAATATTTATATAACCTCCCCCTCCTACTGTATCCCCACCCGCCCCTCATAGACTGTGAGACCTTGCGGACAGGATCTTCTCCCCTATTGTATCTCTACGTTAGAATTGTCCGCAGCCATTGTTACTTGTATTGTTACTATGTTATTTGTCCTAGTCTGCCCTCTTAACATGTAAAGCGCCATGGAATATTATGGTGCTATATAAATAAATAAATAATAATAATAATAAATAACCCCATTAGGTTCCATGGCGCTTTAAATGTGTAAGGGCAGATGAGAAGAAGAACGTAAAATGACAACAATTAAATCATACAGGTACAGTAGGGCAGAGGATCCTGTCCACGAGGGCTCACAGTCTATATGGGATGGATGTGGAGACAGTAGGAAGGGGGAGATGAGGGGGAGATGGTGCAGCGGATTAGGTCTCAGTGTGGGTTGTAGGCTTGAAGGAAGAGGTGGGTCTTCAGGATTTCTTGAAGGTTCCCATTGTATGTGAGGGAGAGAGTTCCAAAGTATGGCGGATGCACGAGAGAAGTCTTGTATGCAGTTGTGTGAGGAGGAAATGCAAGGGGAGAAGAGAAGGAGATCTTGAGAGGAGAGCAGATTGTGTGAGGGGAGGTATTCAGAGAACAGGTCAGAGATGTATGGAGGGGACCGGTTGTGTATGGCCTTGTATGCAAGGTTAGGGTTTTAAACCGGGATGTCTGAGAGGTGGGGAGCTGGTGAAGGGCTCGGCAGAGGGGGAAGGCAGGGGAGAAGCAGGGAGATAGGTTGATGAGTCGGGCAGCGGAACTGAAGATGGTTCAGAGAGGTGCGAGGGAGGTAGTGGGGAGGCCAGTTAGCAGGAGGTTGCAATAGTCGAGGCAGAAGATGATGAGTGCATGGACAAGTGTTTTAGCAGTGTCTTGGTCAAGGAAAGAGCGGATTTGGGTAATATTGTTGAGCTGCAGTTGGCAGGTGGTGGCGAGGGCTTGGATGTGGGGCTTGAAGGAGAGGGAAGAGTCAAGGATTACCCCGAGGCACTTGGCATGGGGGACGGGTGAGAGTGAGCAGTCATTGACAGTGATGGATAGGTCAAGTAGAGGGGAGAGTGACTAGGGGGAAAGACGATGAACTCAGTTTTGTCCATGTTAAGTTTGAGGAAGTGAGCGGAGAAGAAGGATGAGATGGCGGACAGGCATTGCGGAATTTTGGATTGTAGGGAGGAGATGTCGGGGCCAGATAGGTAGAGCTAGTGTTATGGCGTGAGGTGTATTGAAGCCATGGGACTCAATGAGTTGGCCTAGGCCGAGGGTGTAAATGGAGAAGAGTAGTGGTCCAAGACTGAACCTTCGGGAACTCCAACAGATAGGGGGTAAGGCGAGGAGGAGGTGTGGGAGTGGGTGACGCTAAATGTCCGGTCTGTTAGGTAAGAGGAGATCCAGAAGAGGGCTAGGTCAGTGATGTGAAGAGATTCCAAAATTTAAAGTAAGAGGGAATGGTCGACTGTTTCGAAGGCAGCAGAAAGGTTGAGAAGGAGGAGGACGGAGTAGTGTCGCTTGCTCTTGGCAATCAGTAGGTCGTTGGTTACTTTGGTTAGGGCTGTTTTGGTGGAGTGTTAGGGTTGGAAACTGGATTGCAGGCGGTCAAAGAGGGAGCAGGAGGAGAGGTGGAAGGACAGTTCGGAATAGACGTGTTGTTCAAGTAATTTTGAGGTGAAGGGGAGGAGAGATATGGGTCGATAGTTGAAGATTGCTGCAGGGTCGAGGGAGGGTTTTTTGAGGATGGGTGTGATTAGGGCGTGTTTGAAGGATGGGCCGAAGACACCGGGATTAAGTGATATGTTGAAGAGATGGGTTAGGGCAGGGATGACAACTGTGGTGAGGTTAGGGATGCACACATCCCCTATACAGCACACAATCCCTATATAGCACATACTTTATACATGCACACATTCTGTATACAGCACACATATTACAGCTTTGCACACACTATATAGCACACACAAATGTATATATGACATACATTTGATCAGTAGACTGCAGGATCTGGGTTTCCCTTGCGGTCCTCGCCCTGTGCCAGGTCTCCAGTGTAGAGGCCATACTGGAGGAGGCTCCCACATACTGTGTGCACAGCTGCCTTACTTCTTGTTCTCTTTTCCGACTACAAGCTGTGCACTGCACAGGCTGGAGGGAGTAGGGAGGGAGGGTATTCTAGTGCTGGTAAAGTGGTGCCAGGTAGGAGGCTGGGGGGAGTAGTCTCCCCAGTCTTTTCCCAGCAAAGCAGAGTGCTGTGCAGGAAGCTGGGGGAAGTAGTAGCCCCTGTGTGAGGAGGAAATCAGGCTGGGCAGCAGACTCTGAGCAGCAGTGGAACAGGCGTGCCACTGCATGTCTTCTCCAGGCTCCTGCCTGCACCCACGGTCAGTTTGCTACGTCCTCCCACAGGTCATGACATGCGGGAGGTAGAAGGGGGTTGTGGCATGAATTTTGAAATTGGTGCTCCTGTGGATTATAATGGGGTCAATATACCATGGGGCACCCCGGAGTCTTGGGCCCCGGGCGAACGCCCAGATTACCTTCATTATAATCCGCCACTGATCCTGGGATATGGCTCCCCATCCTAGGATATGGCCATCATCCTGGAATATGGCCCCCATCCTAGAATATGGCCCCACCATCCTAGGATATGGCCCCCTTCCTGGAATATGGCCCCCCATTCTTGATATGGGCTCCCCAATCCTGTATATAGCCCACCCATTATGGTATATGCCCCCTGCTGGCGCATACACACAATATAATAAAGACTGTTAACTCACCTCTCCAAAGCTCCCAGCATCACTGCCGTCTTCCTTCCTGTGTCTGTGCCCAGCATCCGATCATGTGACCAGGTCGCAAAGTGAAGATGTCACTCTACTGTGCAACCCAGTCACATGTTCGGATGCCAAGAACAGACATGGGAAGATGGCGGCGATACTTGGAGCTTCGGAGAGGTGAGTTAACAGCATTTATTATTTTGCCAGCACAGCCAGTGTACATCCAGACCATAAGACAATTTGTGGGAAAAAAATCCATCTTTATGGTCCGAAAGATACAGCAAGTCCCACAAGGATCAGTAGACTCCATTAAAATGAGGTACAGGCCATCTAGATATTTTGGCAAAGTCCATTAAGGGCACAGTCATTTAAGGGCACAGTCCATTAAGGGATTTGAGGTGTAGTCCAAAGGCTGCCATCCCGCTAATCCAGCAGGGGGATGTGCAACCAGCATGAAACTTGGGAAGGATAAAATTAAAATAACAATTAAATAGGCCTTGCTCTTCTCAGAGCTTCAAATAGTCCTCATCTGGCTAACAGGGCAACTCCAGGATGAGTCAGCAACCCAACAACAGGTCTTTTTCAGGGTAGTTCTTTCAGAGTAAAAACTCTCTAGCTTCTTTGTCAATGCTGCCCAGGATTGACATGGCCATTCCACATTGTAGTACGCTGCTGGATGGTCTTGTGTGGTCGCAGGGGCTACTTCTCCAGGGGCATTCTACATCACCACCTGTGCCCCAGCACACCTAGTCATGGTTACCGCTGGAGAAGAGGACCGAGAAATTAGGGGATGGCAACCCCTTCTAGGAGGATATAGGAAGAAAACCCCGACAGGCCCTTCAGGATCTCTGGACCATGTGGGTTTCACTGAAGCTGGCTGGCTATCAAAATCATAGCTGGCTGACAGCAGATGCACCATCCTCTCAAATTTGGTCTTCTGCTGCCTGTCTTGAAATTCTTCTGCAGTGGCGACCTGGCCTGTGCCTACTGCGTACCACCCTTTGCTATCCTTCACCTTCAAGAAGGTGATTACCTCCTCAACATAAAGGGTGCGGAGTCATGAAGGCAGATGGTCATGCAGAAAGGTGGACCGGTTTACATAGCACCTGTTACCAGTCCCATCTTCAGCTAGGAACCCAAACTCCTTTTTCTGGAAGGAGGTCACCACTCGGCCCAGGATACATTGGTCTTCAAAGGCATTACACTTAGTCTAAATATTCAATTGGGAAAAAGGAATGGGACAGGATTGCAGCTCCACCACAATTACTCACAAGGCTCCCAGGCAGCTGGGACAATGGTTGGCTTCCATCCAACAGTAGTAATTTGAAGAAATCTCCAGTGACACTTTTTTGGATCCAACTTCCTTTATTCATGCCATCATAAAATTATCACAGACATGCCCCCTAAGGGGTAACACTAGATGCATTTCAAGGCTGTGCCTCTTAGTTGTTAGCTAATTATTACACTTAGTCCCCTGCAACCAGTTTTTGGCAAGGGCATCTGAGTGCCTAATTTCTTCCAGTATTGACAAGGGCCAAGTTGTTCATAGTTCTAGCGATACTTGCTGGGAGGGGGTAGGGGGCCCTACATGGCATTCTCCCAGTAGAAGGTGGGGGTGCTACAGAGGACAGAGAAACAGAGTCTTCTACCACTACTACATCCTCTTTGTCCTAATTGTCCTCAGTCTCCTTGATTTGCCGATCCACCGGCTACAGCATCGGCTGCAGCTTTAACCCCTTCATGACCCGGGAATTTTTAGTTTTTCATTTTCGATTTTTTGCTCCCCGGCTTCCAAGAGCCATAACTTTTTTACTTTTCTGTCAATATAGATGTTGTTTAACTTTCAGATGAAATAATTTATTTTACAATATCGTGTACAAGGAAATTTCAAACAAATTCCAAGTGCAGTGAAATTGCAAAAAAAGTGCAATCACACGTTTGTTTTTTTTACTTTTTTAGCAGCCATGTTCATTGTATGGTAAACCCGACTTGACTGTGTGATGCCTCAGGTCGGTACGAGTTTGTAGATACCAAACATGTATACCTTTACTTGTATCTAAATGGTGAAAAAAAACAATTTGAAAGACTTTTTCCATATTTTGCAACTCATAGCGTTCTCATTTTTCGAGGATCTGGGGCTGTGTGATGGCTTATTTTTTTGCGTCTTGAGCTGACTTCTCTAATTACACAATTTTTGGGTGGATACGCTGTTTTGATCGCCCATTATCACATTTTATAGCAATGTTGTTGCGACTAAAAAACTTAATTTTGGCGTTTGGACCATTTTTTTTGTTACGCAGTTTAGGGCTCTCATTAATTGATTTTATATGTTGATAGATCGGGAGATTCTGAACGCGACGATACAAAATGTGTATCTTTTTAATACTTTTATTGTGAATGGGGGAAAAGGGGGGTGATTTGAACTTTTATGTTTTTTTGTTTTTTTTTTACTAGTTTTTAAAAACTTTAATTTTTTACTAATTCTTATTTTTACACTGCCCCTTTAAGAGGCACCTTGCTGCACAGTCCGATCACTTCTGGGAGATACGGATGAGCTGCAGCGTCCAGAATTGCGGACATGTTGAGTTTGGCAGCGCCTGCCAACCACAACCCGGAAGTCCTCTCTGACAGATCTGGGGTCTAGCCAAGACCCCGGGCTGTCCATGACCGCCGGAGATCCCGCGATATTATCGCGGGATCTCCGATGCAGGCGGGGAACGGAGTGTTCCCTGCCGCAGCCGCCTTGGATCCCGCTGTCAGTGATTGACAGCGGGATCCAAGGGGTTAACAGCACCAATCGGATCCTAGATCTATGGGGCTGTTACCCTGACATCTCAACTGATGAGATCAGTTGAGATGTCGGGGCTTTGATGTGAGCTCCGCGCCGGAGCTCACATCAAACACCCAGACACGGCCCATGACATCCTCCTACGTCATAGGTCGTGAAGGGATTAATAAGGCCTGGCATGCTGCAGAATCCTGCTCTGTCCTGTGGTGGTCCGACTCCCAGCTGACATACGGAACAGCTGACCTCCTGACTCTGAGGTGCATTCTGGTGGGACCTCTTCAGGCATGCAGGAATAGTACTGGATCCTGTCCTCACTGCTAGCGATGAGCGAATGTAATTGTTACTATTCACACAAATAGTATGGTATTTGCGATACTGTTACTCGGCGAGTATCACTGGTGCTCGTGAGTGATGTGTCGATCATTATCGATCTGACACATATTGCTGCCTCCCTTGAGTACACAAAGTGAGCTGGCACCTCAGTGAGAGCAGATTGGAAGTTAGGCTATCTCTGGGGGGGGGCACAGCAAGGTGTTTTACACAGTAGAAATCTAAAGAGGCCCACCCTCCCGCCCTGCCCCCGAAAAACTTGTTTTATGGCCGGATGTGTGTGGGCTGAGCCTATCACTAATGACTAACATTGGACTCACTTTTCAGACGAATATGCGAATATTAAAAAGTACTAATTATGAGTATAGCAAGTGTGAATATTATGCCACACGCTCATCACTACTGACTGCATATCAGGCGCAATGCAATTCATGTACAGGTCCAAGATTAATGCTATAATAACACACTTGGGTACATGCCAACTTCATATTTATTTAAAACTAGCTGTAGTACCCGGCTACGCCCGGTTAATAAATAACTGATGTTAGCTATAACAAAATAGAATTTGAATATGTCATATTAATGACATGTAAGAAAATAGCAGATGAGCTGTGATTGATTGCTATAGGCAGCCTAATAAATCTCCAGCCAACAGTAAACCCTCCCCCTGGCCGGGCAGTATATGTTACCTCACACATACACATAATAGACAGCTCATGTGACTGACATCTGCCTTAATTCCCTATATGGCACATGTGTTGCACATTGGCTGTTTTTAATCAGATGTTTATTTTTGGAAATTAAAGATAGCACACATATGAGACGAGTTGTGTGAGGTGATTTGTGCACTTCGGTGTCTGTCTGTGTGGTGTGCGTGTCCCTGGGGTGTGTGTGTGTCTGTGGGGTGAGTGCATGTGTCCCTATAGGGTGTGTATGTGTGTGTGTCCCTGTGGGGGGGTCTGTGTGGTGTGTGTGTCTCTGTGTTGTGTGTGCCTCTTTGTGGTGTGTGTGTGTCCCTGTGGGGTGAGTGCATGTGTCCCTATAGGGTGTATGTGTGTGTGTCCCTGTGGGGGGGGTGTCTGTGTGGTGTGTGTGTGTCTCTGTGTTGTGTGTCTCTTTGTGGTGTGTGTGTGTCCCTGTGGGGTGAGTGCATGTGTCCCTATAGGGTGTATGTGTGTGTGTCCCTGTGGGGGGGTGTCTGTGTGGTGTGTGTGTCTCTGTGTTGTGTGTCTCTTTGTGGTATGTGTGTCCCTGTGGGGTGAGTGCATGTGTTGCTATAGGGTGTGTGTGTGTCACTGTGGGGGATGTGTGTGTGTCTCTGTGTTGTGTGTCTCTTTGTGGTGTGTGTGTATGTTCGGGTGCGTGGCGAGTATCCAATGTTGGGGCTGCACCTTAGGGACTATACACTTGCCTTTACTCTTTGTGTGCGTGTGGTGTGTATACATGTCCCCGTGCATGGTGAATATCCCATGTTGGGGCCCTACCTTAGTGACTATATGCTGGCATATGCTGTTAGTCTTTGGTGATGTCATTAAGCCCTTCTCATTCACAACTGTCAACTGGTAACTGTCACTTTTTCCTCATTATGTAGATAGGGGCAAAATTGTTAGGTGAATTGGAATGCGCGGGGTTAAAATTTCACCTCACAACATAGCCTATGACACTCTCGGGGTCCAGACGTGTGACTGTGCAAAATTTTGTGGCTGTAGCTGGCAGCTGTCGATTTTCCTCCAACACTTTTCCATTCACTTTTTCCCCATTATGTAGATAGGGGCAAAATTGTTTGGTGAACTGGAACGCGCAGGATTAAAATTTCACCTCACAACATAGCCTATGACGCTCTCGGGGTCCAGACATGACTGTGCAAAATTTTGTGGCTGTAGTTGCGACGGTGTGGATCCCAATCCTGGATGTACATACACACACACACACACACACACACACACACACACACACACACACACACACACACATACATACATACATACATACATACATACATACATACATACATACATACATACATACATATATACATACACACATTCAGCTTTATATATTAGATGTATGGAATGAAAGGAAATAAAGACATTGCATATTTTCAAGAAGCAATATCCATAGTATGATGTTTCATAATTGTGAATAGACCTATAAGACCATATTTAAGCATATAATGGACATATGCTATTTTTATTTTAATTGCTAATAGATAAATGTAGAAGAGGTGGCCTCACACATTGCTGCCCCTCTGCAATAATAAAAGTTTACTCTCTAAATGAACAAAAAAATATTAAAAATAAATAAATAAATAAAAAATAATTAAAAAAAATTAAAATCTCTCTTAGGCGGCCGTCACACGCTGAGATATCTAGCACGATATTGTAAGCGATCACGTGCACGCGCAATCGCTTACAATATCGCTCACATCGCTGGTGAGCTGTCACACAGACAGACTCACCAGCGATGTGGAGCCGCGATCTCGCTGGTAACTATGGTACACATCGGGTTACTAGGCGCCGCGCGTCGCTTAGTTACCCGACGTGTACCATAGTTACCATCTCCCAGCATAGGCTCTGCCGCTGGGAGATCGCTCATCGTGGTGTTATACACCACGATGAGACAGATCGTCAAATCGCTCATCGCTAGATCTGAGAACCGGAGCTCAGATCAGCGATGTCACGATCAAGCGATTTACCATCGTAAATCGCTTGATTACATGCAACGATTTCTTGCCCGATATCGCTTAAGCGATCAAAAAGGAGATCGCTTAAACGATATCGGGCAAGAAATCGTTCCGTGTGACGGCCGCCTTAAAGGAATGCTTAAAGGAGATTTTAAGGTTCACAGCTGCTTCCACTTTTGGCACTGTTCAAAAAAATCACAGCCTGCAGGTGTCCCTACACCTGGAAACTCATGGAAGCTTAAAAACTTAATTCTAAAGCTCCTTTAAATTCTACAGGTTGACAGAAATCAGTAGACCCAATTGCTGTGACCAATGCCTAATCTTAGATTAGGGGTGATCTCTGCCACTTGGTCTTCCAGCAAACATCTTAGCCCCAAACCTTTAAGGAAGCTATATTAATTTTTTTTTTTTTTATTTACATTTTTTTTGAATAACTTAATGTTATGAATATTTTATTTATTAGTTTTATTTTATTAGAATTAGTTAATGTTATGAATTTTTATATGGAATATTTTTTTTTATTCTTTTATTATTGTAATTATTTATTATTTAATATTTTTAGAATATTATTTTTTTTTTATTATACTTTTTGGGGGGGTGTGAATACTTTTTGGGGGTGTGTGAATACTTTTGGGGGGGGTGTGAGGACTTTTTGGGGGGGTGTGAATACTTTTTGGGGGTGGTGTGAGGACTTTTTGGGGGGGTGTGAATACTTTTTGGGGGGTGTGAGGACTTTTTGGGGGGTGTGAATACTTTTTGGGGGTGTGTGAGGACTTTTTGGGGGTTGTGAATACTTTTTGGGGGGGTGTGAATACTTTTTGGGGGGTTGTGAGGACTTTTTGGGGTGTGTGTGAATACTTTTTGGGGGGGTGAGAGGACTTTTTGGGGGGTGTGAATACTTTTTGGGGGGGTGTGAGGACTTTTTGGGGGGTGTGAATACTTTTTGGGGGTGTGTGAGGACTTTTTGGGGGGTGTGAATACTTTTTGGGGGTGTGTGAATACTTTTTGGGGGGTTGTGAGGACTTTTTGGGGGTGTGTGAATACTTTTTGGGGGTGTGTGAGGACTTTTTGGGGTGTGTGAATACTTTTTGGGGGGGTGTGAGGACTTTTTGGGGGGTGTGAATACTTTTTGGGGGGGGGGTGAATACTTTTTGGGGGGTTGTGAGGACTTTTTGGGGGGTGTGAATACTTTTTGGGGGGGTGTGAGGACTTTTTGGGGGGGTGTGAGGACTTTTTATTAGCATTAATAGCATTATTATTAGCATTAGAATATTTTAAAATTTTTTTACATTTTTTTTAAGATTTTCGCGGCCGCACTTGCCGCACCTGCCGCAAGTCCCCCTATACTTTCTATGGGGATTACCGCAACCGCGCCGCAAGTGTAACCGCATCTGCTGCGTATGCGGCAAACGCGGCAGATGCGGTTACACTTGCGGCGCGGTTGCGGTAATCCCCATAGAAAGTATAGGGGGACTTGCGGCAGGTGCGGCAAATGCGGTTTTGCACTTGCGGCAGGTGCGGCCGCGAAAAAAACCGCGTCTGACTGCGGTTTTTTTCGCGGCCGCACATGCCGCAAGTGCAAAACCGCACTTGCCGCACCTGCCACAAGTCCCCCTATACTTTCTATGGGGATTACCGCAACCGCGCCGCAAGTGTAACCGCATCTGCCGCGTTCGCCGCATAACCGTTACACTTGCGGCGCGGTTATCCCCATAGAAAGTATAGGGGGACTTGCGGCAGGTGCGGCGGCTGAGGTAGCGACTCGCAATGGCCTCGCGGCCATTGCTCGCGCTACACAGCGACTCGCAATGGATCCCCATAGAAAGTATAGGGGGACTTGCGGCAGGTGCGGCGGCTGAGGTAGCGACTCGCAATGGCCTCGCGGCCATTGCTCGCGCTACCTCAGCGGTAAATCGCTAACTTTGTGGCCGAGCCTCTGGTTCTATTTTCGGCCAGCGACTCGCAATGGCCGCTTCGCGGCCATTGCTCGCGCGTGGTGACGTCACATAGTGACAAAGCCACGGCGTTTTCGTGGTCCGACACAAAAATGCCTACGGCAATTATAGAGTAGATATATATATATATATATGTTTATATGTACACACAATAGAGGCTGCTTTGGGCTGTATACACAAGAGACAGCTGCTGTCTGTACACACAATAGAGAATTCACATTAGAGACTGCTGCTGGATATAAACACAAGAGAATACACAATATACACCATGTTCCAAATTATTATGCAAATTGGTTTTAAGTGTCATAGGGTTTGGGTTTTTTTTTGGCAATGAAACCCATTGATGGTATTGTGTCTCAGGGTTCTTTGGATCACTGAAATCAATCTCAGATACCTGTGATAATTAGTTTGGCAGGTGAGCCCAATAAAAGTAACATGGGAAAGAAAAAGGATCTCTCTGCTGTTGAAAAGCAACAAATAGTGGAATGCCTTGGACAAGGGATGAAAACATTAGCTATTGCACGAAAACTTAAGCGTGATCATCGTACTGTGAGGAGATTTGTGGCTGATTCTGAGCACATACATGTTCGTGCACATAAAGGCAGAATGAGGAAGGTTTCTGCCAGCCAAGTTCATCGGATTAAGAGAGCAGCTGCTAAAAAGGCATTACAAACCAGCAAACAGATATTTGAAGCTGCTGGTGCCTCTGGAGTCCCTCGAACTTCAAGGTATAGGATCATTCAAAGGTCTGCTGTGGTGCATAAACCTACTCTTCGGCCACCCCTAAACAGTGCTCACCAGCAGACATGGTTGCAATGGGCCCAGACATACATGAAGACTAATTTTCAAACAGTCTTGTTTACTGATGAGTGCCGAGCAAGACTGGATGGTCCAGATGGATGGAATAGTAGATGGTTGGTGGATGGCCACCATGTCCCAACAAGGCTGCAACGTCAGCAAGAAGATGGAGTCATGTTTTGGGCCCGAATCATTGGGAAACAGCTGGTAGGCCCCTTTAAAGTTTCTGAAGGTGTGAAAATGACTTCTGCAAAGTATATATAGTTTCTGACTGAGAACTTTCTTCCATGGTACAAAAAGCAAAAACGTGCCTTCAGGAGCAAAATCATCTTCATGACAATGAACCATCTCATGCTGCAAGAATACCTCTGTGTCATTGGCTGCTATGGGCATAAAAGGAGATAAACTCATGGTGTGGCCACCATCTTCCCCTGACCTAAACCGTATAGAGAGCCTTTGGAGTATAATAAAGCAAAAGATCATGTTAGAGCTTTGTTAGGATGTTTTAGAGTTAAATAGCTTTTTATTTCAGTGAATGTGACCTCCTAATGCTGCAAATTCAACAAATGAGCATTTTCAGTTCTTCCAAACATATTATTATTATTATTATTATTAATTTATATAGCGCCATTATATTCCATGGCGCTTGACATGTTAAAAGGGCAGACCAGGACAAGTAACATAGTAACAATACAAGTAACAATAAATGTTGACAATTCAGTTGTACAGAAACAAGAGGGGAGAAATCCTGTCCACAAAGGCTCACAGTCTACGAGGGGCGGGTGGGGATACAGTAGGAGGGGGAAATTCCAGTCATGAGGCGGTGTGGTGGACCGGGTCTTATTGCAGGTGGTAGGCTTGGCGGAACAGGTGGGTCTTCAGGCTTCTTTTGAAGGTTCCCAGGGTAGGAGAATGTCTGATGTGTTGGGGCAGTGAGTACCAGAGTCTGGGTGAAGCACGAGAGAAATCCTGTATGCGGTTGTGCGAAGAGGAGATGAGGGGGGAGTAGAGGAGAAGCTCTTGGGAGGATCGCAGGTTGCGTGAGGGTAGGTAACGGGAGACCATGTCAGAGATGTATGGAGGGGACTGGTTGTGAATGGCTTTGTATGTCATGGTTAATGTTTTAAACCGGGATCTCTGGGAAGCAGGGAGCCAATGTAGGGCTTGGCAGAGGGGGGAGACAGGGGAGTAGCGGGGAGACAGATGGATTAGGCGGGCAGCGGAGTTCAAGATAGATTGGAGGGGTGCAAGGGAGGTATTAGGGAGGCCGGTGAGCAGGAGGTTGCAGTAATCGAGGCGGGAGATGATGAGAGCGTGAATAAGGGTTTTTGCAGTGTCGTGGTCAAGGAAAGTGCGAATCCTATAGATGTTTTTGAGCTGGAGTCTGCAGGAGGTGGCGAGGGCCTGGATGTGGGGCTTGAAGGAGAGGGAAGAGTCAAGGATAACCCCGAGGCACTTGGCATGGGGGACTGGAGAGAGAGGGCAGTCGTTGACGACGATGGATAGGTCAGGTAGTGAGGGGGAGCATCTTGGGGGGAAGACTATGAACTCGGTTTTGTCCATGTTCAGCTTAAGGAAGCGAGCAGAGAAGAAGGATGAGATGGCGGACAGGCAGTGTGGAATTTTGGATAGAAGGGAGGCAATGTCAGGACCAGACAGGTAGATTTGGGTGTCGTCGGATTAGAGGTGATATTGGAGGCCATGGGACTCAATGAGTTGCCCTAGACCGAGAGTGTAGATTGAGAACAGTAATGGTCCAAGAACCGAGCCCTGGGGGACCCCGACAGATAGGGGGTAGGGCGAGGAGGATGTGTGGGAGTGGGTGACGCTGAAGGTGCGGTCTGTTAAGTATGAGGAGATCCAAGAGAGGGCAAGGTTCGTGATGCCAAGAGATTGCAGGATCTGTAGTAGAAGGGAGTGGTCAACAGTGTCAAAGGCGGCTGACAGGTCGGGGAGGAGGAGGACAGAGTAGTGGCGCTTGCTTTTGGCAGTCAGTAGGTCATTTGTGACTTTGGGAGAAGATGCGGACAGAGTGGGCTTCGAAAGATGGGAGAGTAACAGAGGGGGGGTAATGGAATAGGGGCGAAGGAGCAGGTGTCGGATAGGAGTATGCCGACAACTCCGCCATGTTTGTCAGAGGGGCGGGGGTGTGTGGGAAAGATTGAATCCGCCGTAGGATAGTTCAAAACAAGGTCCTCAATAAAATAGCTTCCCTTATTCACACTAAATTTTACATACATGGATGTTGATGTTACATCCAAAGGAAATATTCACCATAACGATTTTATGATCATAAATCTTTATTATATCCCATAAAATTAACAATAATTCATAAAAAATTACAATAACATAATTATAGTTCAGAGCATTCCCTTCCGGGGGGAGACACGAGAATTCACAACCAAGCTAATCAGATTTCACAACATAGTATGTCCAACACCATCTATAGGTTACAACAATATTCAAAATAGTGAAATCCACTCATTTCCACATATATAGAACCATAAAAAACTGCCAAAGTTTTAATCAGGGAGATTATAATACACCTATCACCAGATGTTAAATGTCTCTATAGGTATATCCCACTTAGTTTCCACCCTGCAGTTCCTTAATTCACTCACTTCCTATCACTGAGGTTATTCACATATTCACATATTGCAGTCAGCTTCCAAGATGTGTCTCATACCTTACTCACTGATTGTCCGCGTGTGCTCGTGCTCCCTCCTCCCCTACAGCTGTTTCGCTTCCGCTTCTTCCGGGGATAGTGCAGCAGGGGAGGCCGTGTCGGAGGGGGTGAGCCAGGTCTCTGTGATGCCAAGGAATGAGAGTTTATTAGAAATAAAGAGTTCATGGATGTCTGTGAGCTTATTACAGACTGAGCGGGCGTTCCAGAGTGCGCCTGGCAGGGAGATTAGAGGAGCAGGGGCTGGGGGGATGGGTCTAAGGTTGGTCAGGTTGCGAGGGTGGGTGATGGTGGGGTTATGAGAGTTGGTGATGGGACGTGGGGGTGGGGTGTAGGTGACTGTGGGGATGTGGCGGGGGGGGCCGGGATTTGGGGAAATGTCGCCAGCGAGTAGGAGGAGCAGGGAGAGGGTCAGAAGGTGGGAGCATGAGAGTTTACGTGGTGGCCGTGCCTGATTAGAGATGAAGGATTGAAAGTGCATGAATAGTTCAGAGGAGTGGGTGAGGTGGTTACGTAGGATGGAGGGTGAGAGAAGTACTTTGTTGCTGGGTGGAGGGATGAGCGGGGGTAGCAGGAAGTGGAGAAGGATGGGAGTGAGAGTGCAAAGGAGGGGATACATTGTGGATGGTGAGCAGGGGATGGGAGTAGCGTGGGTCAGATAAAGTGGAAAGTAGAGCTGTAGTGGTGGGTGAGAGGTCAGTAGTGATGGGTAGTCTGGGGTTTACATAGTGAATACATAATTACAGTACAAGTGAACAAAATGCATATCTGTTTGTTTGTCTTGCATGACTTACCCGTTTCCTGCCCCGTTTAACTGCCCGGTGTAACTGCACTTCTACAGTTGGCAGTTATGCTGTTGGCATGATTGCAAGACCCCGCATGATTGCACCCCTTAAGGTGGCTCTACATATATAGTGAGTTTCTACTTAGATCTAGGTCTATTACACTTGTTAATCAATCAATCAAAGAAACTCAGCACAGCAGAAGGTAATAAATGCAAGACAAATAAACAAGAGTTTCTGGCCATCCAAATGTTTAGAAACTCTACTGTGCCTAATAATTTGGAACAGTGAATTTAGAGGGTTTTTTTTAATTTTGAAGATTATACTGTTATCATTGGGAGGTTTCTTCAATAAAATTTGATGTATACTTTAATGGGTGAATGGGTTTTATTACACTGACTATCATTTGCAGCGACCATTTAGGAAAATCAGAGAGAAAGAACATTGGCATAATAGTTTGGAATATGGTTAGACTGCTGCTAGACGTATACACAATAGAGACTGCTGCTGGCTGCACAAAATAGAGAATACACAGTAGGGACTGCTACTGGCTGTAAACACAAGAGAATACACAATAGAGACTGCTGGCTGTAAACACAATAGAGACTGCTGTCTGGACTGTGTACACACAACAGAGAATACACAATAGCGCAGGGATCTCAAACTCCAAGCCTCAAGGACCGCACACACTGAAGATTTTCAGGATTTCCTTAGTATTTGACAGTTGGTAATCAAATGACCAACTGTCAAATACTAAGGCAATCCTGAAAACCTGGACGTTGTGCAGCCCTCGAGACTGGAGTTTGAGAACCCTGTAATAGAGACTGCTGCTGGCTATAAACACAAGAGAATACACAATAGAGACTGATGTCCATATACACAATGGAGCTTGGCGTATACAAAAGGACTGCTGCGGCTGAATGCAATGTGATGGCTGCATATACCCAGGGAGATGCTCGACTGATCCAAGGAGACTGTCAACATATCATAGTGAAGTGAGCTCAAATTTGACATATTACTGCCATATATCTTGTAGGATGGAGTGGAAGTGGCATTTTACAATTCCCCTGCACAACGTACTTCACCTTGTCCTCCATAAGGTTGGATCAGCAAAAGTGTTCTCCCCAAGAGTCCTAGATAGGAAAATAATTAAGAACATAGATAGATGAATTAGATACATAGATAGAAATAGAATTTAAGACAAGGTTAGAGAGGGAGCAATTAGATAGTATTGGAATAGATAGGTTTAAAGAGTAGTATATATAGATAGCATTGAAGGAATCAGTTATATTAAATAGATAGATGGATAATAGATGATGATTAAAAAATGTAGAGTAAAAAAAATGTGTGATTGTAATAACATACTCTGCGAAGTGAAAATACTTGTCAGCTATAAATCCTGGTAGTGTGTTGTTTGTGCTGGTGACCCCTCCACCTTCTGCTGAGGACAGTGCTACATGTGCCCAATCTGACCCCTGACAGGACACCTCAGCTCTGCTCAAGATTCCAGCTTTCCAGAGCAGTGTGGAGTAAATGCTCTGGGAATCTGGAGTTTGGAGGTGCGGTGTTCTGGTCCTTCTCAGCAGGAGATGAGAGGGGGTCACCAGCACAAGCAGTGATCACACACAAGTTTTATAGCTGATATAGAGGGCTCAGTATTAGGACAGAAGGCTCCTCAGTGAGAGCTGATAGTGTGGTCACAGCTCAGCCCTGACTCACTGAGGAGCCTCTGCTGCTGGTGTGCAGGGACTTATCACTAGTGCAGGCTCAGCCTCACACTCACTGTGGCTTGTGCTTTTAGACTTACCCGTGGCTGCTCTGCTGATCACTGATGACAGGAAATAGCAGCAGCGTGGGCTGACCAGGGATTGAATGAAGGAAAATCCCACTTTCCTGCAGCTCCCATTGGCTGCACCAACCCTGGCTCCACCTCACTTTTCCTTCCATAGATGGCTCCTGTTTAAGGTATTTTATTCCTGCGCCGGGCTGTGATACCGGCCCTGGGAGAGGTCCAGAAGAGATTGACAGGAGAGGGGACCCATAGAAGAGGTGAGGGGGCATGGCCTGGAGGAGATAGGGGCCTGTCCCCTTACTTCTCCTATAAATTACCTCCGGGCCCCTGACAGCTGTCACAGTAGGCAGGCCCTGATGACGGCCCTGCCTGTGGCACACATAGCGGGCACTGTAGGGCAGAGGAAGATGGATCCATAGCACCAAAACAGGCAGGAAAAGGTAGTGGTTTGAGCAGAGTGAGAACTCAATCAACCGTTCCAAAGAGCACCCCCACTCGACCAGATCTCAGGCCAAGGAGGCGGTTCTTCCTCCACATGGCATGTTTTTTCTGATAGTCCTTTAGAGAAAAAACTATGTAATTGTTATTGCTATACCAAGCTGAGCAGAGGCAAGAACAATGCCAACCTGAGCACCAGCAGTATGGTCAGACACATGGCAGCCAAACACTCCAGTATGTGCCACTTGGCCAGATTTCAGGCTAAAGGGAGTCCTTCGTACTTTCCTTACTTTTATTTTTTATTTTAAAAACCTTTTTCCAAAATACCGTAGTTACTTTTAGAAATTTCTGCTTAAGAATTGGGAAACAGCTATTATGTCTCATCTTGATACAATTTCTGATTAATGAACACCACATAATACTGAATAATTATTTAATTCTGCTTCACAGGATTTCAGCTGCCAAACAAAAATCCAACAAGTCAAATGCACACTTCTGCCTTGCACAGATACCTTTCTAATTATTTCCATATGTACAAAATGTGCTGGAAACCCCCTTGTCCCTGTTCACTAACCACAGGGCATTATGTACATTGAATATCTTCCAACTAACGTAAGGTCATGAGCCGATTGCTGTTTTTAATTTCAACTTTCTGGTTTATTGGCATGTATAATGTAGATGTGTAAAACTTTCAAAGAAGCATAATATTTAGGTGATGTCTACTGACCAGTACTGCATACATTTCTTTATCTGATTAAACATAAAAACAGGGTCAACTCATAGGGTACCTTTACACATCGCAACATTGCATGCAATTTCACTTGCAATTTGCTGGTTGCAGTGAAATCAGGGACACATTGTTCTATTTTGTTGCTGTGTATAAATGTAACAATGTGTCCATGATTTCATGTGCAACCAGTAAGTTGCAAGTGAAATTGCATGTAATGTTGCGACATGTAAAGATACCCATATATCTAAAGGAAAAATACAACAATAAAAATACATTTTTTCTGAGTTTAGAATAATGTAAAATGTCCACTAATCCATCTCTTTCTTAAAGGGGCTCTGTCAGCACAGAATGACAGTTCAAACGAAGAACAGGTGGCCAATACATTGTTGTATTGTTGTTACATTGGCCAAACATTTAAGTGCCACCTATTCTAATGATGTTGGCACCAGGGGCTGGAATGCATATTTTAACCTGGGGTACAAGCACAAAGCAATGGCTCAAGAGTTGCGGCAGCCCATCTTTAACCTGCTTACCTCAGGCTGCTACATAAAACAGAAGATATGTCAAGGCTTTAAAAAACAGTGGGTTCCAGTATTTTCATATTGAAATCACTCACACGTGCAATTCTACATACCGTATTTTTCGCTTTATAAGACGCACCGGATTATAACACGCACCCCCAAATTTGGTGAAGGAAATGAGAAAAAAAATAGTTTTTAATGTTAAATGGGGTCCGTCTTATAATGCCAGTGTCCGTCTTACAATCAGTATATATGTCCCTAATCCTGGTACATAAACCCCCCAATTCTGGTATATATATCCCTCATCCTGGCATATATGTCTCTCATCCTCGTATACATGTCCCCATCCTGGTATGTATATTGCTCATCCTGGTATATATGCCCCCATTCTGTATATATGGCCCCCATTCTGTATATATGGCCCCCATTCTGTATATATGCCCCCAACCTGTGTATATGTCCCCATCCTGTGTATATGCCCCCCATCCTGTGTATATGCCCCTCATCCTGTGTATATGCCCTCATCCTGTGTATATGCCCCCCATCCTTTGTATATGCCCCCCATCCTTTGTATTTGCCCCCCATCCTTTGTATGTGCCCCCCATCCTGTGTATGTGCCCCTCATCCTGTGTATGTGCCCCTCATCCTGTGTATGTGCCCCTCATCCTGTGTATGTGCCCCCCATCCTGTGTATATGCCCCCATCCTGTGTATGTGCCCCCCCATCCTGTGTATGGGCCCCCTATCCTGTATATATGCCCCCCATCCCCAACCCTTTGATTATGCTATATGGCATCTTCCCCCCCCAAACCCCCATGGCTCACCGAGGGGGGTACAGCTGCTCACGGGGGTGCCGGAGGGAGGTTCTCGTGGGTGGGGGACACAGCTGCAGGACCAGAGCAAGCAGAGATGTACCGGCGGCAGTAAGCGGTGGGCGCCGCCATGTTTTTGTGGCTGGCTGCATTCATTAACACTGCAGCCAGCGGTAGAGGCTTCAACAAAATGGCCGCGGCCATAATGGAGACCCGCGGCCATTTTGAAGCCTCTACCTTTTACCGGCCGGCTACCACAAGAAACATGGCGGCGCCCACCGCTTGCTGCCGCCGATACATCTCCGCTGCTCCGGTCCTGCAGCTGTGCCCCCCACCCACCGGAACCTGCCTCCGGCCCCCCACTGTACAGCTGCACCCCACAAACCCCCCTCATATGGTAATTTTTAATATTTTTTTTTTACATGCGCTTTTTAAGACGCACCCCCATTCCCCCCCAAGGTTTGGGGGGAACAAAAGTGCGTCTTAAAAAGCGAAAAATATGGTACTTTATCTAGCTGTTGGCAACATCACATTCATATAGAAGAATCAAGAATTTCTATTCTCAGTAATATGCTTTAGATGTACTTGGTGCAGCGTAATAGTGAGAGAATACCAAAATAATGTTATAGTAGTTATCTGTCTCAAACACAGAAAATCAGCAACCCAAATACAAATGTAATAGTCCACTACACCAAAGTCACCATTGAGTGGACTATATACATTATATTTTATATAAAAATATCTACATCAAGGATCCAATACTTACTACATCAATACAAACAGAATCAAAGTTAGTACGTAGATACAAGAACAGAACCGAGCTGACTATATGAAAACGAGAACAGAATTGAGTTTGTTAAACAAATGCAACTAAAGAACCAAGCTTACTACATAAATACAAGAATAGAATCAAGCTTACTACTTAAATACAAGAATAGAACCAAACTTACTACTAATGATACGTGAACCTTTCAAGGTTCGGTTTAGATTGATTCAGCAAACCTCCAGAAGTTCGACAAACAGTTCAAGGAACAGTTTGACAAACCTCCAAACCCTATTGAATTCAATGGAAGCCAAAACCAAAGGCATAGAAAATGACTTCAGGGGGGCCCAAAAGGTGCTAAAACAGCTCAAATTAGAGACATACACTGGGAAAAGTGGCATCTATTCCCCAGAGTTAAAATTTTTAGAAGGGCTCACTATGGATGCATGAGACAAGGACTGACCCAGCATTTCAAGGTTCAACATTACGTATGAAGTAAAGGTGTAGGCATAGTGCTCAGCCTTGCTCGATTCAGGCAACAAACAACAAGGAGACCCCAAAAACAGTTTCCACATTTCCCCAAAATAGGGGCAGACACAGGAAAAGTGACATTAATTTCCCAGATTTCTACATTTTGTAATAGCTCACTATGAATGCATGTGACAAGGCCTAGCCCAGCATTTTAAGGATCAAAATTGAGTAAGAGGTGGATGAGTGACAGGTGTAGGCATGGTGCTCAGAGGGCCCTGCTGAATTCAGGCAACACACAACAAAGTGACCCCAATAAAAGTTTCCACATTTGATAGGGGCAGGAAAAGTGGAATCAATTTCCAAGATTTCTAGATTTTTTTTTTAATAGCACCTTGCACCACAGACTGTCCAGGAGTTGACTGTAGCTTTAATCCAGTCCATTATGAATGCATTGGACAAGGCCTGGCCCAGCATTTCAAGGTTTAACATTGAGTAAGAGATGGATGAGTGACAGGTAAAGGCATGGTGCTCAGAGAACCCAGCTCAATCTAGGCAGCACACAACAAGGAGACCCCAATAAGAGTTTCAACAAGTAGGTAATGAACTTACAGCTCAACATCATGCAGGGTGATTGGCATTTGTCAGAGAACACCAAGATTGGCAGATTCGACATTGGAGCCCTGTGCTCTTCACGGATAAGAGCAGGTTCACACTGAGCACAAGTGACAAACATGACAGAGTCAGGAGATGCTGAGGAGAATGTTCTGCTGCCTGCAATATCCTCCACCATGACCGGTTAGGTAGTAGGTCTGTAATGGTGTGGGAATGCATTTTTTTTGAGAGCTGCAAAGCCCTCCATGTGCTAGCTAGAGATTGTCATTAGGTACCAGGAAGAGATCCTCAGACCCATTGTGAGACCATTTTCAGGTGCAGTGGGCCCAGGGTTCCTTCTAGTGCATGACAATGTTAGGTCTCATGTTGCTGAAGTGTGTCACTAGTTCCCGCACGATGAAGGCATTGATGCTATGGTGCTATGGACTGGCCTACCCGTTCCCAGCCTAACCGTATGCAGAGTAAATGGCATTTGCCATTGAGCATCAAGATTGGCATATAGGGTACATTGGCACCCTGTGCTCTTCACGAATGAGAGCAGATTCACACTGCAACATCCTCCAGCATGATTGATTTGGTAGAGGGTCAGTAATGGTGTGGGGAGGCATTTCTTTGGACGGCCACACAGCACTTCATGGGTTGGCTAGGGATACCCTGATGGCCATTAGGTACCAGGAAGAGATCCTCAGTAGAGATGAGTGAACTTTCTCCAAACATGTTCGCCAGATTTAAATTTGGCATGAGCTTTGACGATTCGGTTTGCGATCGGAAACCAGACAAATTTACTAAAAAATTACCGAACACGGCTTTGGGAGAAAAAGTTCAAAATATATAGTGGCTCTAAAACTTTCCCTGGTTGTTTTGGCCCAAAACGCTCACCGTAAAACCCTCTGGCCGTGAAGAACACCTAACCATACATGCTGAGGAGTGTTCTCAGCCATCGGGTCTTCCATTTTCTTTCAACCTGTAGAATTTTTTGGAGCTTTAAAATAATTTTTTAAGCTTCAGGAAGTTTGTAGGTGTTTTGAGATCTGCAGGGTGGGAAAATTGAAACAGTGTCAGATAAGTCAGCAGCTGTGAAGTCCAGGAACCTTACAATGTCCTTTAAACATCAGTTTGAGAGTTTAGTTTTTTATAGAATTTTTTTAATTATTTTATTTATTTTTTTATTATTATTATTTACATTTTTTTGGAGAGCAAACTTTTATACCTTTAAACTGCCAGACACCCCTGCCGGAGACCCCCGTCAGAGACCCCCACAAGATTCCCCGCCGGACATCACCCACAACGCACACCCTCCCGCCCTGCCGGACAATGCGACATTCTGCACCCACCGGCGCCTAGCCACAGCCGGCAGGAAAGTCCGTGGTTTGGGGACTGTGCAGGTGATGGGATGCTAGCACTCTCTGATGGCTACAGAGGGTGCTGCATCCAATCACATTCATTACAGACTGCAAGCCACAGACTTTCCTGCTGGCTGTGGCTGGGCTCCGGTGGGTGCAGCATGTCTCTACACACACACACACACACACATATATATATATATACAATATATATATATATACATACATGTAAACACACACACATACATGTACACACATGCATATACACACTCATTTACCCACACATATACATATTAAAAAAGCCAAGAAGCCAGTGCTGCCTGTGGTTAGCATGCAGTACAGAAAGTGCAGATGCACATATTAATTTCTAACTGTATTATACACTTTATTATCTATTATATAATCGCGAATCGGAAAAGCGCCCCTCCGCGCGCTACTTCCGGTGTCGTCATGTGGATACGAATTTAACATTGGGCGCGAAGCGCCCAATGCTGCGCGAGCAATGGCCGCGAGGCCATTGCGAGTCGCTGGCTCAGGGCGAGCAATGGCTGCGAAGCGGCCATTGCGAGTCGCTGGCCGAAATTCGATCCAGAGGCTCGGCCACAACCTTAGCGATTTACCGCTCAGGTAGCGCGAGCAATGGCCGCGAGGCCATTGCGAGTCGCTGCCTGAGCCGCAACTCACTCCCCGGGGACCATGGAGCGGAGGCGGCTCCCCGCTACCCACAATTCGCCACCACCCATGTCCGCACAGCCCCCCCCCATGTCCGCACAGCCCCTCCCATGTCCGCACAGCCCCCCCCATGTCCGCACAGCTCCACCCATGTCCGCACAGCTCCACCCATGTCCGCACAGCTCCCCCCATGTCCGCACAGCCCCCCCATGTCCACACAGCCCCCCCCATGTCCACACAGCCACCCCCCATCTCCACACAGCCACCCCCCATCTCCACACAGCCCCCCCCATGTCCGCACAGCCCCCCCATGTCCACACAGCCCCCCCATGTCCACACAGCCACCCCCATCTCCACACAGCCCCCCCATGTCCGCACAGCCACCCCATGTCCGCACACCCACCCCGCAATGTCCGCACAGCCACCCCGCACCTAAGCTCCTACCCCCTAACTCCGCCGCCCCTAAGTCCCTACCCTCTAAGCTCCGCCGCATCCTAAGCCCCGACCCGACGCACCTAAGCCCCTACCCCCTAAGACCCGCCGCACCTAAGCCCCTACCCCCTAAGCCCCGCCGCCTCCTAAGCTCCCGCCGCTTTCCCCCGCCGCTGTCGCTAACACCTAAAGCCCTACACCCGAAGCCCCCGCCGTCCCCTACCCTAACGTCCCCGTCGATCACTTACATGCCTTCTTAGTCATCTGATCGTCCGTCCGGCCAGGCGTCCTCTTCCTTCGGCCCCGGGGGTCTTCTCTCTTCTTTCCGCCATCTCCGCCTCTTCGTCCGGCCCCGGGGATCTTCTGTCTTCTTTCCGCCAACTTCCAGCTCCGACGTCCTCTTCACTTATCATTAACATAGAATGGACGACAAATCCACCATTCTATGTCAATGAGATGTGAGGGGCTCTTCTGATTGGTCGCTGTCTACTGCCCTCAGCCAGTCAGAAGAGCCCCTCATTTCCCATTGACATACATTACCGGTCTGTCGGCGATTTTATGGCCGCCCACCTGGTTCTATTTGTCGGCCCTAAAATCGCCGACACACCGCTAATGCATCTCTATGGGCAGTCAGCCCGATTTCGGATTGGACGCAGACCAATCAGAATTCGAGCTGACTGCCCATAGACATGCATTAGCGGTGTGTCCGCGATTTTAGGGCCGACAAATAGAACCAGGTGGGCGGCCATAAAATCGCCGACACACCGCTAATGTATTTCAATGGGAACAAATAAATGTAATAATAAAAAAAATAATTAAAAAATATTTAAAAAATAATAAAAAAATAAATAAAAAATAATAAATAATTCAATAAAAATAATAATAAAAAAATTAAATATATACTAATTAGATCAGCCCTTTCAGCGGACCTGAAAGAGAACTGGGTCTCAGCCTAAATAATAAATTTAATAATAAAAAAAATAATTAAAAAATAATTAAAAAATAATAAAAAAATAAATTAAAAATAATAAATAATTCAATAAAAATAATAATAAAAAAATTAAATATATGCTAGCAATATCAGCCCTTTCAGCGGACCTGAAAGAGAACTGGGTCTCAGCCTAAATAATAAATTTAATAATAAAAAAAATTATTAAAAAATAATTAAAAAATAATAAATTTAATAATAAAAAAATAATTAAAAAATAATTAAAAATAATAAAAAAAGAAATTAAAAATAATAAATAATTCAATAAAAATAATAATAAAAAAATTAAATATATGCTAACAATATCAGCCCTTTCAGCGGACCTGAAAGAGAACTGGGTCTCAGCCTAAATAATAAATTTAATAATAAAAAAACTAATTAAAAAATAATTAAAAAATAATAAAAAAATAAACTAAAAATAATAAATAATTCAATAAAAATAATAATAAAAAAATTAAATATATGCTAACAATATCAGCCCTCTCAGCGGACCTGAAAGAGAACTGGGTCTCAGCCTAAATAATAAAATTTAATAATAATATAAATTATTAAAAAATAATTAAAAAAATAAGAAAAAAATTAATAAAAAATAATAAATAATTAAATAAAAATAATAATAAAAAAAAAATTAAATATATGCTAATAATATCAGCCCTTTCAGCGGACCTGAAAGAGAACTGGGTCTCAGCCTAAATAATAAATTTAATAATAAAAAAAATAATTAAAAAATAATTAAAAAATAATAAAAAAATAAATAAAAAATAATAAATAATTCAATAAAAATAATAATAAAAAAATTTAATATATGCTAATAATATCAGCCCTTTCAGCGGACCTGAAAGAGAACTGGGTCTCAGCCTAAATAATAAATTTAATAATAAAAAAAATAATTAAAAAATAATTAAAAAATAATAAAAAAATAAATAAAAAATAATAAATAATTAAATAAAAAATAATAATTAAAAAAAAAAATGATAATAATAATGATATTACTGCTAATAATAATGCTATTAATGCTAATAATTATGCTATTAATGCTAATAATAATGTTATTAATGCTATTATTAATGCTAATAATGCTATTATTAATGCTATTAATGCTAATAATAATGCTATTAATGCTATTAATAATGTTATTAATGCTATTATTAATGCTAATAATGCTATTATTAATGCTATTTATGCTAATAATAATGCTATTAATGCTATTAACAATGCTATTAATGCTATTATTTATGCTATTAATGCTATTAATGCTAATATATATCCTATTAATGGTATTATTAATGCTATTAATGCTAATAATAATGCTATTAATGCTATTAATAATGCTATTAATGCTATTAATGCTAATAATAATGCTATTAATGCTATTAATAATGTTATTAATGCTATTATTAATGCTAATAATGCTATTATTAATGCTATTAATGCTAATAATAATGCTATTAATGCTATTAATAATGCTATTAATGCTATTAATGCTAATATTTATCCTATTAATGCTATTAATAATGCTATTCATGCTAATAATATTGCTATTAATGCTCTTTATGCTAATACTAATGCTATTAATGCTATTTTTTATGCTATTAATTCTATTATTTATGCTATTAATGCTATTAATAATGCTATTAATAATGCTATTAATCCTATTAATGCTATTAATAATGCTATTAATGCTATTAATAATACTATTAATGCTATTAATGCTCATAATAATGCTATTAATGCTATTAATAATGTTATTAATGCTATTATTAATGCTAATAATGCTATTATTAATGCTATTAATGCTAATAATAATGCTATTAATGCTATTAATAATGTTATTCATGCTATTATTAATGCTAATAATGCTATTATTAATGCTATTTATGCTAATAATAATGCTATTAATGCTATTATAATGCTATTAATGCTATTATTTATGCTATTAATGCTATTAATGCTAATAATTTATCCTATTAATGGTATTATTAATGCTATTAATGCTAATAATAATGCTATTAATGCTAATAATAATGCTATTAATGCTATTATTAATGCTAATAATGCTATTATTAATGCTAATAATAATGCTATTAATGCTATTAATAATGCTATTAATGCTATTAATTATGCTTTTAATGCTATTAATGCTAATATTTATCCTATTAATGCTATTAATGCTATTAATAATGCTATTAATGCTAATATTTATCCTATTAATGCTATTAATAATGCTATTAATGCTATTAATTATGCTATTATTGCTATTAATGCTAATATTTATCCTATTCATGGTATTATTAATGCTATTAATGCTAATAATAATAATGCTATTAATGCTATTAATGCTAATAATAATGCTATTAATGCTATTAATAATGCTATTAATGCTATTAATTATGCTATTAATGCTATTAATGCTAATATTTATCCTATTCATGGTATTATTAATGCTATTAATGCTAATAATAATGCTATTAATGCTATTAATGCTAATAATAATGCTATTAATGCTATTAATAATGTTATTAATGCTATTAATGCTATTAATAATGCTATTAATGCTATTAATGCTAATATTTATCCTATTAATGCTATTAATGCTATTAATAATGCTATTAATGCTATTAATTATGCTATTAATGCTATCAATGCTAATATTTATCCTATTAATGGCATTATTAATGCTATTAATGCTAATAATAATGCTATTAATGCTATTAATGCTAATAATAATGCTATTAATGCTATTAATAATGTTATTAATGCTATTAATGCTAATAATAATGCTATTAATGCTATTAATTATGCTATTAATGCTATTAATGCTAATATTTATCCTATTAATGCTATTAATATTGCTATTAATGCTAATAATAATGCTATTAATAATGTTATTAATGCTATTATTAATGCTAATAATGCTATTATTAATGCTATTAATGCTAATAATAATGCTATTAATGCTATTAATAATGTTATTAATCCTATTATTAATGCTAATAATGCTTTTATTAATGCTATTAATGCTAATAATACTATTAATACTATTAATAATGTTATTAATGCTATTATTAATGCTAATAATGTTATTATTAATGCTATTAATGCTAATAATAATGCTATTAATGCTATTAATAATGTTATTAATGCTATTATTAATGCTAATAATGCTATTAATAATGCTATTAATGCTAATAATAATGCTATTAATGCTATTAATACTGTTATTAATGCTCATAATACTGCTAATAATGCTATTAATACTGGTATTACTGCTAATAATAATGCTATGGCTTATATTATTGCTATTGATGATGAGATTATTATTTAAAAATCTTTAAAAAAACAATAAACATATTTTAGATACCCGATGCATTTGCATCAGGCTAACAGCTATAACTACTATAATCAAATTAATGCACGTTCTAGAATCCCGATGCATTTGCATCGGGCTCACAGCTAGTCTATTATATAATTGCCTAGAGTTCTACTTCCGGACAAAAGCCAACTTCCGTGGCTTTGTCTGGAGATAAATGTCCGGAGATAAATGTCCGGAGATAAGTGACGTCACCAGCGTCACATACACCCGCTCAGCGTGGACCAAGATGGCGGCCCTAAGCGGAGCGGACCTCAGGAAGGTCCGCTGCGCTTAGGGCCGAGGTCCGGCGGACATTTATCTCCGGAGCGGCCGCGAGGTAGCCGGGAGCCGACCTCACCTCCCAGCTACCTCGCGCCGGGCATATCCGCGGCTCAGCTCCGGGGAGCCGCGAGCCAGCCGGGATTTGCCCGTTACCACCGCCGCCATTCTGATTGATCGCTCGCTTGCGAGCAACCAATCAGATTCAGGCCGCGGCACGGCGCTATGTTTTAAAAAGAAGTTAAAAAAAAAAATTTAAAGATGGACCGTGTTTCGCGGCGCTTTTTTCACTGGTCGCCGCCAGGCGCGAGCTACCAATGAGAAGAGTGAGGCGGGGCACGGCACCATATTTGAAATCCAAAGTTCCCGCTGGATTTCAAATATGGCGCTGTGATGCGCGCGCCGCTGTTCTGATTGGTCGGCGTGCTGAACACGGCGACCAATCAGAATAATGGCGCGCTGTATAGCGCCATACTTCAAATACACTGTACTCAGTGTATTTCAAATATGGCGGCATTGCGTGCGCCGCTATTCTGATTGGTCGGCGCGCTGAACACGGCGACCAATCAGAATAGCGGCGCACGCAATCCCACCATATTTGAAATACACTGAGTACAGTGTATTTGAAGGATGGCGCCATACAGTGCACCGCTATTCTGATTGGTCGCCGCCAGCCGCGAGCGACCAATCAGCATAGCGCTGCGCCAAACGGCGCCAACGGCGGAGCGGGCGCGAGGTAGACTGGACCCTATCTCGGCTCCCGGCTACCTCGCGGCCGCTCCGCCAGCGCGAGATAGCCGGGAGCCGACCTCGGCTCCCAGCTACCTCCCGCCCGCTCCGCCGGCGCGAGGTAGCTGGGACCCGACCTCGGCTTCCGGCTACCTCATGCCCGCTCCGTGCCGCGCTATTCTGATTGGTCGCTCGCGGCTGGCGGCGACCAATCAGCATAGCGCCACGCCGAACGGCGCCATCTTTAAAATCTATCTTTTGACTTCACCAGTCCGCGCTGCCAGGATCCACTTATTCTAGGGAAGAAACTCACGATCAGATGTGAAGTGATCAAAACTTTTTATTGCATCCAACGCGTTTCAACGCCTTTCCTGGCGTCTTCCTCAGGGATACCTCCAGGAAAGGCGTTGAAACGCGTTGGATGCAATAAAAAGTTTTGATCACTTCACATCTGATCGTGAGTTTCTTCCCTGGAATAAGTGGATCCTGGCAGCGCGGACTGGTGAACACCGTTTCCTTTCCCATTTTTTTACTGTGTGATTCCACGTGCAAGTGGTCGGTGGGAGTCCAGCAGCAGCCATCCGGATAAAACACTACATGTCTGCATACCAGTTGTGGGTCGCACAACTGAAATAGGTGAGTGGTTCCTTTATACCACCGGATTGTCAGTGTCTAAGTGATAAGGCACTATTGCGCCTCTTGTTCCCCTTCCCCCTTTTTCTTTCATCTTTTGACTTCAGATTTTAAACCTGGCGCCGTGTCTCGCGGCGCGCTTCTGATTGGTCGGCGCCTGCCGCGAGCGACCAATCAGAATCGTGCCGCACTGCGACATACTCTGCCCGCGATTTTAATTTTTACCTCAGAGAGAGTTTCTACTGCGTGGTGGCGGTCCCAGTGACGTCGCACTTCAAGCTCCTGCCTAATTTGTCAAAAAAGAGATAAGACTATTTACCTATACTATATATATTTCGTTGTGAAGTGGTTCAGTGACATTTTCACACCAATATTGAACTTCTGTTTGGTGTTTTCTCTATATATACTGCCTATTGTTCACTGACTGTTATACTGGGAGACTGTCGTTTATTAACCTCTTCTGTGCCAACTCTGCACACTGGGTATATTGCTCTATTATTTGCCACATAAGGACATTGTCCATTATTGCCCAGCAATTTCTCTGCAATTTAAACTGCCTATTTTTAATATCTGCATTCCTGCAAAGAACTATTCCCTACTATTAACTGGCTATTTTCCTACTACCTCACACTGCATCTTATTAACCTGTTGTTTGCCACTACCACGCTTAAAGCTCTTTAGCTTTGCCAACATGAGCTCTAATAGCAAGTATACTAATAACACACAGCCAAAAGCTGCTGATGCTGCACGTAAGATCAGGTGTGATAGAAAGTATACTAATGACGCAGAGCGAAAAGCCGCCGATGCCACACGTAAGCGCAAACAGCGTGCTAACAAGAGTACAGAGGACAGATGCAAGACCCTGGACACTGTTATGTATACTAATGACACACAGCTAAAAGCTGCTGATGCCACACGTAGGATCAGGTGTGATAGAAAGTATATTAATGGCGCAGAGCTAAAAGCCGCCGATGCCGCACATAAGGCCACACAGCGTGCTAACAAGAGTACACAGGACAGATGCAAGACCATGGACACTGTTATGTATACTAATGACACACAGCTAAAAGCTGCTGATGCCGCACTACAGAGGACAGATGCATGCGCCTGAACACTGTTAATGCTGCTTTCATTAAACAAGTCACTAATGAGTCTTTTGAGGAAAAAACTAATCGATTAACTAATAAAGCTGCTGCTGCACGCCATCAACGTTGCAAACACAATATTTCCACGTCCTCAGTCACAGATTCTGCCCACAATACAGCTTCTATGTCTCCATTCATTGAAAGTGCGCTGCCTGAACCTCCTGCAACCATTGGTAAATCTGCACGTAAGCGCAAACACTGTCCTACCGACACTCCAAATGATAAACGCTGTCGCCTGCACACCGTTAAGTCTGCTTATAAGACATGCTTCACACCTGACTCTTCTAAGGCAACAAACAATCCATTACCAAATGCAGCTGCTGCACGCCGTGAACTGTGCAAAAAAAACGCTTGCACCTCCACATTGATAGACCCTGACCACGATACACCTTCCAACTCCTCAGTGATTGAATCTGTGGACAGTGAAGATCCTCCACCAGGTCCACGCTTTATATATGTTGGCTTACAGAACCATTCCAATGCTCCATTACCACAACCTCTACATCCTACAGGTTTTACTAATGATGACAGTACTGTAGTAGAACACACCTGTGGTCCTATGAACTATTTATGTCAACATTGTGAAGCATTCCATTTTAATGCTGAGATACCAGCAGATAAAAATTTTACTCTGTGTTTGCACAAGGGTAAAGTCCATATACCTATACCCCAATATCCCGAGGTCTTTAAACAATTGCTGACAGGGGAGAGTGAGTTCAGTAAGAATCTCATGGAAAACATACGTAGTATTAACAGCTCATTTGCTTTCGCCTCCATGGGTGCCAATATTTCCCCTCCACCTGGACATGGCCCTTACTGTTTCTGCATACGTGGACAAATATAACATCGTACTGGAACACTACATCCCTCTGATGATCAAGTTCCAGCTTATGCCCAACTGTATATTTTGGATACCGATACTGCGAATGAACAACGTTTAAACTGTCAACAAAATCAAAAATGTCATCCCACTTTGATGAGTATAATTGCTCTTCAATTAGACAATGTGAATCCCTTTGTTGCTGCTTACAAAATGTTATGGGATGTGGAACATGAAGAACATCTTAAAGCTGAAGCTAATGGCACTCTCATGCCAAATATCATCATGGCCCTTAAACAAGATCGGAATCAAGACCCTGGCCGATATAATAATCCAACTGTCAATGAAGTTGCTGTCGTATTTGAAAATGACAATGGAGAGCCACCATTCCATCGTGATATTTTAATACATTTAAAACCGGACCCCAAAAATCCTTTGGCACGAAGAACACAACAGGTCAGCATTCTACACAGTAATTTAGATGCTTTACTCTATCCTTTATTTTTCCCTTACGGAGACCAAGGCTGGCATGATGGACTCAAGCATCAAGGGCAAAGTCCACGCAGGATTACACAACTGCAATATTACTGCTATGTGCTGTCTCTCCGTAATCAGTTTAATCCAATCCTGAATTGTGGCAAACTCACTCAGCAGTACTTAGTGGATGCTTATGTGAAAATCGAGGCTAATCGCCTAAATTATATCCGTCAACACCAAAAGGATTTGAAAGTAGAGGATTATTGCGTACTCCAGGAACACCTCCAGAAAAAATCCATTGAGAATTGCATGACCATTGGAAAAACGGTCATTTTACCATATTCGTTTGAAGGCAGTCCCAGGAATATGCAGCAGCGGTACCAGGATGCCATGGCTATTGTGACTAAATATGGTCGCCCTGATCTATTCATCACCATGACCTGTAATCCAAAATGGAGTGAGATTACTCAGAATTTGGAACCTTGGCAGCATGTGGAACACAGACCTGATTTGGTGGCACGTGTTTTCAAAATAAAACTGGAAGCACTCTTCAAAGACATTCACAACGGATTATTTGGGAAAGTTTGCGCTATGGTTCATGTAATTGAATTTCAAAAACGTGGCCTTCCACATGCTCACATTTTAATTATTCTGGACAGCAACTCCAAATTAAAAACTAAGGAGGACGTAGACAATACCGTCTGGGCAGAAATTCCTCATCCTAACGACTACCCTCAGCTCCATAAAATTGTTATGCAACACATGATACATGGTCCCTGTGGAGAACACAACCCCAACTCTCCCTGTATGGATAATGGAAAGTGTACGAAAAGTTTCCCAAAAGATTTACAACCATCTACCATCATTGCTAAGGATGCCTATCCTACTTATCGTAGATCCATGGGTCCTTCATTTGAACACCATTCCAAGATGATTAATAATTCGTGGGTAGTGCCATACAATCCTTTTCTATTATTAAAATACAAGTGCCATATTAATGTCGAAGTTTGTGGTTCCATTCAAAGTGTGAAATATTTATTTAAGTACGTGTATAAAGGACATGATAAAGCTAATCTTGAAATTTGCCAGACCAACATCCAACATGATGAAACACATCAATTCATGGATTCGAGGTATGTTAGTGCACCAGAGGCAGCTTGGAGAATCTTTGCTTATCCTATGCATAAACAATCTCATAGCATTGCCGTCCATCTGCCTCATTCTCAACAGCTCTATTTTCATGAGGATGACTCCATTCCAAGCATCAAACAAAAGCTTCATACCAATTCTACACCTATGGCCTACTTTAATCTTAATAAGGACGACCAACATGCTCATAAGTATTTTTACCGCGAAATTCCTGAATGGTATGTTTGGCAACAAGGATCTTGGGAAAAAAGAAAACGATCAGGTAGCTCTATTATTGGCAGAATGTATACTGTAAGTCTCAAAGACCAGGAACGCTACTATTTACGGTTGTTGTTATTGCATGTGAAAGGTGCAACCAGTTTTGAGAGTCTTAAAACTGTCAATGGAGTCATACATCTAACCATCAAAGAAGCAGCATTGCACTTGGATTACTATTAGATGATAGTGTCTGGAGAAATACCTTACTTGATGCCTGTATTCTTAATATGCCTGCACAGCTTCGCGACCTCTTTGCCTATATCTGTATATTTGGCCCTCCAGCTAATCCTCTTGAGTTGTGGGATGAATTTAAAGAACACTTTGTACAAGACTACTGCCGTGCATACCACTCCAACATTGAAGACTGTATAAATTGTGAAGGATATGCTATGACAGATGTCCAAGATGTTCTAAAAGTTCACGGGAAAAGTTATACTGATTTCAATTTACCACGCCCAGCTAAGAAACCACAACTGCTCCCGCAGTATGATAAGGATTATGAGCTAAGAACAGCTGCTGAGATGAAAGCTACTCTCAATGAGGAACAACTTTTGGCCTATGATACCATTAATCAGGCTTTAGAAGACAATAATGTAACACCCAAGTGCTTTTTCCTTGACGGTCCTGGTGGTAGTGGAAAAACCTATCTATATCATCTCCTCCTACATCTTCTAAGGGGACAAGGAAACATTGTATCACCTGCTGCCACTACAGGAATTGCTGCTAATTTACTACATGGGGGACGAACAATACATTCTATGGCATTCCAATACCTGTGAATGAAACATCTGTTTCCAGGATTAAAAATGATATCGATGCGGCTAAGCATTTGCAGAATACAAAACTTTTTATTATTGATGAGTGCACAATACTATCTAAACATGCCTTGAATGTCATCGATAGACTTTTACGAGACATCATGACAACGACTGTGGCTAAGAAAGAGAAAACACCATTTGGAGGAAAAGTTATTGTTCTTGGAGGAGACTTTAGACAATGTCTTCCTGTTATTGCTCGTGGATCAAGAACAGATATTGTAGAGAGCTGTATTAAATATTCACAAACATGGCAACTTTTTGCTCGACTGCCGCTTATCAACAACATGCGCTCCATTGATCCTGAATACAGCACTTGGTTGCTTCGACTGGGAAATGGACAGCTGTCAAATGAAGATAACCTTGGAGACGATGTCTTTGAAATTCCTCCAGACATGGTGTGCACTGATATTTTTGGAGATAAACTTTCTATTGATGTGAATGACACCGAGAGCATAAATATTGCTGCTTCTCATGCTATTTTATGTCAAAAAATGAAGACGTTGAGAAAGTCAATTCTAACGTCATAGATCGCTTGCCAGGTGACTATAGTGAATATATCAGTGATGATTCCATGATCCTGATGAAGCTGATGACCTCGACCAATACCCAGTGGAATTTTTAAATTCACTAACACCAACTGGAATGCCTTCACAGCGGCTAAAACTTAAAGTTGGCACCATTGTCATGTTATTAGAAACATCAACACCAAGAAAGGTCTCTGCAATGGTACTAGGCTGATTGTCACTGCGTTACATGGCAATATTATACAAGCTAAAGTAATTTGTGGCTCAGCAGCAGGAAATGTGGTATTCATTCCACAAATTGATTTGTGTCCATCAGAGACTGGATTGCCTTTCAAATTACGACGTAGACAATTTCCGATTAAGGCTGGGTTCACATTGCGGCGGCGTCCTGTCCGGGGCTGTCAGGAGTGACAGCCTGGACCGGAGTTTTGCTGCATAGAATACTATCGGGCTGCACGGAGCTGGATCGCGCCGGGTGGCAATTATCTGCCATCCGGCTGCTATCTCGCCGGATGAAGCCGGGACAAGTGGGATTTCTCTCCGATTCCAAAAACGTTGCATGCAACGTTTTTGGATTCGGCAGACAATTCCCCACTACTCCAGGATACATCCGGCGAGATAGCAGCCGGATGGCAGATAATTGCCACCCGCGCGATCCAGCTCCGTGCAGCCCGATAGTATTCTATGCAGCAAAACTCCGGTCCAGGCTGTCACTCCTGACAGCCCCGGACAGGACGCCGCCGCAATGTGAACCCAGCCTTAGCCAGCATTTGCAATGACCATTAATAGATCCCAAGGGCAGACCCTCAATCGAGTTGGGATATATCTACCAGAACCAGCATTTGCCCATGGTCAACTCTATGTTGCATTTTCCAGAGTCAAACAGCGTTGCAATGTCAGGGTCAAAGTGGTCAATACACTACTTCAAGGACAATTACTGCCTCATAGTCCCAAAGTTTTTACACAAAATATTGTGTATAAAAATGTTTTAGTTTAAAATTTTTTTTTTTTTTAGTTTAGTCATAGATATACCGTATATACTCGTGTATAAGCCAACCCGTGTATAAGCCGACCCCCCTACTTTTGCCCCCAAAACCTGGGAAAACCTATTGACTCGTGTATAAGCCGAGGGTGGACCCCAGCACAGGTATACAGCCCCCAGCAGTGTGGTATACAGCAGCCTCCCCAGTGGTATATACAGACCCCAGTGGTAATACAGCAGCCCCAGTGGTAATACAGCAGCCCCAGGGTATACAGCAGCCCCAGGGGTAATACAGCAGCCCCAGGGGTAATACAGCAGCCCCAGGGGTATACAGCAGCCCCAGGGGTATACAGCAGCCCCAGGGGTATACAGCAGCCCCAGGGGTATACAGCAGCCCCAAGGGCTATACAGCAGCCCCAGGGGCTATACAGCAGCCCCAGGGACGCAGCCATATACAGCAGCCCCAGGGGTATACAGCAGCCCCAGGGCTATACAGCAGCCCCAGGGGTAATACAGCAGCCCCAGGGGCTATACAGCAGCCCCAGGGTAATACAGCAGCCCCAGGGGTAATACAGCAGCCCAAGGGGTATACAGCAGCCCCAAGGGTATACAGCAGCCCAAGGGGTATACCCCGCATCCCCAGGGGGTAACAGCAGCCCCCTGGGGGTACAGCAGCCCGTTAGATGGGGGTACACAGCAGCCCCAGGTGCTATACAGCAGCCCCCTGGGGGTACCCAGCAGCCCCATGGGGTACCCAGCAGCCCCCTGGGGGTAACCAGCAGCCCCAAATGCTGGCACTCACCCCCCTTGCAAGGGCCCCCCCCCGGGCGCTTCTCTTACCATCCCGGCCTTCTGATCCGCTCCGCTCCTCGGTGCTGCGTCCTCGCAGCTCCCGTCCTGCTACATCCGGGATCCCCGGCCGTCGCACGATGACGTCATTCGCCGACGGCCGGAGATCCCGGATGTAGCAGGACGGAGCACCGAGGACGCAGCACCGAGGACGCAGCACCGAGGAGCGGCGTGGATCAGAAGACCGGGATGGTAATATAAGAGCCCGGGGGGGGCCCTTGCAAGGGGGGTTGAGTCCAGCATTTGGGGGCATATGCACTGCTTCCCCCTGCCGCTGATTGACAGGGGGAAGCAGTGCATATATAATGAGCGGCCCCACGTGACGGGGACGCTCATACAGCAGCCTCCCCCGCCTCCTCCAGCCTCCACAGCCCCCACCACAGCAGGTGGTACCGTATAGACCCGTGTATAAGCCGAGGGGGGGACTTTTCAGCCCAAATTTTGGGCTGAAAAACTCGGCTTATACACGAGTATATACGGTATTTAGTTTAGTGATAGATATATATATAAAAAAAAAAAATTAGTTTAGTCATAGATATATAGGACAAAAAAAAATTAGTTTTACCATAGATATATAGATTTCAAGTACTTATTTAGGAAATAGGCACATAACATATATAGTTTTTCGTTTTAGATCTTAAATCCTTTATTTAGACAGCTCATAGTGTGTATATATATATATATATATATATATATATATATATATATATATATATATATATATTATATATGAACACGCATTTAGTAAAAGATGATAGATGTGTATCATCCAAATTTATGGATTTGGTGATAGGAACCACAATCTTAAGCTCCAGCACTATAGGTGCTGAGAAATTTGCATTTCTTATTTCACTGGGAGAGGTTTTTGTGAACAGCTGAGAGACGGGTGCGGTGGCTGTTCACACACATCTCCATCTCAAGGTGTGTTCTGTACATATAGATAGATAGTTTCATATATAGATAGAAAATTATAGATTTAGCTTTAACATCAGCATTTTTTGGCTATTTGTGGAGTTTTGGTGGAAAAAAACACAATTTCTGCACTTGCTCCCTAAGGCCTCATCTACAGCACACTTGCCGTAAGCTGCATGCAATGAATTTGTGGTTCACTTGCGGCAGGTGCCACATACGTGGTTACGACAGTTTCGGCCACAAAAACCGCACTGACTTGCGGTTTTGTAGCGGCTGCATTTCGTGCACCTGCCGAGGCAATGTGTGCCGCATTTACGGCAGGTTAACTGTAAGTTCCATATACATTGCATCAGAATTGCTGCAAGTGTGTCGCAAGTAAGCCTTTAGGTGTCAAGTGCGGAAATTGTATTTATTATATCCCCACCTTCTGCAAATAGCTGAAAAATGCTGCTCTTAAAACAGCTTTTAGTCTTCATAAATAGGAATTAGTTAGAGTAGGGACCCATGAGACGTAGGGCCACCTTGACGTGGTTGATGGGCAAACACAAACTGGCTGATACGCAGAATATAAATTTATTGATTTTTTAAATCAAGCAACTTATTGAGTATGAAGTATTAACCAGTCGGTGTACCAAGAGCCCTACAATATAATAATTCAATTGTCCAAAAATAATATTCATCCTACAACTATACATAGTTCATGAATAGATATCATGGATTAATTGTATTATTCTTAATTTTTTAACAATAAACTATATATGGATTCTAGACTACCCGATTCTTTAGAATCGGGCTGCCATCTAGTTAAAAATAACTCCCACAGAAACAGGTTTTTAACTACAAATACATTTATTTACATACTTTGGGAGAGAGCCCGGGGGGAGGGAAATAGACACTGCCCTCCCGATGCAATAACATCAAGTCCACATCTACTGTGAAGATATTCAAGATTTACCAATATGCTTGTATTGCTTATTGATATTGTATAATAATAATAATAGTAATATTTATTTATATAGCGCTATTAATTTCATAGTATTATATGTATTTGTATTGCATATAATCTGAAACGGTATCAAACCATAACTTCATAATATCTGTACAAAATGGTTATAAGAATGTTATCTGCATAGGAAGCAGCAGATATTTCTTAACCCAGGAAGGATCCATGAGAGAAAAGGAAGTAGCCAATCACAGACTCTTGGCATAGAGCCATAGGATTGATAGACAGGTGTGTAGCAATATGGGGATTTTATTGTATACTGTTAATAATAATTATGCATGCAAAAACCATTATATTTGAGCTACGTATAAACCAATCAAGATATGATGGTCACGAGTGACTTTGATAACAGGAAGCCCTGCCCCATTTCTGTCAATAAAATGTCGTGTAACAAGGAAATAAACTAGGATTCTGCCTTAATCAAATCTGACTCTGAGTGGTGATTCGCCATGAATGTAAGATTTTAATACTTATTAATTTGGGAAACCTATAAGGTGGAGGCATGTTTGATGCCCACTCAAATTGACAGCCTTAACAACTCTGCTGGGAAATGTGCAGTGCCTGGTATCCCACCATATGGGAGATTCAGTCGCTGATCTTTCTCCCCATTTGTTGGAAATGCTTCAGCATTTATTTGGTTTCATTATTTTTGGGGAGGTTTCCAATTATTTTTTACATCCTTTATTTGGGGGGGCTGGCTGGAATGGAAACTTTAAACAAATGGATTTTAATTTAAAAAATTGAAAAATGAATTTATTGAGGTTTATTTTTCGAATAAAATATTTATTGGTGTGGTTATTTGTGTTCTTACTGACTTGGTTAATAATATCGGGTATTTGATGCCTCGACATTACTAACCTCTGGCCTTGCTGCCAGGTAACATTACCCAGCCAATATCAACTACAAATACCATTATCCTGTTTGTCAATGCACCTGGGCAGCCAGAGAGTCGGGGTAAAGAGCCAAGAGTGGCGCATCTAATTGGGGGCCTGCTCATTTTTTTCAATATTTTAAAATCTTTTAAGATTTTAAAGATTACTCAACTTTTCAGCTGTTTAAGTGGGTGGATGGATGGATAGATAAATGGATGTAAAGTACAGATAGATAATACATAGATGAAAAAATGGATAGATTTACAGATAGACATCAAACAGGTAAATTATGTCCCACCCCTTATATATTGTAAGCTTGCACCCTTTAGTGCTTTTCATGTTGCACTAAAGGGTGTTTTAGCGTATTTAGCTTTAAAAAGACTAATTTAAAAAAAAGTCATATGGTACCCACTATTTTTTTTTCGCTGGCTAGGGTACAGCAGACAGTTGCAGCCTGCAGACCACAGCTGGTGGCTTTATCTTGGTCGTTATCAAAATTAGGGGGACCACATGACAATTCTTTCAATTATTTCTTTATTTTTACAGTAATCTGATGTCAGTTTGCTTGCATACTGGTAACCAATCACAGATGCTGGCAGAGAGGGTGGGCGGGGTTAAATCTGTCTTTAACCAATCAAGGGGAAAAGCAAATAATATATCTGAGGGTCATGAGCGGGAGTGGAAGCATAGTGACAGCAGTGTTGAAGCTTGCTAAGTAATAATGTAGGAAGATAATGTGGCACCCCTGCAGGGGATTGCCACAGGATCCACCGGTGCAAGGAGGGAATGACACCTTGGTTCACACAGCACACACCTTCCACCCCAGACCTGAAGGGGGAGCTCTACTTGCTGCCTTAAGCCAGTTCCCCTTTAAAAAATCCAGGCCTGAGGGGAGGAGTCAGTCCCAGGAGTGAGTTCCAGTTAGTCTGCAGTGAGCAGTGGACAGAGCAGGAGTGAAGGAGCTGGTTGCTGGGAAGAATCCAGGCCCAGGACCAGGGAACACTGACCCAGTTGTGCTGCACCCTTGGGAGAGGGTCAGAGGCCAGTGAAGGAAGCAGAGAATTAAAGCAGGGAAAAGACAAAGCTCCTTTTAGTACACCGGAGTCCGACACTGCCAGCATCCACTGCAGCAGTAAAAGCCTGGGAGAACCAGGAGGAGTTAACCCCTGAAGAGTACAAGTAAGAGACACTCAAACTGACCAAACACAGGACCAGGGGCCAAAGGAGGAATAGGGACCGCGCAGAAGGACCTCATTGTCAGTTTAGAGCAAAGCCCTGAGAGGCAGATGGAGCAGTGAGTTCAGTCGCAGGCAGGACTTACCCCAAACCACAGAGCACAGAGGAGGCCTCACAACTTTCTAAGGTGGAAATCCCAAGTTGCACAGGGAACCTGGTTATTTCTCTGGACTGTACCTGTTACCCTGTCACCAGTAAAAGGTACCGAAACAAAGATCATTGTGTGTGTGTGCCTGCTTAACGGCCGCTATTCACCGCATTGACTGCAGAGACACGACTACAACTCCCCTCATCCATCCCCCTGCCCTGAGGTGAAGCTCCACCTGTGGGGAGCTGTACCACACTCTGCTGCACCCACCATCACCTCAGCGGCCGGCTGCAGCGCTGATATACCCGTTACCAGGAATTACAGGTGGCGTCACATTACCAATCCCCTTATCCCCCCACCGTCCCCGCCATTGAGGGTCCAGGGCATGGGTCCGGGGACCGACCAGCCGTGATCCCCCATCCAAATCGCCATCAGCCCCGGTACCCGTGTACCCCCTACCCTGTCGACCACCTCAATAATGTCTGTGCTGAAAGAGCAGGGCTTCATTATAAAATGGTTTGAGCTGTGTTTGGCAGCTTTTGGGCTCCTGGATTTAACCTATCAAGGTGGGGGAAACAGTGACGTTCATGAATGGGCCAGAAGTAGAGTGACAAGGGTACTAAAAGCTTGGTAAGTATATACTCTAGGAATGGCTGCACCAAAACATTAGGGCTCTACTGTATAACGGTAAAGCAGTATTTGGCAGCTTTTGTGCCCTTTGAAGTTGTTTTCTAGGTCCTTGATTTTGCTTCCCATTGATTTGAATGGGGTTCAGAAGTTTGGCGAACTGTTCACCAATCTATTCGGTGAACATATGCCCGTTTAGCAAACCAAACCCAAACTTCAAAAGGTTCTCTTATCTCTAATCCTCAGACCCATTGACACCAGGTGCAGTGGGCCCTGGGTTTATTCTGAAGCATGACAATGCGAGGCTTCATGTTGCTGAAATGTATGATGAAGGCATTGATGCTATGTACTGGCCTGCCTGTTCCCCAGCCCTGAATCCAATCGAGCACATCTGGGACATCATGACTTATTCCATCCATCCATCCATCCATCCATCCATCACCTTGCACCACAGACTGTCCAGGAGTTGACTGATGCTTTAATCCAAGTCTGGGAGGAAATCCCTCAGGAGAACATCTGCCTTTTCATCAGGACCATGAACATGCAGTGTATAGAGGTCATACAGGTATCTTGAGGCCACACACACTACTGAGCCTCATTTGCTTGTCTTGAGGCATTTCCACTGAAATTAGATCAGCCTATAACTTGATATTCCACTTTGATTTTGAGTATCATTCCAAATAGTCTTCCATGGGATATTAATTTTGATTTACATTGATCATTTTTATGTTTTATTGTTCTCAATTCATTCCACTATGTATATTTCATTCATTGAGATCTAGAATGAGTTGTTTAAGTGTTCCTCCTAATTTTTTGAGCAGTATACAATATGTTTAATGTGAGTTCCCCAATAACTAACCTAATAGTGGAAACAGCCGCAACCTAATCCATTAATCGTCAGTGAATTGCGCAATTGTCCAGATGATAGGGGGCAGAAGAGTGCTGTTCGTGATGGATTGGCTTTCAGTGTTTCTGTACACTATGGCTTCATGTTATTTTGAAGACTCATCAAATGTGTTCTGACAGTTTCCTTGGCCAGAAGAGGTCATGTTTCTATTTCTCAATACTGCATTGCTTTAGGAATTAATCAGTTTGTTGGACCATGTCCGACAGAGAATGAAGGATCATATGGGTGCAGCGTGTCCAATTTAGGTATTCTCTCATGAAGATACAGTTAGATAGCCTGTCAAAAGAAATTGAAACTTTGAATTCTGGTCACTTTCGTAGCACATGAGCTGAGGCAAAATTTGGAAATGTTAGCAAGCGTGCAATAGCTCATACACATCTGGAGAGGATTATCAAAAATGAACCAGAAAAAGTCAAGTGCCTGGGATAATTGTATGACTTTTGAGTTCAGATTTGACATACAGTTTGAGTTTCACTTTACCTCTACTGACAGGGGACTAGGAGTGGTTAAAGTAAAGGTGAGGAGATTAAATGTATATGGGAAGTTTTGTATAGCTAGTGTTTAAGGTTAATTAGTTACGACAAAATAGGATTTAAGTGCCAATGTGTTAAAATCTGACAATGCCCAAATTAAAAAGTATGTTTATTGCCCAAATCTTATCAATCACAGCCCACAATGTAATTGTCACGCTGGGAGTGGGGAAGACACCCAGCGTAGGATAACGACGGGGGGGGGGGGGATCAGGAGTCCCTAATGCTAAGGGCACAAGAAGGAGACGGTGACCCCTAGACTTCCTAGAGCTGACCCTGTCTGCCCTGACGTCCCTATACAGTCTCCTCAACTGTCGCCGACCACGAACCTCGTCCCTCTCTGATCCTAGATCTATCTTATCTAAGGATCAGATGGAGAGGTTCACTAGACCCCTCCACTATCAACTAAAGACAAACACCAGGGAAGACAGACATTTGGGAAAAGGAAACACTTATCTGACAGCAGAACACAGCAACCTCCACAATCTCAGCTTCTGCTGGAGCAAGGATAAAGTGTGCACAAGGAACTATCACCTGCACCGAGGAAGGGCAATGAACCTCCTTATAAAGGTGGAAGGAGTCTGCTGGGTCCTAGTGACCTACAACATTGGTGAATAAAACCAGACCAAGCGCAAGACCTCCACAGCCGTCTCCCCATAATAGAGAGATCTCATTACACCTTCTTTCCATCAACACAGAAGGTAAATGCTCCTGAAAGAGACGGACCATCCTCCACCATTATGGCTGGTGGGCCAAACGCTGGGATCGTCTGCGCGTGGCCTCCACCCTGTCATCCGTGCCACCCGTGACAGTAATTTTGCAAGTTTTAGCAAGTAAGCAAGCTTTCTGTAACAAAAAAGTGTATAGCGTCCCATAAAAAAAAATATAAAATCAAGATATTTTTGAGGCTCTCAAAGCACTTAGGTTAACATGTGAAGAATGGTTCCTCATACAAATGTACATATTATATTGAAAAATAAGACCAATCTACAACAATCAAATGATCAGCATACAGTGATTACAAAATACCAACATACAGTGGCGAGCAAAAATGTTGCACTTCTTTTTAAAGTGTGGTTACTACGGTCTGGTTGTTGTTATGTCATTTTCCTGGTGATGAACTGAAAGTGCATGAAGTTGTCATCATGTAAGACCTTAATTTTAACCAAAATGCCTTTTATATAGGTTAGGTAATTTAATTAAACTGCCAAAATGTTTCCATATACTATTTATTGATCGCAACATAGAGAGTAATTAATTGTTTACAATGCCATAACATAGTATTTTGTAGCATAACCTCTTGCTTTAATTACTGCACCACATCGATGGGGCATTGAAGCCACTATGGTATTCAAGACATCTTGAGGGATCTTGCTCCATTCCATTTGCAAATCTGAAACAATTCATTACCCTAACTCATCCCAAAGGTGCACTATAGGGTTTAAATCAGGTGATTGGCATGACCATTGCAATAGGCAAACATTTTACTTTGCTAACCAGATTTTTGCTAAATTGGATGTGTGTTCAGGATTATTGTTCTGGTGGAATTTCCAGCCCCTGCCTACTTTGGTTTTATCATGTCACAGCATTACATTCTCCAGTATATCCTTGTATATAGTAGAATTCATATTTCCATTATTTCTATACTGGAAATGCAAGTGTGTGGGTGGGCACAGGTACGCGATACACCGGTCAAACATAGTTGTAGTCAATGTAGAACCAAAAAAAGAATTATGTGTCAGAATTGACCGGGTTCTAGGGAAAGACACTCACAAGGTGTTGAGTATCAAAAAATAAACTTTATTAAATAACAATGAAGCATATATAACACAGAAACAGGGTTAAAAACATTTAAAAACAGTGTGGAGACACTGTACACAAATACCTAGTCCCATAAATGGATATAAAGAAACATTCAAGAGAGCTAAAAAGCTAATCGTTTTATGAATAAACTAGCTGTGAGCCCGATGCAAATGCATCGGGTGTCTAGAATATTTTTAAAAATTTTTTTATATTGTCAAATAATAATCCAATTATTCCAATGACATCTTTACACCAACTACATATATTTGTATGGTTGATATAATTTAAGGAAAATTGAACTATTATGTTGTAAGGGTCTTAGAACACAAAGTATCAATACTTCTTAATATGTCAATTTTTTGAATTGATGAATTAACAGTACTAATATATGTATCAGCCACTTTGTGTCAGCCCACCAATCGCGTCAAGATGCCCTTACGCCTGGTGGGACCTACTCTAACTAAATCCGAATTGATATAATTTAGATATTTTTAATAGCTGGATTTTTCTTAGATTTTTTGAGGATTGTGATGTAAATAATAAAATTTTGTAAATTGATACATAAGGAGTTACCAACTACAGACTTGCAGCAATATCCATACAATAACAAAAAAACTTGTAGTTAACCTACAGTAAATGGAGTTAACATAGCTTCAGCAGGTGCATAAGATGCATCCACTAACTAACCACAGGTGACTGCAGTTGATGTGGATGACACTGCCGCAACTATGTTGTCTGCACAAACTGCAAGTTAAGTACAAATTACATATATGCAATTATGAAAATTACAGCAAGTATGTTCTTGATAAGTCCTTCATGAACAATTATTATCATTTAGTATATTCCTCAACAAAGTGAAAAAATCTAAGAAAAATGTCGTGGTAGAATCTAATTAATAATTTATGTTTGTCCCTATCTATCTAAACATGTGGAACACACCTTGCTAATGAGATGTGTGTGAACAGCCGTCTCACCCGTCTCTTAGCTGTTCACAAAAACCTCTCCCTTTAAAGAATAAGAATCAAATCTCTCAGCACGTAGAGTACTGGAGCTTTAAATAGTGGTTTCTATCACCCTGTGAGAAAATCAGAATGATACACATCTCCAATGAAATCTGAAATGTGTTTTTCCACAAACATTGTATAAACTATGCACATAAAAAACTGAAATTGAAAAGACTAAACTAATTTTTTTTTTTTTTTTTTTTTTTTTAAATAGAAAAGGTAAAAATATAAAATATGCAAAAGTTCATCCCAAAATATTCCGATAGACAATATTTTTGGTGAAGACTTTCTCACAGTTAGGCACCAATTTGCCTTGAATGCATGAATCCACTACTTTCACCTTCACATTGCATCGTCTCTTCACACGTGAGAAAGCCACATATAATTGTCCATGACCAAAAACAGGTTCTGGCAAATAAATCCCCACTTTCTCCAAAGTTTGTCCTTGGGATTTATTTATGGTCATGGCAAAGGCAGGCTTCACGGGAAATTGCCGACGTCTTAGTTTGAAAGGCAATCCAGTCTCTGATGGACAGAGATCAATTCTTGGAATGAAGACTACATTTCCTTCATCCGAGCCAGAAATTACTTTTGCTTGTATCAAGTTGTCAAACAAAGCAATAATAATCATCCGAGTCCCGTTGCAAAGTCCTTTTCTGCTGTTAAAATTACGCAAAAGCATTATAATTGTACCAACTTTTAATTTCAGGAGATGAGAAGGCATTCCTGTTGGTGTTAGAGAATTTAGAAATTCCACGGGATATTGTTCGGGATTTTCCGTCTCATCTGGATCAATGGAATCATGGCTCATATATTCCATGTATTCTCCAGGAATACAATCCATCACTTTTGAATTGATCAAATCCACAGCGTCATTTTTGGGACAAAGAATGGCATGTGATGCAGCATTCTGAATACTTTCGTCATTATTCACATCAATGACAATGTTTTCACCAAATATGTCCAAGATTAAAGAGCCAGTGCAGATCATGTCTTGCGGGATCTCAATGACATCATCACCAAGGTTGTAATCATTGGACAATTCTCCATTTCCCAATTGAATTAACCAATTGCTATATTCAGAATCAATGGAGCGCATGTTGTTAATGAGCGGCAATTGATTGAAAAGCTGCCATTGTCGTGAATATTTAATGCAGCTCTCTACGATGTCTGTCCTTGTTCCATGAGAGATGATAGGAAGACACTGCCGAAAGTCTCCTCCCAGAACAATGACTTTCCCTCCAAAGGGTAATTTATTTTTCTTGGAGACATCAGTTGTCATGACATCCCGTAATAATTGATCAATTACATGCAAAGCGTATTTTGACAACATAGTAGACTCATCGATGATGAAGAGTTTGGTAGTCTTCAAATGTTGGGCCGCATCAGTATCATTTTTGATTCTTGAAACGGATGTCTCATTAATTGGTATTGGTATGCCATACAGTGAATGGATAGTTCTTCCTCCTTGCAATAGATTAGCAGCAATCCCTGTACTGGCTGCAGGTGAGACAACTTCTCCTTCTCCTCTCAGTTCATGAATCAATAGATGATAGAGATATGTTTTCCCACTTCCACCTGGACCGTCAAGGAAAAAGCAGTTTGGCTTATCACTTGTATCCTCTAAAGCTTTATGGATTGCAGTATAGGCCAAACGTTGTTGATCATTTAAGGTGGCTTTCATTTCATGTGCTCTTACTAACTCTTCTTCTTTGTTGTATTGAGGACGAATGTGTGGTTTTCTTTTTGGGCGTGGCAGATTAAAATCAATAAAATGTTTAGCATGAAATTTTAAAACATGTTCAACATCAGTCATGGCATATCCTTCACAATGCTCACAATCATCAGTGTCAGGGTGGTAGGCATGGCAGTAATCTTGAACGAAGTGTTGTTTAAATTCTTGCCACAACTCCAGGGGATGATTAGGAGGACCAAAGACACATATATATGCAAACATATCACGGAGCTGTGCAGGCATATTGAGAACACAGGCATCCAATAAAGTTTTTCTCCAAACACTGTCATCGAAGAGCAATCCAAGGGCTAATGCCGCCTCTTTAAACGTTGGGTATGTGACTTCCTTAACAGTCTTAAGGTTATCAAAACTTGTAGCTCCTTTAACATGGAGTAACAACAGCCTTAAAAAATAACGTTCTTGTTCTTGAATACTAACAGTGTAGAGTCTACCAATGACTGAAGCACCTCCTCTCCTTCTAACTTCCCATGCACCTTCTTTCCAAACATAATGCTCAGGAATTTGACGATATAAGTACTCCCGAGCATTGGGATCATTCTCATTGAGGGTAAAGTAGGCCATGAGTGTTGATTGTCTGTCCATTGAATAACTGATGTTGTCCGCAGAATCACCCTCGTGAAAAAAAAGTGATTGTGAATGAGGCAGATGTACTGCAAGACGAATAATGCTGTGAGATTGTCTATGCATTGGGAAAGCAAAGATTCGCCAAGCTGCCTCTGGTGCACTGACATATCTGGAATCCATGAATTTATGAGTTTCATCGTGTCTGATGTTGGTTTCACAAATTTCCACATTGGCTTTGTCATGACCTTTGTACACATATTTAAAGAGGTATTTTACGCTCTGAATGGAAGCACATATTTCCACATTGATATGGCACTTATATTTTAATAGAAGGAAAGGGTTATATGGAACCACCCAAGAATTATCAATCATCTTGGAATGGTGTTGAAAAGAAGGTCCTTCGTTTCTTTGATAACTTGGATATGCATCCTCAGGTATAACAGTTTTTGTTTGAAACTGTTTGGGAAAAGCTTTTTTACACTTTCCATTCTCCATACATGGAGAATTGGGATTGTGTTGTCCACAGGGGCCATGGATCATGTGTTGCATGACAATTTGATGGAGCACAGGGTAATGTGATGGATCAGGAATTTCAGCCCAAACAGTATTGTCCACTTCCACCTCAGTTCTTAGTTTTGAGTTGGCATCCAGAATAATTAGAATGTGAGCATGTGGTAGGCCTCGCTTTTGAAATTCTATCACATGAACCATAGCACAAACCTTGCCAAATAATCCAGAATTAATATCTTTCAAAAGGGCTTCAAGTTTAATCCTGAATACACGGGCCACTAAATCCGGGCGATGTTCAGCACGCTGCCATGGCTGTAAATTGGTTGCAATTTCACTCCATTTCGGATTGCAGGTCATCGTTATAAAAAGATCTGGTCTTCCAAATTTAGTTACAATCGCCATGGCATCTTGATACCTCTGCTGCATGTTTCGGGGACTTCCCTCAAAGGAAGATGGTAAAATTACGGTTTTGCCAATGGGGATTCCTTTTTCTACGGATTTTCTCAGCAAATGTTCTTGAAGGAGACAATAATCTTCCACCTTCAAATCCTTCTGGTGTTGTCGTATAAAATTTAAACGATTGGCCTCGATCTTAACATAGGCATCCACCAAGTACTGCTGTGTCAGTTTTCCTCCATTAAGGACAGGATTGAATTCTGTCCGTACTGACAGCAAATAACAGTAATACTGCAGCTGTGTCACCCTGCGAACATTTTGGCCTTGGTGCATGAGTGATTCATGCCACCCTTGCTCTCCATGAGGGAAAAACAATGGATACAGTAATGCATCCAAATTACTGTGTAAAATACTTATTTGCTGTGTTTTGGGGGCCAACGGATTATTTATGTCTGGTTTTAGATGTATTAAAATGTCTCTATTAAATGGTGGCTCTCCATCAGCATTTTCAAAGATGACTGCAACTTCATGGACAGTAGGGTTGTTATACCGTCTTGGGTCTTGCTCTCTGTCTTGTTTAATTGCCATGATGATATTAGGCATTTTTGTGCCATGTTCCAATGCTTTCTGTTCTTCCTCTTCCTCCACTTGCCGTAACATTTTGTAAGCTGAAACAAAGGGATTAATACCTTCCAATTGCTCAGCAATAATTCTCATCAAGGCTGGATTACACTTGAGATTTTCTGGAGACTGTAGGCGTTGTTCAGTAGCAGTAGCACTATCCAAAATATAGAGCTGTGCATATGCTGGAACTTGACCTTCAGCGGGGTGGAGAGTTCCAGTTCTATGGTAAATTTGGCCGTGAATCCGGAAACAATAAGGACCGTGTCCAGGTGGTTGAGAAACACTTGCACCCATGGAAGCAAATGCAAAGGAACTATTAATGCTCCTGATATTCTCCATGAGATTTTTACTATATGGGCTGTCTCCTTTCAGTAAAGTAGTGAAGAGCTCAGGGTACTGAGGTAATGGTACCTTAACTTTGCCCTTGTGACAACAAAGGGAGAACTGTCCATCAGATGGCCTTTCAGCCTCAAAATGTTGTGCTTCACAATGTTGACATAACACATTCATGGGCCCACAGGTATGTTCTAAAATACCGGTCTCGTCATCAGTAAAGCCAATAGGGATTGATGACGTAGGTGAAGTGAGCAACAGATCACCTTTTTTGTAGATGCCTACATAAATAAGGCGTTGCTGTGTAGAACTGTCAAGACATCCAACAAAAGAAGTCTTGACTGGAGACTTCTTACGGAGGTTTTTTTTTTGGCGTAGTTGACGCTGTAAGGCAGCCAAATGGGCCAAACGGCGTTGTTTTGAGGTAGGTGACATAATTTGTAAACGTTTGACTTTAGCCAATTGATGTCTTGTCATGGCAGAAGCAATCTTGTCTGTTCTTGTTTTAGAAGAACATTTGCCCTTCACTTTACCCGTGCCAGATGTTGTAGGCAGTTGATTTTCAGAAAGTGTTGGAGACACAGATATAGGCGCCATATCAGAGGTAGATGGTTTTCGTTGCACCTTCACCTTTTGTTGTTTACGGCCAGATGTTGTAGGCAATTGAGTTTCAGAAAGTGTTGGAGACCCAGATATGGACGCCATATCAGAGGTAAATGGTTCTCCTTGCACCTTCACCTTTTGTTTTTTGCGTCTTTTGCATTCCACCTCAACTTTTTTGGCCAACCGACTGCTTCTTTCTTCAGCAGACTCCTTTGCAATTCTTTTATTGAAATCCTCCTGGAGCTTAAGCAAACGGACACGTGTTGTTTCCGGATCTTCCTGCGCACGCTTCTTGCGCTGGCGTGCAGCATTCCTAGCTCTAACAGAGCTTTTTTGTTTGTCAGAGCTCATATTGAGCACAGTACTGAAAAATGTATGCAATAATAGCTACAGTATATTATTTAAGGAAGCAATCAATATACATTCTGCATAGCAATATAGTCAAAGTAGTAATATTTATATTGTTAATTGTAATTATATACAATATATTTTTATATATAAATTATATCATAAAAATATATATAAAAAATATATTATATATATTATTAACTTAAATAAATTATGTATATTATATATTACAAATTAATTACAATGTGTGTATATATATATATATATATATATATATATATATATATGTATATATATATATATATGTATATATATAAATATATATATATATAAATTATATATATAGATTAATATACAATATATATATATATATATACAATCATATACATATAGATTAATATATATATATATAGATATATATGTCATATTTATATATCTATATATCAATATATCTATATATCTATATATAATTATGAATATATCAATAAATAATCAATTATATTGGCCCAAAAAGATATCTTTAGCTGATATTGTAGGGCTGAGGTTCCAGCACTGATTTTCTGACGTCCTTCCACAGTATCACCAAGGCAGAAATGATTTGTAAGGAAAAGTTAAAGGAAACACTATAAAATGGCGGATTACACATATTATTAATCACTAAAATGGCGGGTGGGGGGGGGTATAGTGATTGGTAATCAAAAAGCTACGTTTTGTTTGGCGGCCGCATTTGCCGCAAGTACAAAACCGCACTTGCTGCACCTGCAGCAAGTCCCCCTATAGTTACTATGGCGATTAACGCAACCACGCCGCAACCGCGCCGCAAGTGTAACGGTTATATTACTAACTTAAATAAATTATGTATATTATATATTACAATTTATTACAATGTGTTTATATCTATTATATAATCACGAATGGGTTTTTTGCCCTTTTGAGACCGCTTGCGCTGTGAGTCAATGTCGTCATATGGATACGACCGAAGCATTGGCCGCGCAGCGGCCATTGCGAGCAGTTCTAAGGCGACTCGCTATGCCCGCGCAGCGGGCATGGCGAGTCGCCTTAGCAGCACGAAGCATTGGCCGCGAAGTGGCCATTGCGAGTCAGAGACTCACTCTTCTAGAATCCCGATGCATCTGCATCAGGCACCCAGCTAGTATATATATATATATATATATATATATATATATATATATATATATATATATATATAGATTAATATACAATATATATATATATATATACACTAATCATATACATATATATATAATATGACATGTATATATATATATATTTATATATATATATATATATATAAATCTATATAATGTGTATATATATAGAGAGAGATTAATATACATATACATCTATACATTATTATATAATGACGAATGGTTTTTTTGCCCCTTCGGAGTCCACACTCGCTGCGAGTCAGTGTCGTCATGTGGATACGCTCGAAGCATTGGCCGCGGCCATTGCGAGCAGTTCTAAGGCGACTCGCTATGCCCGCGCAGCGGTCATGGCGAGTCGCCTTAGCAGCGCGAAGCATTGGGTGCGAAGCAGCCATTGCGAGTCAGAGCGAGTCGCTAGCCTCAGCGGGAAATCGCTAGCTTTGTGGCCGAGCCTCTGGTTCTATTTTCGGCCAGTGACTCGCAATGCCCGCTTCCATAAGGATTACCGCAACCGCGCCGCATTGCGACTCGCTGGCTGAGTGCGAACACTTGCGGCGCGGTTGCGGTAATCCCCATAAGGATTACCACAACCGCGCCGCATTGCGAATCGCTGGCTGAATGCGAGCACTTGCGGCGCGGTTGCGGTAACCCACATAAGGATTACCGCAACCGCGCCGCAAGTGCAAGTTGCGGTGCGGTTGCGGTAATCCCCATAGAAAGTATAGGGGGACTTGCGGCAAGTGCGGTTTTGCCGCACCTGCCGCAAGTCCCCCTATACTTTGTATGGGAATTACCGCAACTGCGCCGCAGATGCGGTTTTGTAATAAAATAAAATAATCTTCATACAAATAAATTCACGTAAAATAACAAATAATAAATCAATTTAATAATAATCAAAATCTTAAAAAAAAAAATCAAAAAAATAATAAAAAAAAAATTATAATAATATATATATATATATATATATACAGATTAATATACAATATATATATATACTAATCATATACATATATATATAATATGACATGTATATATATATATAGATATATATAAATCTATATCTATATATCTATATCTATATATCTATATATATATATATCTATAGCAATTATATAGTAGATTATGAATATATCAATAAATAATCGATGATATTGGCCCAAAAAGATATCTTAGCTGATATGTATAGATTAATATACAATATATATATATACTAATCATATACATATATATAATATGACATCTATATATATATATATCTATATATATATTAATCTATATAATATATATATATATATATATAATGTGTATATATATATATATATATATATATCTATATCAATATATATATATATATGTAATAATGAATATATCAATATAACAATAATATTAATAATGGATTAATAATAATAATTAATATTAACACTAATAATAGTAATATAAATAAATAATCATAATGAATCAATTGTATTGGGCCAAAAAGATATATAATTATGAATATATCAATATATAATAATAATATTAATAATATATTAATAATAATTAATATTAACAATAATAATAATAATATTAATAAATATTCATAATGAATAATCAATTATATTGAGTAAAAAAGATATCTTAGCTGATATTGAAGGGATGAGGTTCCAGCACTGGTTTTCCGACGTCCGTCCCACAGGATCACCAAGGCATAATCGATTAATAATAATAATTAATATTAACACTAATAATAATATTAATAATTAATAATAATTACTAATCGATTATATTGGCCCAAAAAGATGTCTTGTAGGGATGAGGTTCCAGCACTGGTTTTCCGACGTCCGTCCCACAGGATCACCAAGGCAGGAATAATTTGTGAGGAAAACTTAAAGTAAACACTATAAAATTGCGGCAGGTGGGAGCATAGTGATTGGTAGACAAAGGGGAGTATGGTGATTGGTAGGCAAAATGGGTTGCTACCCAGCAACAGCACAGTCAGCCACAGGATTTTCGCGGGCAAACCTGGAAGTGTAGCGACTCGCAATGGCCTCGCGGCCATTGCTCGCGCTACACAGCGAGTCGCAATACATCCCCATTGAAAGTATAGGGGGAGTTCCGACAGGTGCGGCGACTGAGGTAGCGACTCGCAATGGCCTCGCGGCCATTGCTCGCGCTACCTCAGCGGTAAATCGCTAAGTTTGTGGCCGAGCCTCTGGTTCTATTTTCGGGCAGCGACTCGCAATGGCCGCTTCGCGGCCATTGCTCGCGCGTGGTGACGTCACAGTGTGACATAGCCACGGCGTTTTCGGGGGCCGACACGATTTTGCCTACGGCAATTATAGAGTAGATGTTTCTGGTGGTAAGACTGGTGGTCCCCGATAGGGGGTACAGTGAACTGCTATTAGCATGCAGTACTAAAGACCCATACAGATGTAATATGCTGAATGGCATAAAATTAGTGAATAGCGTGCATTACACAGTCAAATATTCAATAATGAACAGTGCGTCAGAAACCCAGTAAACACAGGTGTGACAAATAGAACATGCAGTGAGAGGGTGGATTAGATGTCATGTATTCAGTAATAAACTAGTTAGTTGTAATATACAGCGGTATTCAGCATGTTAAAAGGGACCCTCTGAGAGAAAGGCACTCGTAATGCAAGCATGCATAGCAACGACTACGTACACATTCAGTTGTGGCTCCCCGCATTAAACGTCACTTCCGGCCTGAGACGCCGGAACACGTGCGGACGCCATTATTGCAGACACGCTACAAAACACAGGAGGTACATGATCCTTCACAGCACTTTTCCCTTGAGGAAGCCGTCCTTGGCGGCGGCGATACGCGTAGGGTGGCTGTGCTACTACTCCCTAGCTCCCATTATTGCATCAATTCTATAATTGGGTGGTAAAGTATTGTACTTGGCCTCCAGCCACCTAATAGACTGTGTGTAGCCCCTGATTTGACACATCAGGTCATCCTATGCTTATATCATGCTTGCATTACGAGTGCCTTTCTCTCAGAGGGTCCCTTTTAACATGCTGAACAGTTATAGTGCTTGCCCTCATTACCAAACAGATTGAACTTGGATTCATCTGACCACAACACCTAAGGCCAATCTAACTCCTTCCGTTGACTGTGTACTTTGGCAAACTTAAGTTGGACCTTTTGGTTCTTTGCAAAGATGAAGGGCTTTTTGACTAGAACTCATGCATTCAACTCTTCTGCTCTTAGCTGTTGCACCAAAGTTTGGCAACTTAGTTTGATGTCATATTCTTTGTTCATTTGACACTTAACTCTGAGAACAGTTGAATTCCATAGCTACCACTTTTTGTCCTTTGTTTGATTTCACTCTCAGAATAATAAGCTTCCTGAGATAGCACAATTCTAAAAGCCCTGCACCAATCTCACAAATTCCTCCCTTCAGCTCGTTTTCTTGAAATGAGATTGAAAATCTGTCATAGATCTTATTTAACCTCCCAGAAAGGTCATAGAATGGGGCTGTACACAACCTCTGAATGCTTTAATTGTCACTTCCCTGAAGCCAATCTATTCCATTGCCTGTGGACATGCTCAGCCATTCAGCCCTTCTGGGCCAGAATACGTCAGTTCACTCACTGCCACACATCTGATAAACTTTGCTCCTGATGAGCCTCTAAGGGTCATCTTTGGATATCTAGAGCCAGAAAAATACACATGCTCTCCAGGGGCCCGTAACTGCTGCACATGGTGGCGGCAGCCGGTGTTGAGGCCATCCTGCAGGAGTGGATCCACAACTAAGCCCATTTAGGATATTTTGAGACAAACTATCATTCTTGCTTCAGATGGATTGGGCTGAGGCTTCCTTGCATGAAGAGGAAAAGGTGCCGTCCTTCTTTGAAACTTGGGAAAGTTTCATATCTCTACTTCTACAACGCAGTGTGGTATCAAGAACAGCTACTACTGGGGGAAGCGCATGTATAGAAATATGGTTGGTAGAGCCACCGTATAGAGATACATCTGGGCGTCAGAGGTCTATCCTGGTGTCAGTGGATTCCGCACAACCCTCAAGGAGAGTCTAAGGTTATGCACCCCTGTTCAGTGATCTACAAGCAAGGAAAGTACCTGTTTCAGATATCCTCTTTTCTCCCCTCCTTCCCCCCTCCTAGTTTTGGTTTATTTGTCTTTTGACTTGATGTAGCAATGCTTGAAATGTACATTTTGCTATTTACTATCTTATAACAGCCTTACCATGAATATTTCAAGTCATATTTTCACTAATGTATTAAAAAATATATTTTCCATAAAAACACGGTATAAAATCAAAAAAGTTTCCTGACATCTGGTAATAAATTTGGCTTTGACTTTGACATATTTTGACCAAAAAACATACAAACAGAAAAAAGAAAAACATTTGAGGCAAAATTAGACTACCCATGACAAAATATGCAAAACATTTGGCAAAGCAAATATGGAAAACTAACAGATAAAAGGATAAAACAATGCAAACACAATTTTCATCCTTAGAGCTGACAACCATTTGCTTCCAGTTTACTAAATTCACCATGAAAATGGCATCACAAGAATCAGACCGAAGTAATCATACTTTTAAAAAAAATGCAAAACTTTTGGTCGCCTTTATAGTGACTGAGTAATATTGCCATACACTGACTGCAAAATACTACTACCGTATATACTCGTGTATAAGCCGAGTTTTTCAGCACAAAAAATGTGCTGAAAAGTCCCCCCTCGGCTTATACACGAGTCCATATACGGTACCCGGTTGTATACAGCCCCCCCCCCCCGTGGTATACCGGGCCCCCCCTTGCTGGTGGCAACCTGTAAAGGAAGAGATCATTATACTTATCGTGTCGCTGCCGCCGCCGCCGCTCTGTCACCGTCCGTCACCGCGCTCCTCCTGGTTTTCAAGCTTCCTTCACCGGCGCACAGGAAATGACGTCATTGTCTGTGCGCCGGAGAAGGAAGCTTGAAGACCAGGAGGAGCGCGGTGACGGACGGTGACAGAGCGGCGGCGGCGGCAGCGACACGATAAGTATGATGATCTCTTCCTTTACAGGTTGCCACCAGCAAGGGGGGGCACGGAATACCACGGGGGGGGGCTGTATACAACCGGGTACCGCTGTATACAGCTGGGGCTGCTGTATACCCTCTGGGGCTGCTGTATACCCTCTGGGGCTGCTGTATACCCCTCTGGGGCTGCTGTATAACCCTCTGGGGCTGCTATATACCCCTCTGGGGCTGCTGTATACCCCTCTGGGGCTGCTGTATACAGCTCTGGGGCTGCTGTATACCCCTCTGGGGCTGCTGTATACAGCTCTGGGGCTGCTGTATACAGCTCTGGGCTGCTGTATACAGCTCTGGGGCTGCTGTATACAGCTCTGGGCTGTTGTATATACCACTGTGAGGCTGCTGTATACTACCACTGGGGAGGCTGCTGTATACTACCACTGAGGGGGCCTGTATACCACACTACTGGGGGCTGTATACCTGTGCTGGGGTCCACCCTCGGCTTATACACGAGTCAATAGGTTTTCCCAGGTTTTGGGGGCAAAAGTAGGGGGGTCGGCTTATACACGGGTCGGCTTATACACGAGTATATACGGTATATAGTAAATAAATTATACTCTGAAGCAGGGCTGGCCAAACTGCAGCCCACAGGCCACATAGGCCCTCTGACGGTTCCAGTTTGTCCCACAGCTCAAGAAGAGCAGAAAAGAGTGGACTCCAGGCTGCACCATGCCCTACACAGCCCTATTGCTCCTGCCCACAGTCCAATATCACCACTATACAAATCCTCAGGATGTGGACAGCAATGAATGCATTGTAGGAGAAGGATCCCGCCAGTTCCTACTTCCACCAATCAGCATGTGAGACATCAGAAGCGATGATGTCACATCAGCATATCTTCTGTGTGGATGGAAATACAGCAGAGACCCAGGGGAATGGGAAAGAGGTAAATATGTTTTTTTTATATGTATGGGCTCATACTGCATATAAGAGGCTATGCAGGGCTCATACTGTATATAGGGGGCTATGTGGGGCTCATACTACATATAGTGGCTATGTGTAGCTCATATTGTACATAATGGAATATGGGGGCTCATAATGTATATAGTAGGCTATGTGAGGACTCATCCTGTATAAAGGGAGATATGTGGGACTCATGTATATAGGAGGCTATGTGAGACTTATACTGTATATAGGATATAGTATATAGGGGCTCATAAAGTATATAGAAGGCTATGTGGGGATCATCCCGTATATAGAGCCTAGAGCAGGGGTAGGGAACACCAGGCCTCAAGAGCCGCAAACAAGTCATGTTTACAGGATTTCCTTATTATTGCACAGGGGTTGGTTTCATCACCTGTGCAGGAGATTATATTATCACCTGTGCAATAGTAAGGAAATCCTGAAAATATGACCTGTGGGCAGCTCTTGAGGCCTGGCGTTCCCTACCCCTGGCCTAGAGTGTATGTGTATGTGTGTTTATGTATTAAGCCCCACCCACTCCCCATAGCCCCACCCACTTCACAGCCTACATATCCCTGCCTCTTCCACATAGCCCTGCCCCCAGGACTATGTAGAAGGGTGGAACTATGAAGGTGTGGGCTGTGTATGGGCAGAACTTTGAATGGTTGGGGCTACTGGGAGAGGGCAGGGCTATGATACAAACCCACACCCCTGCCCCCAAAAAATTCCCCTAAAAAAAAAGTCATCCCCGCCAACCCCAAAAAAAGTCCCCCCAAACCAAACCTGCACCACCTGCTCCCCCAAAAAATGCCCCACCAAACCTTCAACTCTCCCATAGAAAAACATACGCCCACCTTCCCCCGAAAAAAATGCCCCCCCTGCATCCCCCAACCCCAAAAACCTGACCCCCTAAACTCACACCCCTACCCCCGAATCTGCACCTCACCAAAAAATGCCCTCGTAAACTTGCAACCCTGCGCTCGCCAAAATGCCCCCCAACCCAAACCTGCACTCTCACCATCAATAAAAAAACACTGCCCCCAAATCTGCACCCCTGCACAAACCCGCCCCCCTAAAAACCACACCCCTAAACTCGCACCCCCCAAAAAAAAAACCTCCTGCCCCCCTAAACCTGCCCCCAGGCCCCCCTAACTCTCCCAAAAAAATACCCCCCAAACCTGCACACCCCCAAAAAAGCCACCTCAAACCTGCCCCCACAAAAAAACTCCCCTCCAAACTTGCAAGCCCAAATCCCCCCAAAAAATATGCCCCCCCAAACCCGAAACTCTGCCCCCCAAGAAAAGCTACCCATGCCCCCTAAACCTGCACCCCCACTGCCCAAAAAATGCCCCCTCAACCCCCCCAAAAAAATACCCCCATTTAACTCACACCCCTGCCCTCCAAACCAGCACCTGCACCCCCAAAAAAGCTCCCTTCCCAAAAAATGCCCCCCAATAAATATGCCCCCACAAAATGCACCCCCAAAAAAACAAAAAATGCCCCCTACACCTTAAAAACCTCACCCCTGCCCCCAAAAAAAGAAGAAGCCAACCCAAGCCCATACTCCTGCCCCCCCCAAAACCCCACCCATTACCTGCACCCCCCAAAAAAAACTCCCCAAACCTACCACCCAAAAAAATACACCCCCCTAAAAAAGCTCCTCCCAGAAAAAAGCCACCCTACTCCCCTAAATCTGCACCCTGCCCACCAAAAAATGCCCCTCTCACACCCCTGTACCCCAAAAAACATGCCCCCCTAAACCTGCACCCCTGCCCCTCTAACCCTGCATACCCGCCCCCTTAACCCACACCCCCAAAAAATGCCCCCTTCAAAAAAATCACACCAAAAAAATATGCCCCACCCCAAAAAAAGCACCCCCAAAAAACACCACAGCCCTGCACCCAAAATTGCACTCTGCACCCCAAAAAAGATGCCCCCCAAACCCACACCTTGCCCCCAAAAAGCTACCATTCACCCCGCTAAACACACACCCCAGCCCCCCTAAACCTGCACCCCCGCCCCAACCCGTGCTGCCACTCTCCTAAAAAAGTTCCTTTCCAGAAAATACACCCCCCAAAAAATGCGCCCCCAAAAAATTGCGCCCCCCAAAAAACAAAAAAACACAACACCCACACCCCCGCTACTCTAAACCCGCACACCCTCCTCAAAAAATATGCCCTCTGCACCCCTAAAAGATGCCCCCCAATCCCGCACACCCGCAGAAACAATCCTATGCCCCCCTAAATCGCACACCCACCACCCCAACCCCAAACACTCCCACCCTCGAATAATGCCACCCGCACCCCCACAAACCACCAAAGAAGTCCCTCAGACCCGCACCCCTGCCTCCCAAGAAACACCCCAATACCTCCCCAAATCTGCACACTCCCACATCTCCACACTCCTTCCCCCAAGGGTTTTGGTGGGTTTACACACACCAATTTATCTGTTCAATATCTGAACAGATCTCTGGTTGCAGTGAAATCATGGACACATAGTTCCATTTTGTGGCTGTGTACAAATGATACAATGCAGGGGCGGAACTACACTGGTGCAGCCTGTGCAGCTGCACCAGGGCCCCGATCGGTTGGGGGCCCCTTCAAGCCTGGAGGGGGGCCCCCAGCCGACCCCCGCAAGCCGCCGCCAGAGGAGAGGAGGGTCAGGCAAAGGAAGCAGAGAGCTTCCTGCTTCCCCTGCCTGATCCCGCCCCTCCTCTCCTCTGCTCCTCCGGCCCCTAGCAGACATCCGGCGCGGCTCCCAGGTAGGAGAGCATCGCGCCTGCGGCTCCTTGCGGCTCCCTGCGGCACCCCCCCCTTCTTTCCGGGCCGCGCCGACGGCCAGCGGCACCCCTCCCCCCCAGGCTGCGCCGATGGCCAGTAGCCCCGCCCCCCCGGTAATCTCCTGCACCAGGGCCCCCGGGGGTGACGGTCCGCCCCTGATACAATGTGTCCATGATTTCACTGCAACCAGAGATCTGTTCAGATATTGAACAGATAAATTGGTGTGTGTAAACCCACCATTTGTGTCATTGGCTGACTTGTTTCATTGGCTGCCTAATTCACATGCCATCCTGCTAACACTCTTGCACCACTTCAATCTGTCCTTAACTCTGCTGCCCGACTAATCCACCTCTCTCCTCACTATTTCTCCACTTCTCCCCTCTGCAAATCCCTCCACTGGCTCCCAATTCACCAGTGTAGCCAATTCAAACTCCTAACATTGATTTAGGGTACCTTTACACGCCGCAATTTTTGGCGGCGATAGGAGGCAATCTAACGTGCGCGTGCACGTTTTAATGGTTGCCTCAGATCGCCAAAGGCGCTTTTACATGCCGCCATTTCGCCCTCAACCTAAGGCAATGTGTTGCCCCGGAAGTTGCCACACCAACAGCGGGAAACATCCGATAGTCGCCGCTTCACACGCCTCAATCCCCAAAGGAATGTGGACATACATGTTTAGCGCGGCGAAAACATAGGTGTGCCAAATTGTTTTACACCGCGCCCCGAACATGCTCATTGGACAACGCAATAGCATCCTGGTTGGCCAGGCTGCGCTGGAAGGCTGGCTAATACGTGACGCCATTGTGTGTCGGCGTTTGGCACCAATACACGCTCACATATGGCCCTCTATCAACCGACAGCCAATGGGAACACAGTAGCCACCACCAATCATCACTGATGGAGCGCGGTCTCCGACACGCTGTGGCACGCCTCCGGGAAATCAATAGGCAACGCAGATTTCATTCCTATCGCCTGTTCACATGCCAAAAGCCGGGAATGTCGGCTTCATGATTGCCTCTGATTTTGGAGCAGTGTGCAACCTTTTTCATCGCCGTCAAATTCCCCAATTACACGCCGCAATTACGAGACAATTTCACGGGGCAACAGATTGCCGGTGAGATTCCTCGCCGCATGTAAAGGTACCCTTACAAAGCCGTCTACAATCTGTACCTCACAAACAGTCATATGAAAAAGTTTGGGCACCCCACTTAATTTTACTCTTTTTTTTTTTTGTTTAAAATAGTTTTTTGCAACAGCTATTTCAGTGTGATATATGTAATAACTGATGGACACAGTAATATTTCAGGATTGAAATGAGGTTTATTGCACTAACCGAAAATGTGACATATGCATTATTTCAAAAATTGACAGGTGCAAAAGTATGGGCACCTCAACAGAAAAGTGACATTATTATTTAGTAGATCCACCTTTTGGAAAAATAACAGCCTTTAGTCGCTTCCTGTAGCTGTTAATGAGTTCCTGGATCCTGGATGAAGGTATTTTTGACCATTCCTCTTTACAAAACAATTCCAGTTCAGTTAAGTTTGATGAAGTCACCGAGCATGAACAGCCCGCTTCAAAACATCCCACAGATGTTCAATGATGTTCAAGTCTGGGGACTGGGATGGCCATTCCAGAACATTGTAATTGTTCCTCTGCATGAATGCCTGAGTAGATTTGGAGCAGTGTTTTGGACCATTTCCTTACTATATTCCTCACAGTGGAAACTGACAGGTTAAATCTCTGAGACAACTTTTTGTATCCTTCCCCTGAACAACTATGTTGAACAATCTTTTTTTTCAGATCATTTGAGAGCTGTTTTGAGGAGCCCATGATGCCACTCCTCAGAGACGATGCAACTAGGAGAACAACTTGCAAGTGGACACCTGAAATAGCTTTTCCCATGATTGGATACATCGGGCTATGAAGTACAAAACTCAATGAGGTTACCAAACCAATTTAGTGCTTCAGTAAGTCAGTAAAAAGTAGTTAGGAGTATTCAAATCATGAAAATCAGAAGGGTGCCCATACTTTGGCACCTGTCAAATTTTGAAATAATGCATATTTCACATTTTTGGTTAGTACAATAAACCTCATTTCAAACCTGAAATATTACTGTGTCCGTCAGTTATTACATATATCACACTGAAATAGCTGTTGCAAAAAAACAATTTTAAACAAAAAAAAAGTGTATTCACACAGATTACTATTACAATTTTAAACAAAAAAATAAGATTTTTCACGCAGGCTGCAGAGCCGGAGGCGGTAACCGGATGGTTTGTAAAGCAATCCGGTTTTTATAATAGGCTCCTATGAGGAGCGTTTCCTGCTCCGGTTTTGAGCTTTTTAAAAGCTCAAAACTGGATCAGGTTTTTAAAAAATACCGCAAGTGTGACCCTAGCCTTAAACAAAACGTATAAAAATACTCTGTTGTAATAAAAAAAAGCACTAGCTTTTTACTATTTTTTATCACAACAGAGTGTTTTTTATTACAACAGAGTAGTGTCAGTCTCAATTTTTTTTTTCATGGCACTTTCTGTGTTCATGTTCTGGGCGGGCAGCCCATAAGGGCGCATTAGTGGCACCTCACTGGTCGGTGCGCCACGAAGGGGTACTGCACCCAGACCAGAGTGTCTAGTATCCCTGTGACCAGGGGATTGGGAAACTTATCTGGGGCCCTCACCACACGCATTCACACACCTAGAGCCAGGGAATCAATTGCTTAACCCGTTGCTAGGGAACCGATCCCAGTGGGCAGAATCTTAGGTGGGTAGTGAAGAGCGGAAAAGAATTAGAGCAGAACATCTGTGGAGAGTGAAGAAGAGGGGACCCTGCGAGTGACGCAGTGGAGGGCACCTAAAAGGATGGTGACCCAGACATATTTGCCCCCACGTAATCCTAAGGGGATCAGACCGAATCGGATGTGCACTAAATGGCATCCGATTTGCGTCCGATCCGATTTTGTCTGATTACTTTCCGGTGCAAAAATCGTAGACTGCGGCTATTTTTGCATCCGAATTAAAAATCGGATAGAATCAGATCCGATGTGATCCGATGCAATCCGATTAAAATAATATGGGAGTCTATGGGGATCAGATCGGATCGAAAATCGGATCCGATAACGGATCCGATTTTCTGTATTGAGCCTGCTCAATACCCTAGACCACTCCCAAAACCTCCCACAGCCCTCCCACAGCCATTTAAATCGGATCCGATAAAAAAAATCGGATCAGATGGCATCCGATGGCATCCGATTTTGAGCATCCGATGCTGTCCGATTTTCATCGGACAGCATCGGATTTAACAAAATCGTAATGTGAAAGCAGCCTTACAGTACCGGGACCTGTAACCACCTACATCAAACCCTTGGAGCACTAGCGACAGCTCCCTTGGTGGTCACGGCCACTGGCCTATCTAAACCTTACACATACATTTACAATACATATTTATCCACACTTATCAACGGGCCCTGTGGGTCCCAATGGCGGTACCAGCCGCCTGGCGTGATTTACCCAGCACAACACTTTAATACTAACCCATAGTACAGGCTCCAGCCTGACCAGGACGTTACACGCCACATGTAATCCATCATAACACATCCATGGATCACATACATCCTCACACACGCTCACAGCCCATCATAATACATCCATGGACTGCGGCTCCTCTGGGACCATAGCAGGGATTGGCCACCCTTAGTACCCAGGTAAACCATGCATCACCAAGGCCTCCTCACCACGGTTTGGGTCACCAGCCGCCACCAAACCTCCATACCTAGGCAGGTCTCCAAGTCGACGGCTGTACCCTAGGTCTGAGTCGCACCCTCCAGGATCAGCCTTGGTTCCCCACTCTAGGAGCCCTCATAACCCCTGCGTCTGGCCACAGGTTCACACACTCGCTGGGGTCTCTCCCACAGACACCGTACGTGGCCCTTTTACATAGGCCGTCATCTCTCATACATAGCACTTTTTCATAAGCCATCATATACTTCTACGGGTCCTTTACCGACTGTCTAGTCGGACCCAATGGCGGCTATGCCTGCCTGACATGATTCACACATGGTACACAATTCACTGCAGCATACGAGAACTGCTGTCTTACCGGGCACGGATCCGGGTCTAGCAACCTGAGTCACGGGTACACCATGCATCCCCAAGGGCTCCTTACGGGACGTGTTTCGCACCACGTCCAGACCAGCGTCCACCTGGTTCAGCCACGGTTTCCCCACTCTAGGAGCCATAATGCCCCATTCCCGGCCACCGGTTCGCATACAAACAACAGAGGGTCAGGGGCCTCCCACACAGAGGTAAGCCGGCTGCCCTCTCAACCCAACGTGACGTATCGCCTCTGCACATCTTCACACCACAGAGCTCTGGACTGCTCTCATCTCCAGTCATCTCTAGTCTGGTCTCTCTGTTCTCTGTTGTGTCTCACACAAAACACCTGGGCTAGCTCTTATCGTAGCTGCCACAGCCACACTGACACACCCACCTGGGCTGCTATGCAATCAGTACACCCATTGCTCTCTCAGCCACTCATTGGTCTCATGATTCCTTCCGCTATTAACACACTGTGTACCAAACAGGACAACATCACTCACACAGGAAAACCGGCTCATGTGAACAGATTCCTAAGCCGACAACCCATGTGATGCACCCCGGCCATGGGACCATGCCAGCTGTGCCTCACACACCCTAATCCGGACCAAACCGACACCCGGCCCAGAGGGACCCAGTCCGACAACAGAGGACCGGCTCCGAGAGCGGTGCAGGAGTTAAGCCCTGAGCCGCCAAACCAGAGAGACGTGTCTACTCAAAGAGAAATGGCCAAGCCCTGGTATATTCCCACAAGGCCTGCAGAGGGTAAGGAGCTCTTAAAGAAGGAAATTCTCGTAAATCCCATGAGCGGGCGACGGGCTCTGTGCAGGGTAGTACAGGAAGAGAAGGCGTGAAAGGACAGTGAGGACAGAGGGAGAAACCGGCAGGACCACCACTGAGGGCCTCAAAGAGACCCCTACACCTGGTGACTACCCAGGCCAGCTACCCGTGACTGTGTACCATTTGAAAGCTGCCTGAAAGTTACTAGTAAACCCGTGCAGAGCCTAAGCAGTGTGTGGTATCTTATTTCATCGTGCCAGGGAAAGTTACGTTACAGTCTCCTCATGCAGACTGTATCCAGCCTCCACCTGCGGAGCCGCCTTCCTGCGTGAAATCCCAATTCCACATCACTGCCCCAGAGATCCTGCTCCATCTGCGAGGAGCATTACCATCCAGCTGCCTACCATCATATACACAAAATCCATAAGGCTTTTTTAGAACAAAAAGGCTGTACCAGTATTGCTACTGCTAATTCGGCGCGTGCGCACACGCCGCCGCCGGAGGAACAATCAGACTGCATCAATTCAGGTGCAGCTGTGGGTATAAATGAGCGTCCTGTGGAGTGTCCCGGTACCTCCACTGACGAAGCACTGTAATATCAATACGCGAAACGTGCGTTTGGGGTCCGGCACAAGGGGGTCTCCCCTGTTCTCTGCACACAGGCACTTTACTGGTATGCTGCTACTATCGGCTTAAGGGAATGCGCTGCATGATGTGAGGCAATTGAGGCCTTCAAGCCAGGTTTTGCAGGTTTTAGGGCAGAAATATGTTAGTAATGATTTACCATGTCTGTTATACCTACCCTGTATATAACTGATGTCATGTGACTACTATGCCTAAACATCTATACTGTATGCAAAGCCCTGTAATGCTCGTAATTACTACGATACCATTGTCCTGTGCTGTGCTTTTATGTTCACCTACTCATAAATTGGTTGTTTTCCTCTAATAAATATATATTTTATAAGCACTACTACCATCATCCCTGAAGGACTGAAAGCAGCGCTGGTAACACTACCAGGTATTGTAGGTGGCGTCACAGACATTTTATTATCTTTATTTTATTTAACTTTTTACACATTTATCAGCGACCACCAGGGCCACGGGCCCAGGCATCGGCCACCAGTGACAGCACCCTTAATCAACGCCCGGGATCCGAGTACCCCAAGGGCCCTGGGGTGGGTCACATGTACAAGTTGAAAGGGTTCAAAGTTCATCAGCAATTTCTCATTTTTCCAGCAAAATTTACTATTCCATTTTTTTAGTGGCCACATCACATTTGAAGGGGGGCCGATGTAACAGAAAACACCCAAAAGTGTCACCATTCCAAAAACTGCACTTCTCAAGCTACTCCAAACTACATTCAAGAAGATTATTAACCCTTCAGGTGCTTCACAGGAACTAAAACAATGTGGAAGGAAAAAATGGACATTTTAATTTTTCCTACAAAAATGTTCTTTTAGCCTCAATTTTTTTATTTTCACATGGGGAACAGGATAAAATGGATCCTAAAATTTGTTGGGCAATTTCTCATGAGTACACCGATGCATCATATGTGGTCATAAACCACTGTTTGAGTGCATGGCCAGGGCTCGGAAAGGAAGGAGCGCCATTTGACTTTTGGAGCTAATTTTCTATTCAAAAAGTCAAATGGCGGTCCTTCCTTTCTGAGCCCTGCCGTGCGTCCAAACATTAGTTTATGACCACATATAGGTATTGGTGTATTCAGGAGAAATTGCCCGACAAATTTAGGGATCCATTTTATCCCGTTCTCAATGTGAAAATGAAAAAAATTGAGGCTAAAAGAACATTTTTGTGAAAAAAAAGTACTTTTCACTTTTACGGATCAATTTGTGAAGCACCTGGGGGTTCAAAGTGCTCACTATGCATCTAGATAAGTTCCTTGGGGGGGTCTAGTTTCCAAAATAAGGGCACTTGTGGGGGAGCTCCAATGTTTAGGCACACAGGGGCTCTTCATACGCGACAGTGTCCACTAACAATTGGAGCTAATTTTGTATTCAAATTGTTAGCGGGCACCATGTCGCATATGTACACAACAGAGCGAGAAGCACCACTAATTATATTATATAGGGTAAATGGGTGCTCACAATGCCATGTAATCATATTATGCACCAACAAGAAAAAGGCTTGGCATAAACACTAAGGGAGTACACCCAAGAGTATATTAAAAATGTGACAAGCTTTATTTACAGATATGTGGACATAACACATTTAAAACAGTTAAAAACATATATAAAGGGCCCCCCCATTGGATATGGCAATTGCACAATATAAGGTAAGGGCAAACACTCTGATATAAAAAATAATGATTAAATTGTCGAACAAGACATAACAGTATGTCGAGCCCACTGGGACGAGGGTACTCGGTACCGGACCGCGTTGCTGCGGGGGAATGTCACGGGGTCCTGGTCCGGACCGTGTCCCGGGCCCTGGCAATAATAAGGGTGTATTTACAGAGGATAATGTTTATCGTGACGCCACCCACGGTGTGTGGTCTGTATGGAGGACCACCACTGCTGCAGAACCTCCAGGGATGATGTTAGGCAGCTTAGATGGTACTGCTCTCCGAAGGTAGAAGCAAGGTCCTGGGGCAGTGGTTGTTATAGTCTATTGTGGATGTAGTAGTAGGGGATGATAGTGGAGACTGGTTAAGGAACACACACTCACGTTTTGTAGTTTCCAAAGCTTTACTGCGATGTTGTTGCAGATTATAGCCACGGAGTCTCTACTGGGGCCGGGTTTCTCCCACCCTGTCCGGGTCCTCAGCTTCCTCGTGCTGCGCTGTGTGTGTGTGTCCTTGCTGCTACTTCTAGCTTAGCTGCTGCCACTGTCTCACTCTCTCTCTCTGCTGGTACCACTTAGGCTAGGCAACTTGAGTCTTCTGTGTTGTACTGACCCCACCGTGTTGCTTTGCTCTAGTACTGTGGTGGTCTAGAGACTCCACTACTCCTGGATTCACTGTGCTGTGTGTGTCAGTCACAGTGTCGGATCTGGTGTCTGTTCTGTGCGCTCCTCTGGGGCGAGTGGTGGTGGCACTCAAGCTCCCAGATGTGTTTCTCTGTCCTTCTAGTTCTCCTCTCCTCAGACCCTAACTAGGTCTGGAATCGTGAGCAGACTGTAGAGAAGCTTGGCACAGATTCTTTGACACTACAGCCTCTCTCAGTTCTCCCAGGAACTGAACTCCTCTGGGAGCTCTCCTCTAGACTAACTAACTGCTTCCTGTGGACTGGAGTATATAAGGGAGCAGGTTGTGCTCCCCTCCTGGCCCAGAGGTGCTAGTGTAAGTCAGTGTGCTGTGGGGAGGGAACCCGTGTGATGTTACTGTGGCACATTAACCCTGGGGTGCCACATTCCCCCTTAGTTAAATACAGTACTCCGGGACTGTGGAAAAACAAGTAAACAAACAGTTAATACAGTTAAAATGTACATAGACTTAAAAGTAAAAAGTACAAAAATCACTAAAATTTGAAAAGAGTCCAAAAAGTTCTCTTTCCGGGGGTCTAGTCTATTGCCTCCGGGCTGGTGAATATATACAAATGAGTTCTTACCACAACCAGTCCGTGGTATATAGGGTCCATAAGTAAAAGGGAGAAAAGTTCAAAGTTCATACAGGATAGTCTCTGGTAGGTACTGGGCTTTTTAACGTTGCACTAACTATGTACATTTGTCCATGGGCGTTTCTGCATTAGGAGGCCGGATTCACTACACCACCCCCAGGCATTTTCTTTCCCTAACTTAATGTGCATGGGGGTCAATCCAGTTCCTCCGCCCTCTTGGACACAGTCTACCGGGTTCAATTTATATTTACACAAACATATTTACATTTCACATTTAATTTCACCTTTTTACTCTTTGTACCTAGCCGGTAACTGACCTTGGGTACTACGCTCTGATCTGCGCAATGTTGGTGGACCTAGCCTGATGGTGTAAGTTAACGTGTACCTATTTGGGGTGTGTGGTACTATGGCAGATGAGGGTCTGACTACAGACTGGCAAGTTCGCTATGACCAGGAATTGGTTCTTCCTCTACGGGGTCTACTTCCAGTTCGTCAAGTCTTGGGTCTTCTTCTGGTAACACGGGTTCTGGTGTTGGTTCCACCATTGAAGGGAATGCAATCATTGGTACTACAACTGCTCCGTAGTAATTTGGCCTTGTTTTGGGGAAATCTCCTAGTACTGTATGGAATACTTCTTCTTCTTTTTCTTCCTCTTGGATAGGTTGGACCTGTACGGGTTCTGTTACTTCAGGTGTCTTCAAGGTTTCAGGACACAATTTAAGCTGATCTCGGGATACAATTGCTGAAGTTGTTCCTTCATCTTTACTTATTAAACAGGTTTTAACATTGTCTAGGTTAGATGGTTAAGACTGTGTATGGGATGGTTTCCCACTGATTATCCAATTTGTTAGAGCGTCTCTTTCTCTTGAGAACTTGGTCACCAGTTTGTAATGGTGTTGCTTGAGCATGTTTGTTAAAGGTTTTCTCTTGTCTTGCTCTTGATTGCTGAAGGTTCTTTCTACACACTCTTGTACTTTATGATACTGTTGCTGACGTTTGGTATCCCAATCTGATTCTTCCACTTCTGTATCTGGTTTTAAAATTCCCATTTCTAAATCAAGTGGTAGCTTACCGGGTCTTGCACGCATAAGGTAGGCTGGAGTGCAGTTTGTAGAACTCACTGGAACGTGGTTGTATAAGTCTACCAAATCGGGTAATTTATCTGGCCACTGATTTCTTTCTGACTCTGGTAATGTCTTTAACAGTTCAATTACGATATGGTTCATCTTCTCGCATAAACCATTTGCTTGGGGATGGTACGTTGTTGTGTGTATTTTCTTACAACCGTACATATTGCAGAATTCCTTGAATAATTCTGATTCAAAAACTGGACCTTGGTCTGCAAGGACTTGTTCTGGGTAACCATGCGGTCTACAGAAATGCATCTGGAATGCTTTTGCTGCCGTCTTTGCTGTTAGATCCTTGACGGGTACCACCACTAAGAAGTTTGAGTAATGGTCCACGATGGTTAAGGGATAGACATAGCCTGACCTGCTTGGTGACAACTTGACGTGGTCTAACGCAACTAGTTCAAGGGGCTGCTTAGTTACTATTGGCTGAAGCGGAGCTTTCTGTGGATCTTTCCTTCTGAGGTTGTATGCGGCACATCTTCTACACCATAGTTCAATTGATCTTCTCATGCCAACCCAATAAAATCATTCTCTCAGGATTGCTTCTAACTTCTTCCATCCGAAATGACCTGCACCGTCATGGTAGGCTTCTAAGACCATTCTGATGTCTCGCTTGGGTACAATTATCTGCCAGACCAGTTCATGTGTTTTAGGATTGGTGTGCCTTCTGCAGAGCTTCCCTTGATACAGGAACAACTTCCCTCTTTCTTTCCAGAGCTGTATAGTCTCAGCTGGGGCATTCTGATTAGGGTATGCACCTGGTTGTGTAAGCAGTTCTTTCACTAGCTTCACAGCTGGATCAGTATCTTGGGTGTCAGCCCATCCATAGTGTCTTAACGGGTTGAGATTTACCTTTTGTTCTCTCTGGTAGATGCTGGGTTCATACTTCTCTTCCTTTGAACGATGAAAGGCTGGTAGTTCAATTTCTTCCAACTCTTCCGGTTCCTCTTCCATGTCTCTCAGGGATAAAGCATCTGCGTTCCCTTCTTGCGGCCTGCCGTATATTTGATGACAAAATTGTAGTTGGACAGCCGGGCTATCCATCGCTGCTCAAAGCACCTAATTTTGCTGTATCCAGGTGAGTCAATGGATTGTTATCCGTGTAGATGGTGAATTCTGCACCTGCCAAGTAATGCTTAAATGTTCAGTCACAGCCCAAACTACCGCCAGTAGTTCTAACTTGAAGGAGCTGTAGTTCTCGGGATTTCTTTCTGTAGGCCGGAGCTTCCTGCTTGCAAAGGCAATAACTCTCCCTTTGCCTCCTTGCTTCTGTGATAATACTGCTCCCAGTCCCACGTTGCTGGCATCCATGTAAAGAATGTATGGTTGATGGTAATCAGGGTATGCCAGAATCTCTTCTCCCATCAGTGCACATTTCATCTTGTTGAAAGAATCTTTTTTCTCTTCACTCCACTGGAAAGGAGGATTACGGGTTGCAGACTTTCTTGACTGTCCTACCAGGATGTCTTGCAGGGTAGCTGCTAGCTTCATGAATCCACTGATAAATCTTCTATAATAGCCTACCAGGCCCAGGAATTGCCTCACTTCTTTCACGTTCGTAGGTCTTGGCCAATCCCTTATCACTGTGACTTTATCAGGATCCGGTGCTACTCCCTCTGAACTCACAACATGTCCCAGGTACTGTACCTTTGGTTTCAGAAGGTGACATTTGGATGGCGTAATTTTCATGCCATATTTAGACAAAGCTTCGAACACTTCTGCCAGGTCTTGTAGATGTTGCTCATACGTCTTGGAGTAGACTATGACGTCATCTAGGTACAGGAGGACAGTTTCAAAGTTCTTGTGCCCTAGGCAGCTCTCCATCAGACGTTGGAAGGTCCCGCGTGCGTTGCAGAGTCCGAACGGCATACAATTGAACTCACAGAGGCCCATCGGCGTAGTAAACGCTGTCTTCTCCTTGTCGGCCTCGGCCACAGGAACCTGCCAGTACCCACTAGTCAGATCAAGGGTGGAAAAGTAGTTAGCAGATTTTAATGCAGCTAATGACTCCTCAATCCTAGGTAATGGGTATGCGTCCTTATGTGTGATGTGATTAATCTGCCGGTAATCTACGCACATTCTCATGGTCCCATCCTTCTTTTTAACTAACACTAGAGGTGCTGCCCAGGGGCTACAACTGTCTCTTATTACCCCTGCAGATTTCATTTCTTTGAGCATGTCTTTGGTGATTTGGTAGTGAGCGGGTGGTAATGTCTATACCTCTCTTTTATAGGCTGATAGTTACCTGTGGGTATAGTGTGCTCTACCCCTTTAATTTGCCCAAAGTCTAACGGGTGTTTACTGAATATTTGCTCATATTCCTTCACTACCCGGTATACTCCATGCTTGTGACGGGGAGGTGTAGAACTGGTACCTACATGTAGCTTTTGGCACCAATCCTCCAGCTTCTCTCCTGAGCCATTGTCATCCACCTGACTTGACGGGTCCAAGGGCTCGACGGCTGTGATGTTATTGTTATCAACTGTGTAGAACTTAGCCATGGTAGCATACTTTGGTAATGTGATCTCATCCTCTCCGCAGTTTAATAGGCGTAATGGCACTCTTCCCCGGTGTACCTCAACCACTCCTCTAGCTGTGAGTATAGTAGGTCTACTGTCTGAGTACAAGGGTTCTACCAGGGCTTGATAGTCTCGCACTTTAATGCCTACTGCGGCTCTACACCAGACCAACATTTCAGTTTTGGGAGGTATTACAATGGGTATTGGATCACTTGATCGTACACTGCCGATCTCACCTCCGGATATTTCTACCTGCTGCTTCAACATCAGGGCTTTGATCTCTTTGTGCAGAAGCCTGTATTGTCCAGTTCCGGCAGTCTCGGCGATTTGCTGCAAAACACTTAACACTTCGGAAAAACATTTCTCAATTACATTCAGTCCTCTTGATGAAGCAATCGTGATAACAAGCAAGAAAACTAAGCGAAACGTACGTCAGGAGTCTGGTACTAAGGGGGTTCCCTCCTCCCTGCACTACACGCACTATTGGTATGGATCTGGACTTTTAACAGTTATGGACTGATCAGCTCACTAGTTGAGCAGCAACCATATGGGGGTGGTATTTCACAGTACAGCCTGTATACAACTTTGTGATGATTTTTTGGCATTTCTGTGATTCCCTAAACAAGGGTTTATTTCACCTATGGTTTGCATTGATTGTCAATCCTATTGTATGATATTTCCACTGTACCTTGGGGCTAGTGCATTTGTAATAGTGGCATCTTTTGTCTTTTGTAATTTAATATTTATTATGTCTCTAGTACTTTAATAAATCAAGTTTTTTATATGCAAAATATTGTAGCAAACTGCTCTAATTTTTCTCCTATTTATTGTACATTCATTCCTAGCAGCATCACTGGTTCACGGTCTCGCCGGTTAACATCTATGATTATAACACCCTGGTTCTGCAATTCTACCTTCCCAATCTGAATACTCATTTCTTTGAACCCAACCTGTGGTATTAATTGTCCATTACTAGCCCATATGTTCATTGTAATGTCACTTGGAGCACTAGTAATGTCTGAATCAGCCCGGTACCTTTTATAAAGAACATGTGGGATTGATGTTACCTGGGACCCGGTATCCAACAAGGCACTAAATGGAATGCCATCTAACACGATAGGGATCACCGGCTGTCCTCCCACGAATCTGTCAAACCAGGCTGAAGGATCTTGAGAGTTTATTCCTGAGGAGCGGCCCGCCTGCCCAGGGAATCGTCGTTTAAAGGACACTCCGGGCAAGATGACCTTGTTTCTGGCAACGGCGGCAAATGGGCTGTCCATCCAGTTGACAGCGATCGCTGGGTCGTCCTCTTGCTGCTGGGTATCTTCTGGGCCTCATCCACGGAACATCCTCTCGGCTGGTCGCCAACTGGATCTTGGGTGCAGGCTTGGACTCTCGCAGCTCTTTGATGACTTTAGCCATAGAGATCACGGTGTCTGTCAGGGCATCTAGCTTTTGATTGAGGGTGGCATTAGAAATTAGTTCCCCAGTTTCAGCAGCAGTTGCTGACATGGCAGATGTCTCTGGCGCTGCCGGTTGCTGAGGTGTTGCTGCAGTGTCCGGTATAGATGTTAATTCCTGGGGCTCTTCTAGCTGCTGCAGACGGATAGCTCTGTCTTTCAACTCAGCAAATGTCATGTCAGGGTTCTCTACAAATAAGAAGGAAAAGAAGCGCACATAGAGTAATACCTTCGGGTTTGATGGTCACACGGACTCCCACAATACAGACTCACCTGGTCTGGTTGTGAATGGTCACAACTCCCTTTGACAAGCACGTATGGTCGCAGCAGGCTCCCGGCAAAAAGTAAAGATCCACTTGGAGAAAATAGCACCGATGGATAGAAGCCGCGCTGACCACAATAAGAGTAACAGAGTAACACACACACTCTGTTTATTCAGTCTACGCGTTTCGTGGCAAACAGGCCACTTCATCAGGACATCAAGATTCAACAGCACATCCAGTTATATATACACACAGGAACAATCAAAAAAAATCACAAAAAATGAAGCTCCACCCCTCTGACGTCTCTTCCGGTCAAAACGCCCACTATAAGTCAAACATATAAAAATGCCCATTACATTGATTACAATACATTAAAAATACATTAAAACACAATAATCAGTATTTAAAATCACATATGTTCTTCAATAAATAATTAAAACATTTTTGGTAAAAAGATAAACCAGGATTAGAACTAACCCTGGCAGGGGCATAAAACTCTCCTCCTGAGAATAAACCTCCGTCTTATACCACTTAACCATCTGGTCGTCTTAGGGAAAAGCAACTGTTTAGCCAGGATCTACCAACTCAACCCATCCAAACAATTAAATATCCTCATTTACTTAGTACACAAAACCTTCTTTTTTATATAAAAAGTAAGCAAATAATTATAAAAATATAAATTTCCTGTCTATAGGGATCTTTCAAGGTAAATGACCACTAAATTTTGTGTCTATAATATGCTCACTGAATAATTTCTATTCCTTGGTTTGTTGATCTATGCAAATTACAAGTCACCTATATATACAAACTCACAATTAAAAACCTCTCAATATAAAGAGGAAATACAGACAGGATTTATATGAGGTAAAGGATGAACAGAGAAACCGAAAAAAAATGAATTAAAATGTACTCGAATCACAATTACATAAAAATAAAGGGTCCATCCAGAATATGAACCCATTATGTCTAGGGGTAACCACAAAGTGATTAAGCAGCGCCTCAGACCAGTAAGCTATCTGAGCTTATGGGGAATAGAGACCACTACGGTCATAATATCTCGCCACATTGTCACATAGAAGAACTCCATCTGGCAAGATGGTAAGAGAGAAACCATCACAGATAACTATCAGTATAATAAAAGTCTTCGATGGAATCAAGAAGACATTAACAACTCATGGGTTCTTAAAAAAGGTCATTTACCTCATTAAGCCCGCCTCTGCCGCCTGCCCGCTCCAGCCGCCTCTGCCGCCTGCCCGCTACAGCCACCTCTCCCCTGTGCCCTGCCCACTACAGCCACCTCTCCCCTGTGCCCTGCCCACTACAGTCTCCCCTGGGCCCTGCCCGCTCCAGCCACCAGCCTCCCTGTGCCCTGCCCGCTCCACCCTCCCCTGTGCCCTGACCCCTGCAGCCTCCCCTGTGCCCTAACCCCTCCAGCCTCCCCTGTGCCCTAACCCCTCCAGCCTCCACTCTGTCCTAACTCCTCCAGCCTCCAGCCTCCCCTGTGCCCTAACCCCTCCAGCCTCCCCTGTGCCCTAACCCCTCCAGCCTCCCTGTGCCCTAACCCCTCCAGCCTCCCTGTGCCCTAACCCCTCCAGCCTCCAGCCTCCCCTGTGCCCTAACCCCTCCAGCCTCCAGCTCCCCTGTGCCCTAACCCCTCCAGCCTCCAGCCTCCCCTGTGCCCTAACCCTTCAGGCTCCAGCCTCCCCTGTGCCCTAAACCCTCCAGCCTCCCCTGTGCCCTAACCCCTCCAGCCTCCCCTGTGCCCTAACCCTCCTGCCTCCCCTGTGCCCTAACCCCTCCAGCCTCCCCTGTGCCCTAACCCCTCCAGCCTTCAGCCTCCCTGTGCCCTAACCCCTCCAGCCTCCTCTGTGCCCTAACCCCTCCAGCCTCCCCTGTGCCCTAACCCCTCCAGCCTCCCCTGTACCCTAACCCTCCAGCCTCCCCTGTGCCCTAACCCCTCCAGCCTCCAGCCTCCCTGTGCCCTAACCCCTCCAGCCTCCCTGTGCCCTAACCCCTCCTGCCTCCCTGTGCCCTAACCCCTCCAGCCTCCCCTGTGCCCTAACCCCTCCAGCCTCCCCTGTGCCCTAACCCCTCCAGCTTCAGCTTCCCCTGTGCCCTAACCCCTCCAGCCTCCTCTGTGACCTAACCCCTCCAGCCTCCCCTGTGCCCTAACCCCTCCAGCCTCCCCTGTACCCTAACCCCTCCAGCCTCCCCTGTGCCCTAACCCCTCCAGCCTCCCCTGTGCCCTAACCCCTCAGCCTACCCTGTGCCCTGACCCCTCCAGCCTCCCCTGTGCCCTTACCCCTCCAGCCCCCCGTGCCCTAACCCTCCAGCCTCCCCTGTGCCCTAACCCCTCCAGCCTCCCCTGTGCCCTAACCCCACCAGCCTCCAGCCTCCCCTGTGCCATAACCCCTCCAGCTCCAGCCTCCCCTGTGCCCTAACCCCTCCAGCCTCCAGCCTCCCCTGTGCCCTAACCCCTCCAGGTTCCAGCCTCCTCTGTACCCTAACCCTCCAGCCTCCCCTGTGCCCTAACCCCTCCAGCCTCCCCTGTGCCCTAACCCCTCCAGCCTCCGCTCTCCTCTCCCTCTCCCTCTGCCCTCCGCTCTCCTCTCCCTGTCCTCTGCCCTCCAGCCTCCGCTCTCCTCTCCCTGTCCTCTGCCCTCCAGCCTCCAGCCTCCCCTGTGCCTTTACCCCTCCAGCCTCCAGCCTCCCCTGTGCCCTAACCCCTCCAGCCTCCACTCTGTCCCAACTCCTTCAGCCTCCAGCCTCCCCTGTGCCCTAACCCCTCCAGCCTCCCCTGTGCCCTAACCCCTCCAGACTCCCCTGTGCCCTAACCCCTTCAGCCTCCAGCCTCTCTCTATGCCCTAACCCCTCCAGCCTCCAGCCGCCCTGTGCCCTAACCCCTCCAGCCTCCCCTGTGCCCTAACCCCTCCAGGCTCCAGCCTCCCCTGTGCCCTAACCCCTCAGCCTCCCCTGTGCCCTAACCCCTCCAGCCTCCGTGTGTCCTAACCCCTCCAGCCTCCCCTGTGCCCTAACCCTCCAGCCTCCCTGTGCCCTAACCCCTCCAGCCTCCCCTGTGCCCTAACCCCTCCAGCCTTCAGCCTACCCTGTGCCCTAACCCCTCCAGCCTCCTCTGTGCCCTAACCCCTCCAGCATCCCCTGTGCCCTAACCCCTCCAGCCTCCCCTGTACCCTAACCCCTCCAGCCTCCTCTGTGCCCTAATTCCTCCAGCCTCCAGCCTCCCTGTGCCCTAACCCTCTCCAGCCTCCCCTGTGCCCTAACCCCTCCAGCCTCCCTGTGCCCTTACCCCTCCAGCCTCCCCTGTGCCCTAACCCCTCCAGCCTCCCCTGTGCCCTAACCCCACCAGCCTCCAGCCTCCCTGTGCCCTAACCCCTCCAGCCTCCAGCCTCCCCTGTGCCCTAACCCTCCAGCCTTCAGCCTCCCCTGTGCCCTAACCCCCAGGCTCCAGCCTCCCCTGTACCCTAACCCCTCCAGCCTCCCTGTGCCCTAACCCCTCCCTCCCCTGTGCCCTAACCCCTCCAGCCTCGCTCTCCTCTCCCTCTCCTCTGCCCTCCGCTTTCCTCTCCCTGTCCTCTGCCCTCCAGCTTCCGCTCTCCTCTCCCTGTCCTCTGCCCTCCAGCCTCTGCTCTCCTCTCCCTGTCCTCTGCCCTCCAACCTCCGCTCTCCTCTCCCTCTCCTCTGCCCTCCGCTCTCCTCTCCCTGTCCTCTGCCCTCCAGCCTCCGCTCTCCTCTCCTGTCCTCTGCCCTCCAGCCTCTGCTCTCTTCTCCCTGTCCTTTGCCCTCCAGTCTCCGCTCTCCTCTCCCTGTCCTCTGCCCTCCAGCCTCCGCTCTCCTCTCCCTGTCCTCTGCCCTCCAGCCTCCGCTCTCCTCACCCCTCGATACGTAATGTACAGTATGTGTATATATGTAGGCACTTCCGTCACTTTGTCCGCACTTCCCTCAACTTTGTACACACACACTCTGCTATACTTACCACCGGCCCTGCGTCCGCTGCCTGGATCCTCAGTCGACATTTCGCCACCCCCAAACTACTAGATCCAATATAGCGTCCAATATGTCTCGCCAAACTACCCGGACGACATATTGGATCCAGTCGTCCGGGGGCCCGACATGTCGAACTCAGGATCCAGGTGGCGGGGAAGACGCAGGGTCGGTGGTAAGTATAGCGGAGTGTGTGTATGTGTGTGTGTGTATGTTTGTGCTGACCACTCTGCCCACGGGGCTGCGCTGACCACTCTGCCCACGGCGCTGCGCTGACCACTCTGCCGCGCTGCGCTGACCACTCTGCCCACAGCGCAGTGCTAACCACTGAGCCACCGCACGCAGTGCTAACCACTGAGCCACCGTACTCATGCTAACCACTGAGCCACCGCACTCACTGCTAACCACTGAGCACCACACTCACTGTAACCACTGAGCCACCGCACTCTCTGCTAACCACTGAGCCACCGCGCCATGCCAACCACTGAGCCACCGCGCAGTGCTAACCACTGAGCCACCGCGCAGTGCCAACCACTGAGCCACCCCCGCACGTGCCAACACTGAGCCACCGCGCAGTGCCAACCACTGAGCCACCGCGCAGTGCCAAACACTGAGCCACCGCAGTGCCAACCACTGAGCCACCGCGCAGTGCCAACCACTGAGCCACCATATACTGTGCTACCCACAGAGCCCCTGTATACACACAATTAATTTCACCGCACTCCCGTATCTATTAGTAAATAAACTATATATGGATTCTAGACTACCGATTCTTTAGAATCGGGCCGCCATCTAGTAATCAGATAAGTGTCTCCCTTGGACCAGGGACACCTGAAAATTGTAACATTCCATAAGGGTACCGACACACCTGGCGATGTCGGCAGCGATTTTTTAGGTGACGCGGGGGCGTGGCCTATTGCCGCCGACATTGCCAATGCGTCGCCCTATGTGACTGGGCGAGGGTGACGCATTTGACTGGTCACCTGGTTTCTGAGCAGTGCTCATCAGTGCTCAGTGTACACATTGCCCCATGTAAATGGCCGACGGCGACCTGACAGGCGATGGGAGCCATAGGCTCCCATTGTACTGCATTGCCGCTGGGGTTTTGAGACACCCTGGCGGCGATGCCGCCTGTCAGATCGGCGGTCCATCACCGGAGGTGTCGCCTCATGTAAATGGGGGGTGGCGACGCTGGCGGGGCACCAACAACGTGCACACTCCCGCCAGTCGCCGCCGACGTCTCCGTGCTGTCGCCAGGTGTGACGGTACCCTAATATCAGATATTTCTCAGATTTGCAGGCAATTTAACAATAATAAATGTGTATAGTTTAGCCATGTGATGACTTTCTGCCAGGGACCAATATACAAATCAATCAACACCATATGCAGTCAGATTTGTAGTGACCATTGGTAAGGGGCAACCACCTGTGACATCTACCTAAGTAGATAATTTGATATATAAAGACCTTAATGGAACATCATGAATAGTTTCTGAACAGAGAATGGTTTCTATGGCCAGTTTAACTACCCTTTATATACAGTATGGTCAGGCTATAGTCTTGTCAAGAAAATTTCACAAGAAAATATAGACATATATACCAATATCACATATCACAAATTATATTACTGTGATTGATAAGCACAAGTGCAAGCTCAACTTATGGTGGGTTTACACGTCGCGATATCGGCGTCCAACTCCGACCAAAAGTCACGTGGTTCGGAAGTTGACCCAATATCGTTCCTGCATCGTACTGTTTGAAGGTACAATACGATGCAGGAACGATGGTAATCCGATATCGGGGGTCGAATGAGCGTGCTATTCAACCGCCCGATATCGGATGACTGTTGGAGCCGGATTGCTGCGTGTAAACATCCAACTCCATGTGTATGCCGACGCTACCCATTAACTCCCATGTTAAATGGTCGTTACTGGGTTGGTTATCGTAGGGATGTTGTTTCCGATATCGCAGCGTGTAAACGCCGATGCGATATCGGGAAAAGTGCTCAAAAAATGCGCGCTCCCGCGCCGTTGTATAGCGATATCGCCCCGATATCGCGGCGTGTAAACCCACCATTACAGATTCAATGCTGACAGTGTGCAGGGAGGTTAGTTAGCTGAACCCTCCCGGTGTAGTCAAGCAGACCTGTAGCCTAGCTATCACTCCAATAACACTAGTCGGTGTATATAATCACATATCACATGCTATATATATGGCATTGCTATAGTTAAATAAAGGCTGGTGCAATTCCTGCTTAGAGATTCAATACTGAAAAGGTGCAGTCATGATATAAGACAGTGTGAAAGAGGTTAATCAATAAAACCAACCCTGGTTAGCCAGTCATGGTGGGTTTACACGTCCCGATATCGGGGCGATATCGCTATACAACGGCGCGGGAGCGCGCATTTTTTGAGCACTTTTCCCGATATCGCATCGGCGGTTTACACGCTGCGATATCGGGAAACAACGTCCCTACTATGTGTACGCCCACCAACCCAGTAACGACCATTTAACATGGGAGTTAATGGGTGAGGTGCGAGTACACATCGGAGTTGGATCGGAGTTGGACGCCGATATCGCGCCGTGTAAACCCACCATCAGACCTGCAGCCCAGATAATTATAGATTATATAGTGTCACCAGTGTCCCGGTCATTGTTGCCAGTTTGGTCATACGTGCAGGGGACACCCTATGGCACTACCCCACGCATCCGCTGCAGGGGGTTGCAGCTTCATCAGGGGATGGTCCCATAGCTGTAATACACAAGCTTATATAGCATTCTTAACGGAAGTAATTACCACTTCCTGGTCGACGAGCGGTGTCCCCGGGACCGAAAATGCGTCACAATCAATGACACGGTTGCTAGAAAACTGCATAAAGCGATGCCCAAAACCGGAAGTACGTGTATATCACGTGATCCAGTTACCTGGCAACAATAAACACAGTGATATGTCGGTTTTGTAGCAAGGGCCTGGCGAAATGCCAGTATATTTACCAAGTTTGATGTTAGCAAGATCGCTAATAGCACTGCCAGTGCTTGAGTGCTTAGAATGAGTACATTACTGAGGTGAAGGAGGCAAGGAAAAGGCCTCTATTAGATCTGGTCAGAGATCAGTTAGATAACTGTAACAGATGCAGGAATGCGCCAGAGGTGATACTATAATGGGATACATAAAATGAGGAGGATATTAATCATCAAATTTCATTCCCAATTTAACAATAGTCTCAACTTGTAGCTGCAGTTACCCCAGTAAAGGGAGGTGCCATGTCAGGGTTCAATTCTGCTGATTTTAGAGCAAGTCTATTTTCTCAGACTGAGAGCAACATTTTGGCAATCTTAGAAGATAGAAGTGCTCTCTATAGGCACATTCAAATACATAATTACTTCTTAGTACTATACATTATGTCCCTGGGCACTGTATACATAAGACATCCATAAATTTGCCTATGTGCCAAGTTACCTAGTCTTAAAAGCTCTTTAAGCGAAATCATGATAGTATAGTGGACACTTATAATATGGGTCCCAGACGTGAGCACAAGATTTTGGTATCAGAGCCATTTATCCAGCTGAAAGTGGCATTGTGGTAATCTTAGAGGAGGGAAGTGATCTATATGGGCACATTCCAATACACCATTACTTTTTAGTGCTAGACATTATGCAAATTCACTGATGTCTTATGCATATAGTGCCCATATAGTGACTATATGCATAAGACATCAGTGAATTTGCATATGTGCCAAATGATCTAGTCTAAATAGCTCTTTACTAAACCAATGAATGTAATGGGCACTACAACATAGGGCCCAGACAGTGAACACATATGCAAAAAGGTCGATTTAAGATGATTTATTATGTACTGATAATGTGCCACAGGTATAGTCGCCCAAGGTGTAAGAATCTTATCAGAAATTATTATGCTCTAAGATCCCCTGTACAATGACTTAAAGTAGTGTCACACTCAAATTAAGAGAATTGCATGTTCATAAACCTGTCAATCTGCAACCAGCAATTAGGCTGGATCGAGCTGTCTGACACCACAATAGCGATGTTGACGGCGATCCAGCCTATACCGCAGCATTGCTGCGGATCGCTCACTGGGTTGATCCCAGCCCAGCGAGCGATGGCTCTGCCCGCATCGCTGCGGCGTCACCAGGCAACATCCTGCCGTGTGACACCAAGGTTTGCGATGGCGGAAGCGACCGCGCACCCGCACATCGCTTCCGACATCGCAGCCTTGGTTGACACGTGTGACAGTACCATTAGACCCCGAGGACTCCCATGGTGATGGTCCAAGAAGTGTGAGGCCACAGAAGTTAGTTTCATACCTTTTTCCCGGTGTGAAGATGCACAATTGATTGTAGAGATGTGCTCTTTTTCTTAGTTCTTGTGTGGCTTCTCCAGCATATATCCTGTTATCAGGAACAAACCAGAGCATACATCACATTGCAAGTCTTGCAGTTGATAAAGTGTTTAAGAATGTGCTCCTTTGAATCAAGGGGGTTTACAAATCGATCCTGTATTGGGATCATGTACTGGCATATATTGCATAATCCACACGGAAACAAGCCCTTTAGTCTGTGACCTCTTGCTATTGTTGTGGTGGGTCTAGAATAGTGGCTGTTCGTAAGCTGATCCCGCAGGTTGGGTGCTCTCCGTGCTGTCAGAAGTGGGCGATCCTCAATTAGGAGTTTGATTTTAGGGTCTATTGTAAGTATCCCCCAATGTCTTTGAATAATATTACCCACCTCTGACCACTGGTTGTTATATTCAGTGATGATGCGGATCCTCTTATTAGGTTCTCGTCGTCTCCATCGTTGGCCCATTGGAACACCTCAGTGATTATCTTCTCAGGGTACCCTCGGTTACTGAATCGCTCTGTCAAGGATCTTGCTTGTTGTTTGGAGTCACAATTCATGGTACAGTTGCATCTCGTCCGCAGGAATTGTCCCACTGGTATTCCTTTCCTCAAGTGGTACGGATGAAAGCTAGAGAATGTAAGGAGGCCATGAATAGCAGTTGGCTTACGGTAAAGGTTCGCTGACAATTTTTCTTCTTTTTGGATCACTTCGAGGTCTAAAAAGATAGCCCTGTCAAGTGATATAGTATAATGTCAGAAAGATGTTTAGAGTGTTCTGGTTCAGGGTGGAAAGAAATTCAATGGCCTCAGGTTCAGTGCCATTCCAGAAAAAATTGATGTCATTAATGAGCCTTTGCCACCCACTCACCCTGTTTTGATAGATCTCAGACTGGAACCCTATTGTTGACTCCCACCATCCTAAAAAGAGATTAGTGAAGGCAGGTGCAAATTTCGCCCCCATTGCCACTCCTGAGGTCTGGCGTTAAAAGGTGCGATCAAAGACAAAGTAGTTGTGTGTCAATGTGAAGTCAAGCAAGTCTACCAGCAACAAATCATGCATCCTGTCAGATCCAAATTGGCGATCTAGAAAGCTCATGATGGCCTGCATTCCATCCACATGGGCAATGTTTGTGTACAGTGATTTAAATCACAAGTGACAATCAATGTGCCCCTGCCAATGTGAGATCTTGTACATTTTTGATGAAATGGGTACTATCCCTTGTATATGAGGGCACGTTTTGTACAAGCAGTTGAAGGTAGAAATCCACATATTGATTTGCTTTTTCACAAAGGCTCCCCATGCTAGATACAATGGGTCTACCCGGTGGTGTTGTCATATTTTTGTGTACCTTAGGAAGCAGGTAAAAGGTTGGAATCACGGGTTTTCATACCCAGAGAAATTCTTTTTCTTTCTGGTTGAAAACACCATATCTGCAGGCGGCCTCTAGGAGTCCAAATAGCTTTTTCTGAAAAACAAGGGTAGGATCAGATGGTAATTTAGTATAGAATCTGACTCACCGTTGCCGGGTTCTCAGGTCTCAGGCGTAGCTTCGTCATCAGGTTCCGCTCCTGAGGCTGTGGGGCCCGGTGGTCAGATCAAAAGGGATGAACGGATGGGGGTAATTCTTGTTGTTGTGACGCCAGCTGCGGGATTCGGTGATTTCATCGGCGCTGCTTGGGCCTCCGGGGGATGTACGGCAGCTGGATGGGACGTTTCCCACAGGATGAGCGGAAGTCCCCGGGGCCAGGAGCTGTCTTGATGTAATATGGCAGCTCAGGTAGTTTAGAATGTGCAGAGTTAATAACAGTTCGAAGAAAAGCTCAGACAGCAGATTCCTCTGTAACGGGTCTTTACTGTAACCGGAAAGATGGTACAAGGTATACAGTCAACAGGTAATGGACCGGGTGGTCCCACAATGACTGGTGTTGGTTCAGAGCTCGGCAGTGTTCCTCCTTTTCCTAACTTCTCTAGCTTGTTTGCCGAGGTTGCCTTAGCATACCAGGTCAGGGTACTAGGGAGACTTCTAGTGGAGGTTCTGACTGAATATAAGCTGCAGAAGGTCCTGTGTCCCAGTGGTGAGTCCCTGCTGGCAAGACAACTAAGTGGCGGCGGTGGTGAGATGCCTCCTAGGAAGCGAGTCCTTCACCCTGGTTTGCTGAGCGGCGGTGTACGTCTGCTCACCTCGGAACCAGTAATCCGGTGGTTTTGGGCACGGGTATAGTTGGACCCGTTTGGTGGTTGCCCAGGTTCCGGTCTGGGTCACCGCTTAATGGTGCCATCGGAAACTTTCCTTCTCAGTGAAGTTGCCTGTTCATGGCTGCACGGCACTGTGCAACCTCTCTCTCTTCCTTCCTTCCAGACTAACTTGCTCTTTCTAACTTCCCCCACACACTACACCTTACACTCCTCCCTCCTGGACCTGATTGGCCCTCTACCTCTGGTGTGTTGTATGGTGTATGGAGCTCTGGGTTTAACCATGTCAGCACTGAGATGGAAGATATTACATCTTCAGTCAGGGATGCAATACCTTCCGGTGACGCACTCGTTGCGGGGCGCCACACTCCCCCTTGGGAAATTACACTTGTCCCCAAGTGTCACGAAACCCGAACAGTACAGAGAAGGTTTTTATATTTTTGGCAATCATAAAAGAAAATAAACATTTTTAATAATAACAGTTACGCAAGCTTGTTTTTCTTCCCATCCGGGAGGCACATTGTCTTCTAACGTTACGGAACAGTTCTTAGCAAGAAGTCCTCATAGTGGTCTATGGGTTTTGCATAAGAAAAAGCACTTCACATTTTATAACTATATACAGGACCAGGATGCTGCAATTTACTCATTATACTTGCATGCACGCAGGGCGCACCATCCAGGGGGCCCCACGTGTCTCTCATAACTCGTACAGTCAGTAAGATACAAGTCCCGGTCTGGGTGCTCTGGAGCTGGTGCACGGATTTGCTCACCTGTGATTGCGGTTACACCGACCCGTCTGGCTGGTCCGTGCGGCTGGCTGGATGGCTCCTCGGTTTCCTTGGACTCCGCTCTGGTCTGGCTGCAGCTGTCATCAGGTAGGGCCTCAGGGTCATCTCGCTCTGCCCCGGGTTCTGTATTGGTGATGATGGGCTGCATCTCGACAGGCGGGTTCTCACTGGTTACCGGACCTCCGTTGCGTTGCTCCGTCCCTGCCGCCACCTTCAGTTTCCGGCAGGAGAGGTTTAGTCTTTGGCCCCCCCCTTGGTTGTTTCCAGCAATCGGGGCAGACAAGAGTTTTGGCGCCTCTGCCATGGCCCTCCCACGAAGAGGGGCGGAGGCACGCCCCTGGGCCAGCACATTGTGTTTCACATGGCGGGAGCCACCATTTTGGTCGCCAATTTGGCCCAGTAGAAAAAGGCTGGAAAAAGTTATTTTTGGCCGAATAAAGTTCTGTAGGCACACAATACCCGTTGGGAAACGGGCCTGCTCGTATCCTGTTCATGATCGCCAAATTCTGACTCACCGTTGCCGAGTTCTCAGGTCTCAGGCATAGCTTCCCTTGTCACGGTTTCCACGCCTGAGGCTGTGGGGCCCGGTGGTCAAATCAAAAGGGATGAACGGATGGGGGTAATTCTTGTTGTCGTGACGCCACCTGCGGGATTTCGATGATTTGATCGCGCTGCTTGGGCCTCCGGGGATGTACGGCAGCTAGATGGGACGCTCCCCACAGGATGAGCGGAAGTCCCCGAGGCCAGGAGCTGTCTTGATGTAATATGGCAGCTCAAGTAGTTTAGAATGTGCAGAGTTAATAACAGTTCGAAGAAAAATTCAGACAGCAGATTCCTCTGTAACGGGTCTTTACTGTAACCGGTAAGATGGTACAAGGTATACAGTCAACAGGTAACGGACCGGGTGGTCCCAGCAATGACTAGTGTTGGTTCAGAGCTCGGCAGTGTTCCTCCTATTCCTAACTTCTCTAGCTTGTTTGCCGATGTTGCCTTAGCATACCAGGTCAGGGTTCTAGGGAGACTTCTAGTGGAGGTTCTGACTGAATATAAGCTGCAGAAGGTCCTGTGTCCCAGTGGTGAGTCCCTGCTGGCAAGACAACTAAGTGGCGGCGGTGGTGAGGTGCCTCCTAGGAAGCGATTCCTTTACCCTGGTTTGCTGAGTGGCGGTGGACGTCTGCTCACCTCGGAACCAGTAATCCGGTGGTTTTGGGCACGGGTATAGTTGGACCCGTTTGGTGGTTGCCCGGGTTCCGGTCTGGGTCACCGCTTAATGGTGCCAGCCGGAAAGTTTCCTTCTCAGTGAAGTTGCCTGTTCATGGCTGCACGGCACTGTGCAGCCTCTCCTCTCTTCCTTCCTTCCAGACTAACTTGCTTTTTCTAACTTCCCCCACACACTACACCTTACACTCCTCCCTCCAGGACCTGATTGGCCTTCTACCTCTGGTGTGTTGTGTGGTGTATGGAGCTCTGGGTTTAACCATTTCAGCGCTAAGACGGAAGATATTACATCTTCAGTCAGGGATGCAATACCTTCCTGTGACGCACTCGTTGCGGGGCGCCACAAATCTATTGTTGGACAATTGCCTGTGGGCCTCCTTAAGGTACATTCTTGATGGCCAGAGGTCTACATTTCCTCTTTCATCCGCCTCCTTAATGACAAACTCTTTATTAGATTTTAATTTACGGATAGCCGTTATTTCCCTTCCAGTTAGGTTTTTGTTCTTGACTGTGTTTGGCCTCAATTTGTCAATATCCCTTTTTACAGTCTCAAAGAAGAGACTGATTGCTGGTAAAGTAGAGAGCGGGGGTGCTTTTGTAGACTTGTAATGGTAGGGAAAGGCCATCCTACCTGTTTTGGGCCCATTGTCCTCCAATAGATTCATCCCGCATGGTTCTTTGTTCCATTTCTGGTCAAAGTTTCGATTATATCCGGTCGATTGTACATTACAGAGAAGATTAACTTCCGACTAAACAAATAGAAGTCTTTGATTAGGGTAAATTTATCAAGATGTTTCATAGGACAAAAGATGAGTCAACGTTCTAGTACGGAAGTTTCAATGGGGGTCAGGTTATAGGTTGAGAGATTAATTATCTGTAAATGGTTGCAGGATGTACTAGTAGAATCCGTAGTAGTCTGCACCATATCCCCTGGTCTTACTAGTATCTGGGATATCTCTCGCCCCTGCCCTTCCTCATCCCTTCCCTCCCTTTGATTTTGGTGCTAAACCTCTCCCTCCTCCTCTTCCCTCCCCTTCTGATTCGCTTTCTGGGTCGCTGCCCGACCCTAAAAAATTGCTGCTATCGTCTGAGGGGTCTGTAGGTGGGTCAGATGGGATTGGTTCTTTGGGGGGTTGGGGTTTCTTAAGGTTATGTGGATTCCCTTTATGTCATCACCTGAACGCTTTTTTATTTTCAAAGTCGCCCTTGTCCCTTTGGAATTTTTTTTTCTTTCCGTCTATAACCGTAGCCTCATATTCATCTACGGTGGTCTTAAATTTAGTCAGAAATGGTGTTACTGATAACTCCTCATCAAAGTCTGATCATTTTTGCTCCAAAGTTTTGATTTTATTTTTGGTTTCGGTCAATACCACCCGGTCATGTCCAGAAGCATATTGATTATGATTCAGGAACAGTGGAGTAATCCCTGCTCCCAGGTGTTTTGGAACTGGGCTGAGGGCTTTCATGCCGGGAAGATTTGAACACTCAGACCACGTGGAACTATGGAAGCTTCCAAGTATTCCTCCAAGGTGCGTATGTTCCACCACGCCCGTATGCCCTTTTTCTGGGCTGCTGTCAGTTCCCTAGAGACAGCTGTGAAGCCTGTTTCAGAAGTTATTGGTGTAGTGTCGCTAAAAATATCTGTGGTGGAGTTTTTCCAATTCGCCTCCCTTGCTTCCCAGTCCATAGAGACTTATGCCAACAGGTATGGTAATTACGCTAATCAAATTGTATATAGGAACCAACTAACAAATTAGTTGCTGTGTGCTTAACTCAGAGAAGGACCATCTGTGATTTACACAGGTCCTTATCTTATATTGTGCAATTGTCATATCCAATGCGGGGCCCCTCTATATATGTTTTTAACTGTTTTTAATTTGTTATTTCCACATATCTGTAAATAAAGCTTGTCCCATTTTGAATATACTCTTGGGTGTGCTCCTTTGGTGTTTATGCCAAGCCTTTTTCTCATTGGTGCATACCATGTCGCATATGGAGAGCCCCTGTGTGCCTAAACATTGGAGCTTCCCCACAAGTGACCCCATTTTGGAAACTAGACCCCCCAAGGAACTTTTCTAAATGTATAGTGAGCACTTTGAACCCCCAGGTGCTTCACAAATTGATCCGTAAAAATGAAAAAGTACTTTTTTTTCCACAAACATTTCTTTTTTCATTTTTACGGATTAATTTGTGAACACCTGGGGGCTCAAAGTGCTCACCACCCATCTAGATAGGTTCTTGGGGGGGTCTAGGCTGCAAAACAGGGTCACTTGTAGGGGAGCTCCAATATTTAGGCACACAGGATCACCCCATACGCGACATGGTGTCCGCTAACAATTTGAGCTAATTTTCAACTCAACTTGTTAGCGGACACCATATCATGTTTGGAAAGCCCCTGTGTGCCACCAGCATTGCCACCAGCACAAGGACAACTGGAAGAGTTGGGGTACAGCACCAGAATATGGCACCTCTAATGAATGCACTATTTTCTGGGTGGCTGTGGGTTGCAATTCGCAACGTGGTCGACACACAACGTTTGGGTCTCTCCACGATGAGGATTCCAGCAACCCAACTGCCTCGTTGTACCAGGCTGACAACCAAAAATACAGCAAAGCTCCAGGTCATTTTATTTGTAGAAATATTTAAAAAACAAAATAACGTGGGGATTCGCCATATTTTTGGTCCAGCCAGGTACAACTTGGCAGGTACGGACTGCCACCAACCCCCAGCTGCCTCGTTGTACCTGGCTGGCAACTAAAAATACAGTGAAGCCCATTTTTTTCTATATATAGAAATAATTTTAGAAAATAAATTACGTGGGGCTCCGCCATATTTTTGGTCCAGCAAGGTACAACTAGGCAGCTGGGGGCTGGAATCTTCAGCATGTAGAGGCCCAAGCGTTCTGGGCCCCCCATGCTGCGAATTGCCCCAGCATTCATTGAAGCGCCATTTTCTTATGCTGTACCTTGACTTTTCCAGTTGTCCTGGTGCCGGTAGATAACTCGGTAATATTTTATTGGCAGCTGGCACTAAGCCCGAGATTCATAATGTCGGGCCAATGTTATGCCCGGCCATTAGGAATCTCTATTAAATAGTATAAAAAATACACCACACAGAGAAAAATCTTTTTATTTGAAAAAAAAACAAATAAAATTCGGACTCCATCTTTATTTTAAAGATCCAACGTAGTCCACAACGAAGGTCCCATGACGCTCGATCACCTCTGAAAACTGCAGCAAGGGAACAAATGTCCTCTTGTTGCAGTTTCTGGTGTCATAGTGATGATGCACTGTATGGCAAATCATTTGCCATACAATGCAGCATCACTGTGCAAACCCAAGTCTCAGAGATCACATGATCTCTGAGGCTTGGGTCAGGTGACCCGACGTTGCAGTGAAGGGATTGGACAGCCGGAGCACAGTGATCCACTATGTGGATTCCTGTGCCAGGGCTATCAGATCGCTACTCTGCTGCCTGATCCCCCTGCATGGGGATATAGCTACAGAAAGCAATCTGACAGCCAGGGCACAGGGATCCACTATGTTGATCCCTGTGCCAGGGATGTCAGATCGATATTCTGCAGCCTGATTCCCCTGCATGTGGGATCGGGCTGCAGAGAAGCGGCGGTGGCTAGCAGTGAAGCAGAGCAGAGGCAGAGAGTACTTCGGCAGCGGCGGGCAGAAGCAGGCAGCAGGCACAAGTGCCTGCACCACCGCCATGATGTTGAAGCTGATGATCAGATCACTCTCCATCAGCGCTGGAGTGGGCGATCCCCGTGCCCCCCAGCACTCCAGCCTATAGCAGGGGCTCTGACCGCCCCTTCTATAGGTGGAGACAGCATCACTGTGATTGACTGTTTGAACAGCCAATCACAGTGATCCTGGGGGCGGGGTGGGGATTCCATTCCCCTTGACCTCATGCCCCGGTGCTCTGTGATAGGAATCACAGAGCACCGGGGCTCAATGGCGGTTACTGCGGCAATGGTGCCGCGGTAACCGCCATGACGTTATACAACATCATGGATCGGGAAGGCACCAACTCTCATGACGTTTTACAACGTCAAAGGTCTGGAAGGGGTTAAACTCCTGAGTGGGTTCCAGTTATTTTGATATGTAACTGGAGTGTTTCTTACTCGGTCCTGATATAAAAGCTGTCCCAATATATAGGTGTATGAGTCATGAATCAATCATGAAGCTGATATATACGTTGGTGGTTTTGTTGTTGGAACAAAATATTAATTGCTTAGGGACAGTGCTGCTGCCGCTCTGTGCTGCTCCATCAGTGCTACAAAACAAAGATAGCTAGCTACTCAATCACTTTTTAGATAAAAAAGGAGGGTGAGAGGGTCGATTCAGACTTAAGCATTTGTTGCTGAGAACAACTGTGATTACCACATCTGTGTGCATTGCCAAAGCCGAGTTTTTTGCATACAGCAAGTGACTGCCAAATCTTAAGTGTTTCCCTTAAAATGGCTGTGTTTGACCGTAAAGGAGTAATTGCCAAATATTTCATCTTGTACTAACTTGTACTAAAAATGCATTTTCTTGCCTCAAAGCAGTGATTGTAAAATCCTTTACTTTCATTAAAAAGGCTGTGTTTGGCCTTAAACAAGTGATTGCCAATTCCTTCATTTTCCCCTACAAAGTCATTTATTTACCTCTAACCAGTGATTACCAAATCTGTCACTTTCCCCTAAAAATGTTTTTTTTCCCTCAAATCAGTGATTTCAAATCCTTCATTTTCTACTAAAAAGGCATTTTTTGCCTCTAACCAAATATTGCCATATCCTTCACTTTCCCCAGAAAAGGCCTTGGCCTCAAACCAGTGACTGACAAATCCTTCAGTTTCTACTAAAAAGGCACTTTTTGTCTCAAAGCAGTGATTGCAAACTCATTCACTTTCCCAAAAAAGGCTGTGTTTGGCCTCAAAGCAGTGATTGATAAATCCTTAAATTTCCCTTAAATAGGCTTTTTTGGGCCAAGAAACAGTGATTGCCAAATCCTTCACCTCCCCTAAAAAGACATTTTTGGCCTTAAAGCAGTGATATCAAATCCTTTATTTTCTACTAAAAAATGCATTTTTTGACTCAAAGCAGTGACTGCAAACTCCTTCAGTTTCCCCTAAAATAGCTGTGTTTGGCCTCAAATCAGTGATTGTCAAATCCTTCATTCTCCCATAAAAAGGCTTTACTTTCCCCTAACAAAAACTATGTTTAGCCTAAAAGCAGTAATTGCTAAATCCTTCATTTTCTCCTAAAAGGCTTTGTTTGGCCTCACACCAGTGTTCTGGGATTTTCCCGCCAAATCTGGGCTTAATGGCGGCCATAGGAGCCTGAGACCATGTGCAGAGGAGGCATGCCCAGACCCCCCATCGTGGGCCGGCCCCGTCCAAAGCAGGAAAAGAAAGGCCCTCCCTGGCCCCATTAACTCCGGGGGAGCCAGCCATCAATTCAAAGGAGGAGCCTCCGCCCCTAAATCCACCTACCAATGAGGAGCGGGTGGAAGAACAGGAAATCGTCACCTGGAAGAGGCTAGACAAAGAACCAGAAGAGAAGGAGTCGCAATCAGGATCTGAGTACACGCAGATGGAAGGAGAGGATGCCCAGGAGAAAGCTGTAGCCGAAAGACCCGAAGTGATCCCGGAGGGCCCACAGAGTCCATTCGTGGGGGAACCCGGTCAGGAGAGAGCGATGGTGATCATAACAGCATGGCGAAAGGCGGAGAATGATGTCCCGAGATCCAAGACACCCGGAGAGGTGTGCTGCGGCTACTGCCCTTACAGATGACCCGGGCCCAAGTGGAGCACAGAACCCGGATCCGCATCAACATAAACCACAACCAGCAAGCCTTGTCCACGAAACCCGGCTGGGTTGGAGCCTCCAGCTGTCGCATTGAAAGCGAGGAGACATGCCACTCCGCGACCCTAATTGATGTGTAAATTCGTGAAATTACATCGCGCCCCGCTGCAAAAGAGACTGACCCACTCGGAGCCTTGCTGGAAGGATGGTTGCCACTGCCAGAACCCCTGATACCTGCACCAACGACTGTAGAGTTGAGAGTAGAGCAACTCCGATGCTGGTGGGAGAGAGGTGAAGCCAACGATGACTCAATGGGTTTTCTAGGTGACCCCGGTGGCTCGATAGGCGCTGCAGAAGTAATTACCCGGGAAGAATATTTGAAACATTGTATATGTAGATGGGAGAAAGAGGAGATTGAAAGACAGGTACACAAGCAGATTGTTATTGACTGTACGAAAGAGGCCAAAGCAGCGGCTCGACGAGATGAAGGAGTGCGCAGATCCCCGCGACACCAGAGGCAAATTGTGAAAATAATTGAGTCAAGAGGATTTGCATTCACTCGAGAACCCGGTGCATCCAGAGACATTTTCATAAATCGACGAGACGTAGAGGGATATCTGCCTGAACATCACCCACACAGAAAAGTGACCATAGGAGAATGGGTTTCATATAACGTTGTGCAAGGAGTGAGGGGTCAGTACGGGGTTAAAGTAAAAAGACTTTGTTTGAAAGTACAAGAGGAAGATGAACCCCCTGCTCTAGAGGATCCCAAACCTGATCCAACCAGTTCCACGGGTTCACCAACTTATCCGGATCCATTTAGTAACACGGGTCCCTTAAATCAACCAGAGACTGTTGCAGCAAAGACAACTACGGACGCAGCAACGCAGACCCCAGAAAGCTACTTGTTGATCCAGGCATTACAGGATCTGGAACTGTTTCCCAGGAGAAGAGAACCGCAGGTCCTACCATGGAAGGTGGAAAAGGAGAAGAAAAGCAAGGAGTGAAGACCCGGATTCTGCATCCAGAACTGTAAGTGTGAATGTGACCCTTGATGATCCTATGCCAATCCTGAATGAATGTTAGCCTTTCCCCTGTTTGTCTTATATGTTGATTGACATTGCTATCACGGACGATGATGTGATAAAAACTTTCTTGTATATAGTTGAGCACCTAGTGTGCTCCCCCTTGATTTTAAGACCAGCTGGCACTTTTGAGACTGTGCCTTGAACTTGAACTGAACTACGGTGTGCCTTTTTGAAGTTTTTGCACTTTTTGGAACTTTTGCACCTTTGAAGAACTTTTATGCTTTTTCTAGAAAGTAATGTGCCATTTTGCTAGATTTCGTATTTTTATACTTTTTGAAAGAAAGTAATGTCTTTTATATGAATATTTAAGGTGTTTAAGAAAATAATGTGTTTGAGCACTTGACCCGGCAGAAGGTCCAGAAGGGTGGAGGAACTGGATTGACCCCCATGCACATTAAGTTAGGGAAAGCAAGTGTCTGGGGGTGGTGTAGCGAGAATCCAGGCCTCTTAAGCAAATACACCCGTGGATAAATGTATATAGTTAATTTAATGCAACGTTACAAGACCCGTGCCTCCTTAAATGGAAGAAACAAGAATGCTTAATGTTTATTGTTAGTAAAAATAAAATGTTTTCAGGGGGATCCATGCCAGACGGCGTGGGGACACGCCGGTTTAACTCCGGAGGAATGTGGCGCCCCTGCGACCAGAAGGCCACATAGGGAACTGCAGCCAGGTAGGAGGAAAAGACAGTTTGCACAACAAACACCCTCACAGACATCCCACACACCACTAGGAGGCAGCGCCCAACCCAGAGCCCGGAACTCTAGGCGGGCAAGGGGTGGTGGGTTTAGAGGACAGTGGGTGGGAAGCATGTAGGTCAGGTGACAGAAGGTAGAAATAGAGGAAGAGGAGGAGGAAGGTGTGAGTAGGCCAGAGGGTGCCGAGCAGGAAAGACAGAAGCACACGTTCTGGAGGAACACGACAGCACTGACCAACTCCCAGCGGAATAGTCTTCCCTACTGAAGCTAGAATCACACGGGTCGGAGGGAGCCTGATAGTGCCTTGCGGGAAAGGACTATTGGAGGCTAGGCAGATTGCAGAGTGTCGGGTCTGACAGGGAACCGAAGATCTACCCGGTATTCCCAGATTCACCGACGGGGAGCTCCAAGTCCATGTTGGAGTTCCTACCCAAAGGACAGACAGCACAGTGGCAACCACGAGGACCCACAAGGGTCCGAGCTACCGCTACGCTGTCCGGAGACACACAGAGAGAGAGACCACAGCCTGGAAAGGACACTAGAGAGAGTGAGGGGTCGGAGCTTGACAACCTGGCTGCAGGGAGTTTAGAGGAACCCGGAGTAGAAAGCCTGTAACCCATGTAAGAGAACTGTACCGTGAACTGTTGTACTGAGAAAACTACACAGTAAACCCGGTGAACCCTGCTTCCGACTCCCGTGTGTGATTCTCTGCAGACAAAACTTTACAATACCTTTGCACCCTTGTCTGTGACTGATTCCTTCCAGCAGGACAGCAGAAAGGTCCCACCTGGAGAGCCACAGCCTGTCAGCTTTGCACACTGGCTGTGTTATGGCAATAAATAGTTAATAATTTATATTAGGTTATAGTCATTCAGAAATCTTTCAGGCTCGAGATCTGTTTGTAGGGAAAAAGCCTTGGCCTTGTTCTTTCCCCTAGCTAAGCCCTCTCTCCTTCTTCCCTCCCACCTTTGGGTTTTCTGTGTCTCAGATTTTATATAATATTTTGATTTAGAGGTAGACGTATAGAAGTTCTTTTCAGAATGTCTTCGGACTGGATGTACAATTCAAAGCTAGTTTAAACTAATTAACACACAGAATATAATTGAATGTTTTTTCAGAATAAAATGTAGATTCAGCATAATATGATGCAATTATCTAGTAACACCCCTTTTAACATCCCTTTAATGATAAGTAATAAAACTGCTAACCGCTCCTAAAATAAAGGTCTTTGTCATTAATCTCAACATTGACTTGTGTATCAGTGTGGGTCTTTTGTGGCATGCACACACTTAGACAAAGCATCCAATTTGGTGGCAGACAATTAAGAGGACAGCCTCACCCGAAAGGTGTGGGGGGCATCCATTATGGTACCTTTACACGGCGCTACAACATGGTGGAAACAACCGGTAGATGAGAGAAATGTATCTTGCACCGCCAAATCAACCCGAGGTAGCGGCGTGTAAAGACGGTGGTTTCCACCCGTCACTTGCGGCACCTGTTTCAGAGCAGTGCTCTAAAACAGGTTGATTTCAAGAAGATGGTAGCGGCCTGTATTGGCGTGTAAATAAAGAACAGGAGGGTTATTTCGACACCTTGCTATCTACCTGGGGCGTGACACAGGCTCCGGGAAACCACCCCCCCTTCAGCGATCATTGGAGGAAGCTCCTGCGTTACGATTGGTAGTCGCTGCATAGGGCGGCATATTTAATGAGCTGACCAGTCACACTACACAATTGCTCGAGCGTCATGTATTAGTCAGCCTCCGGTGCTGGCTGGCCAATCATGATGCTATTGCGTTGTCCTATCAGCGTATGAAATTCTCGTAATCCACAATTCTGGCACGCCTATGTGTTGTTCCTGCTGCACCAGGTCCTCCCATATTACCCTCTGTAGTGGTGTGTAAATGAGGTAAGGTGCTCTGCAGAAGGTAACTTAAGGCACCTGGCGGTGCATCCAGAGATAGATTCAACATTCTGTAAAGCACCTTATAGCGCGTGTAAAGACGGTGCGGGTACCGTTTTCAACCGTTTGTGCGTGCTCGTGCACATGAAGCACCCGGTTGTTTCCACCATCCTGTAGGGCGTGTAAAGGTACCATCACAGTTGGCGCACCAGCATGGAGCTAGGACGAGACGTCCAGGGGACAACAGCCACAACCGAACCTTCATTCCCAGGACAGAGCATACACGAAGGGTAGACCTGCAGGCTACAAAGAGGTAAGAAAATTATTTCTCTTACCTAAGACCTCCTGTATCTCCATGCAGGGATGGAGGTAGCTGGCTGTCAGACTCGGACATAGATGACCGGATCTGAGAAGTCCTAGCCCTTGCAACCCAGTCGTGAGAATTCTTAATTGTCTGCTTATTTGTGTTCTTGCAACCTGATCCTGAGTGAGTTTATCTGTGTTTATGTCAGTGCTATCATTGCTACAGTTTCAGTACATAGAAAGAAATGAGAGAAGGAGAGACGGAGAGACGGGGCTGAGTGGGAGATTCTGTTTCCCTGGTCTTCAGCTCTATTCCCAGGGGATAGTGCTGATGGTTTGTCGACCTCTAATAGGGTTGATGTTATTTTCAGCCCCTGGTGTAAGGGGGGCCGATGGTTTATTTCACTACTGGTGCTCCAGCCTCTGATACGGCTGGTGGTTTGTCCACCTCGCACGCACAAGCTAAGGACGGAGTGTAGTCCTGGCTGCAGTGGTGGACGGGTTCGTAATTTACGTAAATTTTGGTAGTGATGAGATTGTTCCGTTCTCTCCAGATGACGTGCCGCTTGTGCAGACAAGGTATAGAGCTAGCAATTATGCCCGCTGGCTGGATAATAAATCGTGTTACTGACGTGTCATATGCACGGGAAGAAACTGGTTATATAGCAATCCCTAGCACTTCTCAGTACTCATGGTGTTCAGACAGAATATACATGCCCAGCTAACGATAGTCAATCCGCAAGGAGTCTTGTTGCAAGAAGTATATGTAACAAAGTTATATGACCCAGTTGTTGCCTCACTGAGGTGTAGAGGGGGTCGACACAGTTTGATGTTTTATCTGTTTGGTACAATAATTCCAGTTCCAGTCCTCAGACTGACTCTGACTGACTGATTCCAGTGACGCAACCAGTTCCAGGACTCTGACTAACTGCCTTCCTAACAACACTGACTGGTTTCCATAATGTGCACACAGGGTAAGCAAGGTGTGAAGCTTGCTATTTCTACTAACTTGGTTACAGACCAATTTCACCTCTCTTCCACCTCCCAAGGTTTAGAGTGTTCAGAATAAACTTTAATGCCCGGATCACTGAAGGTATCCCAGTTGACTCCCCTTCATACAATCCTGCTGACAGTAGTAATCTTGAGGGGTGGACAGTTATAGCCAAGATAGAAGCATAGAGACTTGGGTTTAAGCTATAATACGGGTGTTAATCAGTCAAAGCCTCAGCAAGTTACCCCCAAAAGACGTTGTGGCAGAGAGGAAAGTAAAGAAAGTATGTGAAAAGAAAGGGAAGAAGTAGGTAGCAAGAAGGGGAGGGAAGACTGTGTTTTATGATTATGTTAGGACGCATTAGCTTTAATGCGGGAACGTAGGCTGTCAGTATAGGTAAGGACAGGCGTCCTCTCCAAGAAGGATGGAAGACCGGTGTACCGTGGCATAAGTATTTGCTGGGATAGAGACACCGGTAAATAGTGATTAATGATGTTGCGTCTTTTCAAGAAAGAGCACAGTCTCCCTCCGGCAGGAAGAAAAACCGGCCATTAATATGGTCTGTAAAAGAGAAGGGAGAAAGTATGTTAAAAATGCAAACAAGCACAAATAGAAGGTTATGAGGAAGTTAAAGGGGAAGGAGGGTGCTGTAATGCTATATGGTTATGTGTGTATAACGCTAGGTGGCTATAACTAGCATAGGAGGCTGTGAGTGGTGCACATAGTGTTAAATGAAGCTGTAACCAGGGCCCTGTGTATACTATTAAGAGCTTTCTGTAAGCTCTAAAATGCTGAGATGTGAGATGTAATGTCAGGGTTGATTATTGTCTTGTCTATATGTGACTGTATGTTTTGTATCACACGTGATGTGAGCAGGTTTTTAGTATAGGGTTTTTTTTGGGGTTATATATGTTGCCAAGCGATTCCCTAGGGAGAACGCTACCTTTAATGTGTGTATATTCCCCTTGGCATATTCATAATATTCATTTTCTGCCAATATTCATTCTGTCCAAGGTTAGAATTTGTGCGCAAATATTTTCTCTTCCCCCTCCCCTTCAGTACCTGATGGGAGGGTGTAGGAGCAAGTCTGCACTAGTGTGTTAATTTTACATGCGGGAATGAAAAATCACTCATCTCTCTATAAGTTTAAGATCTAAGTGGAACGCAGGAATTTCTTTTCATTTTTGGCTGTGAATATTAAGAATCATAATTGTTTACTGTGTATTTATTGGAAGCTAGTAATATTGCCTATTGTTGGACACAATAATAGTTATTTTGGACAGTTTTTGTACATTCCTGCTCGAGGTCCTACAGAATTAGATTTTTACTGACTTTCATACAGGGATTATTCTATTTTATTGAGTCATACTGACACACTGTCTTCTTGTTTGTGTTGTGTTAATATTCTTTAGACACTATGATAACTATTCGGGATAGTTTTTGTATATTTCTGTCTGGATTTTACGGAGGTAGACTCTTTTTGATTTAAATTAATAAATGGTGTTGGTACGATGAACAATAGTTTTAGAAGAGGCATAGAGAACAGATAATAATACTTAGTATATGTGTGTTATATTTTCAGATTCTAATCCCATTGTTTTCTAAAGATGTTTTTTTATGGAACTGGCTCCAGGTGGGGGATCTGATATCTTCTGATTCCCTCATGCGAAGGGGAGATGGAGACATATATGGAGACATTTATAACAGAAATTAAATGGGTTTTTGGTTAAGCATCAAAACAGTTATAGTTTATAGATATATCGCCAATATATTCTGCAGTGCTGTATTATTTGTTGTCTAGCTATCAATATAAGTAGTAGAGAATTGTAATAAGAATTTTGTTGAATAAGTATTTTTCAGATTTTTGAAGCTAATACGAATTCTTGAGTGTTTTATTTCAGATGTACGTATAGGGCGGCCGTCACACGCTACGATATAGACAACGATGTTAGAAACGATGTCGGATTTGCACATCGTCCGTACGATGTGTGTAATCGATCGTCGTTACGTTACACGCATAGACATCACTCAGTCGACTCCCGATGCAGCGATCCAGCGGTCGTATGAGCGATCTACATATCATCTGCGCACATGGTCAGCAAACAGTCACACAGAAGCCTCGTAAACGATTTAGGGGTAAATGTGGGCGTATTTGTAGGTCAATTGGAGCACATAGGCGTGCTACATGTTTTACAATCCGCGCCCCTCACTCCATCATTGGTGGCCAGTACTGCGTCCTCATTGGTCAGACGTCCTTGCAAACATGGCGGACTCATTTTCCGGATGTCCTGTGATGTGCATCTCAATCCATATGTGTAACCACGGTGTGCTATCCAAAAAACCTTACATGCCACTACCGAAAGTTAGAAAGCGCCATCCCCCTTGTGCGCCGTGCACAATCGGAACACTTCTGCGACACCTACGGGACAAGAACCTGGGGGCGTGGCGTAACGCCACGTTGTGTGCTGCGTAACGCAAGATCGTTTTGGGGTATGAGAGTGTGCAGACTATATTGGGCCCATACCAATACTTGACTAATTTGAGCTTGGCGCCCTTGTGTGGGCCCGTAAATTCAAAGCAACAACGCATGATCAGACAAACGGCGCCTATGTGTAGTAGTGCTGAAGTGACAGCTCATACAAAATGGCGCCCTGTGAAGAAAGAACCAATCGTAACGCAGGAGCTTCCACCAATAATAGCTGATGTGGCGCCAGCCAATAGGAACGCATGAGGGTTAACAAATCACAACTGAGGAGGCGAGACCACAGATGAATACCCGGCTTGCCTACATGCTGGATTTCAACATCGCTCACTTCACAGTTTTCGAACGATATCGTTCGTTTACACACATCAATTGTGCTTATCCAGTGAGCCGACATCCTCTGATATGAGGTCCGGATCTCATATCTGGATCTAATGATCTGATCATTTCTTGTTGGTCGTGTCGTGCCGTCACACGCACAGACATCGTTCGAGCGATGTATAATCGGGCACGTGCAAGCGATATCTAACCATATATCGTTGCGTGTGACGGCCGCCTAGGAGAGATGATCTTACACTGGACATCGGTAGGATCCTCGCATGAGGTAATCAGAGCAATTGATTCTGAGTTTTTGCACTTTTGTGAGTAGGTGGAGCATCTTCTAAGTACAATTCTTGCAAAACAGTAAGCATATTGAATGGAGAATTGGTAAATCACGGTGAGGTAGACACCATGTTATCAGTCTAGGATGGTATAATCACGCTGACAATCACTACAGGTGACCCCTAGAGGTAGAGGGCAAGGTACAATTTGAGGTTAAAATAAAGAAATAAAGTTAGCCTAGGTAAATGGCGGGAGGTTATCCATCCCAGCCTTGTTACGTCTGGCTGCCTAAGCACCCCTTCGGTATCGGACTGCCCGGACAGAACTAAATAAATACTAAAGGAACAAAAAGGGAGTTGTGCTGAAGGATGGGAAAAAGGACAGGCCATGATGATGCTCTCTTCAACAAAAGTTAGAATAGTCTTTGCTTGGCCCCACATACACCTCAACCGGTCATGAGTGTAGTCAGATGAATATTTCCTGGTTCGCTCCTGGTTACAGGTAAGGCCTCGTGTACAATCCTGCATTATTCTCACGCACAACACAACTAAGAAAGGTATGAGTTTGAAGCAGCAGCCATTCCACAAGCCTTAAGAATTGCAAATAGGGTGCGGACAAGGAGAGAAAAGTTAAAAACATGTCCTAGTAGGTGTGAATCTCGCTCTCCTATATAAAATACCATAAGATGTCTAATATATTGGTTAAGAATGTTCTGAAGCAGAGTAAGTAGGTAAATGAGTAAATATACATGTAAATAAAATATCGTAGTTGTATCTACGTATATAATCGGGAGTTTGGAATTCGGGCACTGTAGCCGAATCCCAGACTCCTTTGCGGCACTGCGAGCGATGACGCGATAGCGTCATCGCGAGCGGTCTCCGCTGCCCACCCGTCCGCCCCGCCGCGAGCGATGACGCATTGCATCATCGCGAGCCTCCTCGCGGACTCCGCGAGGTCTCCGTTGCCCCTCGCTGCTCTATCACTGAGGGGGCCTCGGTGACGCCATGCAGCTGCAGTACCGCTCTCCTTGCGGTGACATGTAATTTCCAAGATGGCGTCCAAAATCTCGCGAGATTTCGGCGTCATCTTGAATATTACATGTCGCCGCAGCCAGTGACTATCCCACCGCTACCTGCTGCTCCATCGCCCTCTCCCCGCTCCCCCCGCTCCATTGCGCAACCCCACAGCTCCATTGCGCGACCCCACAGCTCCATTGCGTGACCCCACAGCTCCATTGCGGACTCCACAGCTCCATTGTGGCCCCACCGCTCGATTACCCCCCTCACCCACCACCGCTCCATTACCCCCCCCAACCCCTCCATTACCCATCCCCGTCCCCGTCTCACCCTCCGCTCCCCGGTTATCCGCGGTCATGTGACAGGCTCTTCAGCCCGCCCATCACATGACCGCTCATTACTTCCTGGCTTTTCAACACCGGCTGCAGCTCAGACAGGATGGCAGGGGGGATCCATCCTGCCCTGACCACTGCTCCTCCATACTGCGCTCATCACCACCCACTGGCCCTCCATCCTGCGCTGACCACTGCCCCTCCATACTGCGCTCAGCACCCACTGCCCCTCCATCCTGCCCTGACCACTGGCCCTCCATCATGCGCTGACCACTGAGCCCTCCATCTTGCACTGACCACTGAGCCCTCTATCCTGCGCTGACCACTGAGCCCTCCATCCTGCGCTGAACACTGAGCCCTCTATCCTGCGCTGACCACTGAGCCTCCATCCTGCGCTGACCACTGAGCTCCATCCTGTGCTGACCACTGAGCCTCCATCCTGCGCTGACCACTGAGCCTCCATCCTGCGCTGACCACTCAGCCTCCATCCTGCACTCACCACCCACTCGCCCTTCATCCTGCGCTGACCACTGACCCTCCATCCTGCGCAAACCACTGAGCCTCCATCCTGTGCTGACCACTGAGGCTCTATCCTGCGCTGACCATCCACTGGCCCTGCATCCTGCGCTGACCACTGCCCTCCATCTGCGCTGACCACTGAGCCTCCATCCTGCGCTGACCACTCCCCCTCCATCCTCCGCTGACCACTGAGCCTCCATCCTGCTCTGACCACTGAGCCCTCCATCCTGCGCTGACCACTGAGCCTCCATCCTGCGCTGACCACCGAGCCTCCATCCTGCGCTGACCACCGAGCCTCCATCCTGCGCTGACCACCGAGCCTCCATCCTGCGCTGACCACCGAGCCTCCATCCTGCGCTGGCCACCGAGCCTCCATCCTGTGCTGACCACGAGCCTCCATCCTGCGCTGACCACCGAGCCTCCATCCTGCGCTGACCACCGAGCCTCCATCCTGCGCTCACCACTGAGCCATCGCACTCTGCAAACCACTGAGCCATCACACTATGCAAACCACTGAGCCCTCCATCCTGCGCTGACCACTCAGCCCTCCACCCTGCGCTGACCATTGAGCCTCCACTGTCTGCTGACCACTCCATCCTGCGCTGACCACCGAGCCTCCATCCTGCACTGACCAACGAGCCTCCATCCTGCCCTCACCACCGAGCCTCCATCCTGCGCTGACCACTGAGCCCTCCATCCTGCGATGCCACTGAGTCTCCATCCTGCGCTGACCACTGAGTCTCCATCCTGCGCTGACCACCGAGCCTCCATCCTGTGCTGACCACTCAGCCCTCCATCCTGCGCTGACCACTGAGCCCTCCATCCTGCGCTGACCACTAAGCCTCCATTGTCTGCTGACCACTCCATCCTGCGCTAAACACCGAGTCTCCATCCTGCGCTGACCACTGAGTCTCCATCCTGCGCTGACCACTGAGTCTCCATCCTGCGCTGACCACCGAGCCTCCATCCTGGCCTGACCACTCAGCCTCCATCCTGCGCTGACCACTGAGCCCTCCATCCTGCGCTGACCACTGAGCCCTCCATCCTGCGCTGTCCACTGAGCCTCCATCCTGCGCTGACTACTGAGCCTATATCCTCTGCTGACCTCTCCATCCTGCGCTGACACTGAGCCTCTATCCTACGCTGACCACTGAGCCTCCATCCTGCGCTGACGACTGAGCTACATCCTCTGCTGACCACTCCATCCTGCGCTGACCAATGAGTCTCCATCCTGCGCTGACCACTGAGTCTCCATCCTGCGCTGACCACTGAGTCTCCATCCTGCGCTGACCACTGAGTCTCCATCCTGCGCTGACCACCGAGGCTCCATCCTGTGCTGACCACTCAGCCCTCCATCCTGCGCTGACCACTGAGCCCTCCATCCTGCGCTGACCACTAAGCCTCCATTGTCTGCTGACCACTCCATCCTGCGCTGACCACTGAGTCTCCATCCTGCGCTGACCACTGAGTCTCCATCCTGCACTGACCACTGAGTCTCCATCCTGCGCTAACCACCGAGCCTCCATCCTGTGCTGACCACTCAGCCCTCCATCCTGCGCTGACCACTGAGCCCTCCATCCTGCGCTGACCACTGAGCCCTCCATCCTGCGCTGTCCACTCAGCCTCCATCCTGCGCTGACTACTGAGCCTACATCCTCTGCTGACCACTCCATCCTGCGCTGAACACTGAGCCTCTATCCTACGCTGACCACTGAGCCTCCATCCTGCGCTGACGACTGAGCCTACATCCTCTGCTGACCACTCCATCCTGTGCTGACCACCCAGTCTTCATCCTGCACTGACCACTGAGCCTCCATCCTGTGCTGACCAGAGCCTCCATCCTGTGCTGACCACTCTGCCTCCATCCTGTGCTGACCACTCTGCCTCCATCCTGCGCTGACCACTCTGCCTCCATCCTGCGCTGACCACTTCATCCTGTACTGACCACCGAGCCGCCATCCTGTGCTGACCATCCAGCCTACATCCTGCACTGACCACTCTGCCCCCATCCTGTGCTGACCACTCTGCCCCCATCCTGCACTGACCACTCTGCCTCAATCTTGCGCTGACCACTCTGCCTCCATCCTACGCTGACCACTCCATCCTGTACTGACCACCGAGCCGCCATCCTGTGCTGACCATCCAGCCTACATCCTGCGCTGACCACTCTGCCCCCATCCTGCGCTGACCACTATAACCCCATCCTGCGCTGACCACTCTGCCCCCATCCTGCGCTGACCACTCTGCCTCCATCTTGCGCTGACCACTCTGCCTCCATCTTGCGCTGACCACTCTGCCTCCATGCTGCGCTAACCACTGAGCCACCGCAAAGTGCTAACCACTGAGCCATCACACTATGCAAACCACTGAGCCACCAAATACACTGCTAAACACTGAGCCACCATACTGTGCTAACCACTGAGCCACCATACTGTGCTAACCACTGAGCCACCGTATACAGTGCTAACCACTAAGCCACCGTATACATTGCCAACCACTGAGCCCTCGTACTGTGATAACCACTGAGCCACCATATACACTGCTAACCACTGAGCCACCATACTGTGCTAACCACTGAGCCACCATATACATTGCCAACTACTGAGCCACCATAAAGTGCTAACCACTGAATCACCTTTTACACCGCTAACCACTCAGCCACCATACTGCGCTAATCACTGAGCCACCATATACAGTGCTAACCACTCAGCCACCATAGTGCGCTAATCACTGAGTCACCGTGTACAGTGCTAACCACTGAGCCACCATATACAGTGCTAACCACTGAGCCACCATATACAGTGCTAACCACGAAGCCTCCGTACAGAGTTAACCACTCTGCCTCCATATAGTACTAACCACTGAGCCACCATACTCTGCTAAACACTGAGCCACCGCGCAGTGCTAACCAATGAGCCACCATACAGTGCTAACCATTGAGCCACCATACAGTGCTAACCACTGAGCCACCGTACAGTGCTAACCACTGAGCCACCATACAGTTCCAACCACTGAGCCACCATACACTGCTAACCACTGAGCCACCATACAGTGCTAACCACTGAGCCACCATATACAGTGCTAGCCACTGAGCCATCATATACACCGCTAACCACTGAGCCACAATACTGTGCTAACCACTGAGCCACCATATACAGTGCCAACCACTGAGCCACCATACAGTGCTAATCACTGAGTCACCATATACAGTGCTAACCATTCAGCCACATTACTGTTCTCATTATTGAGCCACAATATACAGTGCCAAACACTGACCCACTATACAGTGCTAACCACTGAGGCTCCGTATACAGTGCTAACTACTGAGCCAGCGTATACTCTGCTAACCACTGAGCCCCCGTATACTCTGCTAACCAATGAGCCGCCGTAAAGTCTGCTAAGCACTGAGCCCCCATATACTCTGCTAACCCATGAGCCCCGCATACTCTGCTAAGCACTCTGCTGCAGGCAGGAGGGGGCCGGGGAACAGCGCTTGGGTGCGCCCAGGAGGGGCCCCCCTCCTGCCCGAACCCGCCCGCTCTTCCCTGGCCATCTCCTGCCCGCACCTGGCCGCTCTTCACCAGCCCCCTCCTGCCCGCACCCGCTGTCCCCCGGCCCCCTCCTGGATTTCGCCATAGCTGCACACTCACACCGCTGCACACCAGTACTGCTGTAGGTATCTATATATATAATCACCAATGTTGTACCGCTATTCCGGCATGCACCGCGGCACTGTCGCCAGCGATGGCGCACAGCGCCTTCGCGAGTCGCTATTCACAGACTCAGACCCGAGAGTGGTGGCGCGCTTGTGCGCCACCGCGAGCCGCAGCCACGTCCCCAACGGTTACATCGCCATTCACAGCCCCACGAGCGATGGTGCGCTCGCGCACCACCGCGAGCCCCAGTCACGCCAGACACAGTTGCAACGCCATTCACACTGCACGACCGCACTAACCATCCATCACTGCGCATGCGCTTTCACGAAATTTACCTCACAGCAAGGACACGCCCCTATTTCCTCCACTCTAGAAGTTCGCAGCTCTCATAGAAGAAGTCGGTGGTGACAGCCATTACGTCACATCACCTCTCCACCCACCTTTATGTCCATTGAGGTCGCCATCACGCCCACAAAGCTGCTACCCACAGAACTACCTGTATATACTCTGCTACCCACGCAGCTGCCTGTATACTCTGTGACCCACAGAGACACCTGTATATACTCTGCTACCCACGCAGCCAGCTGTATACTCTGCTACCCACAGAACTACCTGTATATACTCTGCTACCCACGCAGCTGACTGTATACTCTGCTACCCACGCAGCTGACTGTATACTCTGCTACCCACAGAGCTACCTGTATATACTCTGCTACCAACGCAGCTGCCTGTATACTTTGCGACCCACAGAGACACCTGTATATACTATGCTACCCACGCAGCCGGCTTTATACTGTGCTACCCACAGAGCTGCCTGTATATACTCTGCTACCCATGGAGCCACCTGTATAGACTCTGATACCCACGCAGCTGGCTGTATACTCTGCTACCCACAGAGCCGCCTGTATACTTTGCTACCCACAGAGCCGCCTCTATACTTTGCTACCCACAGAGCCGCCTGTATAATCTGCTACCCTCACAGCCGTCTGTATACTCTGCTACCCACAGACCCGCCTGTATACTCTGCTACCCACTGACCCGCCTGTATACACACAATTCATTTCACTACGCTCCCGATGCAATTGCATCGGGCCTTTTTACTAGTAATAAATAATTGGAAGTTTTCCCTGATATCCAGTTACGTTTTTGACCTGTTTTTCAGGAAAGCAGAGAGACCACCGATGATAAGTATACAGTAATTATATTGTCTAATGTTATACTATATGTTATATTTGTTTGACTTTACATTGTATCATATTGTTTTATTTGTGCTCTGACAGACCTGCTGAGACCTGTTTCAATTACGGACTATTGACAGTGTATCTAGTGACCCTCATATATATATGTTGACTGAGCAATTGCTGTATATGTTTATGGAAGGTAATGGACTAAACAACACTTTACAAACAAACTGAAAAATGTATATAAGATCAGGGATAGGTTAAGGACAGATAGGGTGAGTCGACGTGGAGCGGGAGCACCACAGGCGTTTCAAGAGGGTGCCGACCTCCGCTAGGTAGGTAGGTTTCCAGCTTTAAGGACATTACTAGGGTACTATTAGGAATGGGTATATAATTTATAAATTGTGTAAATCGTATGTCTTTGTTTCTATGAACTATCTTGGGTGACAATTTATTTTGATATTTTAATCAATAGAAAATGATTTTTGATTGTATACTGTATAAGATCCTTATATAGAAGTTATTTGACATGAACCATAATTGTATCATTTAGAATTGATGATTTGGTTTTCAATAACCCAAAGAATGTAATGTTTCTGTATATATAGTATATATCTTCCTCTTCTCTTAGGGATGATTGTTTTTCATTTATAGGTAAGTCAAGAACTGATACCATACTCTTTTTATATTTTTCTCCTTAAAAGGTAGTGTGTGTATACGTAATATTAGATGATAAGATGCTCAAGGGGGTTGACTTATATTCTTAAGGTTATATGTAAAATGTTGTGATTTGTTTTTGTGTTGCAATGTATTACTATGTCATAGATAGCTATGAAAATGGTACAAATTTTTATGAGATTATGGTTGAAAATGTTGTACAGGTAATAGATTCCCCGAGATAGGGTTTTTTCTTATGTTTTGACACTTATAAAGTGCTTGTCTAACATGTATTTTTGAGCTTTCTCTCCCCCTTTAACATGCAGCTACTGTGGACCGAAGTCGCTTCCCACAGCCTGGAGATGGAGTGATGGTCAGAAGAAACGTCAGAAATTCTGCGGATGACTGAGACAGCTGAAGAGCTCAAATGGCAGCCCAACTAGATCCAAGATTTACACTACAAGGCAGACGAGCCCAGGAGAACTACCGAATGTCTCTTACTACAGACGCTGGCCTATATGTGATGGATACAAACATCCCAAGGGACACTCACCGCTTAGGACTCCTTTATTTTTTTGAATATCAGGGACTGACTTATTTTAGATAAGACTGAAGTTTCCACCAGCAACATTGACTTGGTAGGAGGCCATGTCCTCCTGAATTAGACCATAGTGAGGACCGACTTATGGAGAATGTCAAAAATGATGACTAACAGTTGAGTGATAATTATGACTGGTATTTGATTGCGACATTCGTATAGTTTCCTTGTTTGTCATGGTTTGTGAGTGTTTGTGTCCATCCGATGGTGTAATGGGCAGACCTTTGTGGGGAATCCGGTGAAGTGGTGTAGGAAGACCGGCTCCTTCTACTAGGGGAGGAGAATGTACCTGAGTAGGTCTGTGTGCATGCACTTTGGTTGGAGCATTCACTCATTGCCACGGGAGAAGGGAACTGTGGGAGCAGCATTCATTTTTATTATATTTAGAATCTACCGTATATACTCGTGTATAAGCCGACCCGTGTATAAGCCGACCCCCTACTTTTGCCCCAAAACCTGGGAAAACTATTGACTCGCGTATAAGCCGAGGGTGGACCCCAGCACAGGTATATAGCCCCCAGAATTGTGGTATACAGCAGCCCCCAGCACAGGTGTATACAGCAGCCTCCACACAGGTGTATACAGCAGCCCCCAGCACAGGTGTATACAGCAGCCCCCAGCAGTGTGATATACAGGGCCCCTCAGCAGTGGTATACAGGGCCCCTCAGCAGCGGTATACATGGTCCCCGACGGCCCCCGGCAGTGGTATACAGCCCCCCCGTCTAGTACCGGGCCCCCATGCTGCGGCACAGCATACAGTAGCTCATACATTACCATCTCCTGCAGCGCGCGCTTCCTCCATCTCCCCCCCGGCTTGTTGCTGTAGTGTCATGTGACTAGCGGACACGCCAGTCACATGACACTACAGGAAGATGCCGGCTGGGACATGGAGGAGCCGCGCGCTGCAGGGAGAGATGGTAGTGTATGAACTACTGTATGCTGTGCCGCAGCATGGGGGCCCGGTACTAGGCGGGGGGGCTGTTTACCACTGTCGGGGGCCGCCAGGGGCTGTGTTCGGCAATATGCACTGCATCCCCTTGCCGGGGATGGACAGGGGGATGCGTGCATATCAATGAGGCGGGCCCACGTGACCGCGCGGTGTCACTGCAGCCCCCTCCTGCCTCCTCCTGCCCCCAGTCAGAGCCCCCGTCCCCGTCACACTCAGCACACACTATGTATATACTCGTGTATAAGCCGAGGGGGACTTTTCAGCCCAATTTTTGGGCTGAAAAAGTCGGCTTATACACGAGTATATACGGTATTTTAGTAAATATAATCTCAATATTCTTGTGTGAAAAACTTTTACTATGTATTTCAGTAGTATTAAATAGAGAGGTGAGACATCATCTTAGATAACAGTTTAGGGTGCGGCAAGACCAACTACAAAGGCGTTACGATTGTCATTACGGTTAGACGTTACGGTTGTCTCAATGTTGGTGAAGACTCCTTTACCTTTTCCCCCTCTGTCACCTAGGGCAAAGATTTTGGGTAAGATTTTGAATGTCTCCAAAGGGGGGAATGTTATGGCAATAAATAGTTAATAATTTATATTAGGTTATAGGCATTCAGAAATCTCTCAGGCTCGAGGCCTGTTTGTAGGGAAAAAGCCTTTGCCTTGCTCTTTCCCCTAGCTAAGCCCTCTCTCCTTCTTCCCTCCCATATTTGGGTTTTCTGTGTCTCAGATTTTATATAATGTTTTGATTTAGAGGTAGACGTATAGAAGTTCTTATCAGAATGTCTTCGGACTGGATGTACAATTGAAGGCTAGTTTAAACTAATTAATACACAGAATATAATTGAATGTTTTTTCAGAATAAAATGTAGATTCAGCATAATATGATGCAATTATCTAGTAACACCCCTTTTAACATCCCTTTAATGATAAGTAATAAAACTGCTAACCACTCCTAAAATAAAGGTCTTTATCAGTAAGCTCTACATTGACTTGTGTGTCAGCGTGGGTCTTTGTGGCATGCACACACTTAGACAAAGCATCCAATTTGGCAGCAGACAATTAAGAGGACAGCCTTACCCAAAAGGTGTGGGGGCATCCATTACAGCTGGAAGAAGACTGCAGCAGCAGGAAAGTAAGTGAACTGCACCTATTGCAACCCTCCATCATAACCATCATACACTTTAACTATCACTGCCCCGGGGAACCCAGCTCTACCCGCGAGAGATATTCCATCTACAGCTGCCTAACATCATCCCTGGAGGTCCTGCAGCAGCAGTGGTCTCATCATTGACCACACACCGTGGATGGCGTCACGACAAACTTTAATCCATTGTACATATCACCTTTTACTTGTGAGAACCCGGGACACGGTCCGGACCAGGACCTCCGTGACATCCCCAGCAGCGACCCGGTCCGGTACCGAGTACCCCGTCCCAGTGGGCTCCACAAAACTTCAGTGGGATATCCTGAGGTTGTGGTGGAAAGGGGAAGGGGAATAGGCATGGTGGAAGGGCGAGTAGGCTTGGTGTTGGAGTTGTACGTGGGTTAGGTGCTTCTGCTAATGCTACTGAAAGCTGTACTGACCAAACACTGGCTTGCTGTATACCAAGATAAATGACAGCTTCTGTTACTGGAAAGCTTACTTCAGTCTCTTTGTTTGCCAGTAGCAGAGCAATATGAGTTTTGGATGAGGCCCAGAAAGAGCTTTTGCTACTGTTAATGGCAAGCACTGCATCTAGTGACCTGACCTCCTGCTCCTCCACCTCAATATCACAAACAGTACAGCCCTTAGAGGTGGCGCCCCAATTACCCATGTGTCACACCATGTCACAACTCTCCAACCGCACCACTGATTGTGGGGAAACACAGATGGGCAATTCTGCAGATATGTTCACACATTCTATTCCATTGGCATTAGAGGTGTGCTCCAAAGATTCCTATACTCCAGAGGATGAAAGCATCTGGACCCATGCCCAAAATCTTCTGGACTTGGATCCGGGGATGGACAAAGCCAAATCCAGACCCTCATCACCAGATGTTACCCCCTGGGGGTGGAGGTGATGATAATGAGACTCATGCATCAGATTTAATTAAAGATTAACTTATCACTCAGAAATTGCTTTCATAGTGATGATTTGGAATTAAACCGCAAGAGTGCACTATAAGACCTAAAATGGATTTGTGCCCATATTAAAGGAGACTTCCCAATCCTAATGGTGGAAAACTACTAATAGAGGTGAGCACTGTGGGTTAACCGGGGCTGTAAAGCGCTGCGTGACTGTGTTACCGCCATGCTTTAAGGCTGAGAGGTGGGAGCTGATGGAGCAATGCTTCTATCCCAGGTTGTGGATGAGGAATCCCAATGTGACATAGACTGCCGGGTTAGGGAAGCCTGGAAGAGTCCACGTATACTAGTATGGGTTGGCGATTTGTGAGAGTAATGACGTGATTAGCGTCATCATGGTGGGCATGTTCACTCCAGGTTTTATTGGTGATGAATCCGTAGGAGAGATGAAGATAGGAGCACCAGCAGTGATATTACACTAAGGATCTGTGGTGCTGGGTATCAGGCTGAGACAGTAGAGGTGAACTGAAATGCAGGCCATTAATTGCAGGTCTATGAAGAAAGGAGACACCAGTTAAAGGGAAACTGTCATCTAAACTAGCCCTCCTAACCTATGAATATCTGTCCCTGCAGCCTCAAACAACTTTCTCAACCATCCCTGTCTGAGCTTATATAGTGATTTACAAGTGTAATAAAGCAATTCAGAAACTTACAGAATCAGTGTCTGATGGGCATTCCTCCAGGGGCATTGATGGGGAGGCGGGGTCTCCTGGGCTGCGCTCTCCCCGCCTCCATGCTGAAATTACTCCCCAATGGGCGGCATTCTTATTTCCGGACCTCAGGCACCATTCAAAGTACCCCCCCATTGCGTCATCGCTATGACGCGGTCACGTGATGCTGGCCCCGTGTCACTTCCGCCCATCGTATCGCCGGGTGTACTAAGCGCACAAGGCCGCCTTCAGCATGCCATCTGCGCATGCTCTGAAGGTGGCATGTGCATTTGTTAGTACACCAGCAATAAGATGGGCGGAAATGACACGGGGGGCCGGCATCACGTGACCGCGTCATAGCGATGACGCAATGGTCGGGTACTTTGAATGGTGCCCAAGGTCCGGAAATAAGAATGCCTCCCATTGGGGAGTAATTTCAGCATGGAGGCAGGAGCAGTGCAGCCCAGGAGACCCTGCCTCACAGTCAAAGCCCCCTGGAGGAATGCCCATCAGACACTGATTCTGTAAGTTTCTAAATTGCTTTATTGCACTTGTAAATCACTATATAAACTCAGACAGGGATGGTTGAGAAAGTTGTTAAAGGCTGCGGGGACAGATATTCCAAGGTTAGGAGGGCTAGTTTAGGTGACAGGTTCCCTTTAATGTGATCATAAGCAAGAAAATAATATTATAGTAACATAATAAGGGTTTACATGTTATTATGTACATGAAAAACAAACTTTTATTCTGTCATAAATAAGACCAGCTATATTAGTGCACTTCAGGTTATGACTCATATACAGTAGGAGTCAGGGGTGGGCTGGTGCACATGGCGCAGGGAGGCAATGACCCGATGCCAGCCCTAGGTGAGGAGCGGGGATGGGTATTGCTACCATACCAGAGTCGGGCGAGGTGAGGAGCGGGGTTGGGGGGTGCTACCGGAGTCTGGCGAGGTGAGGAGGGGCAGGGGGCTGCCCGGCGCGTCCCCTGGCCAAATTCAGTGAGTAGAGCGGCTGCGGCCGCAAGGCAGACCCGGACCAGCCCATTCTGCATGGGGGCGGCCCTGGATGAGCCCATTATAGCCAACCTGGAGGGCACTTGCCCCTCTGCCACCTGGGCCAGTCCGCCCCTGGTAGGGGTTATGGATACAGTACTTTAACCCCTTAAGGACCGAGTCACTCTGCAGCTTAATGACCAGACCATTTTTTGTAATTCTGACCAGTGTCCCTTTATGAGGTAATATCTCTGAAACGCTTCAACGGATCCTAGCGATTATGAGATTGTTTTTTCGTGACATATTGGGGTTTATGTTAGTATTAAATTTAGGTCGATAATTTTTGCGTTTATTTGTGAAAAAATCAAAAATTTGGCAAAAATTTTGAAAATTTAGCAATTTTCTAATTTTTTATTTTTATTCTGCTAAACCAGAGAGATATGTGCCACAAAATAGTTAATAAATAACATTTCCCACATGTCTACTTCACATCAGCACAATTTTGGAAGAAAAAAAAAAAATTTGGTAGGACGTTATAAGGGTTCAAAGTTCATCAGCAATTATTCATTTTTCCAGCAAAATTTACAAAACCAATTTTTTAGCGACCACATCACATTTGAAGTCTCTTTGAGGGGTGTACATGACAGAAAACACCCAAAAGTGACACCATTCCAAAAACTGCACCCCTCCAGCTACTCAAAACTATATTCAAGAAGATTATTAACCCTTCAGGTGCTTCACAGGAACTAAAATAAAGTTGAAGGAAAAAATGGACATTTTAATTTTTGTAACAAAAATGTTCTTTTAGCCTCAATTTTTTCATTTTCACATGGGCAACAGGATAAAATGCATCCTAAAATTTCTTGGGCAATTTCTCCTGAGTACACCGATACCTCATATGTGGTCATAAACCACTGTTTGGGCACACGGCAGGGCTCGGAAGGAAAGGAGCGCAATTTGAATTTTAGAGCCAATTTTCCGTTCAAAAAGTGAAATGGCGCTCCTTCACTTCTGAGCCCTGCCGTGCGCCCAAACAGTGGTTTATGACCACATATGAGGTATCGGTGTACTCAGGAGAAATTGCCCAACAAATTTTGGGATGTATTTTATCCCTTTGCCCATGTGAAACTGAAAAAATGTAGGCAAAAATAATTTTTTTGTGAAAAAAAAGTGTTTTTTTTCATTTTTATGGATGAATTTGTGAAGCATCTGGGGGTTCAAAGTGCTCACTATGCATCTAGATACATTCCTTAGGGGGTCTAGTTTCCAAAATGGGGTCATTTGTGGGGGAGCTCCAATGTGGAGACACACAGGGCCCCTCCATACGCGACATGGTGTCCGCTAGCAATTTGAATGGAAAATGAGCTCAAATTGTTAGCGGACACCATGTCGCGTTTGGAGGGGCCCTGTGTGTCTCCACGTTGGAGCTCCCCCAAAAATGACCCCATTTTGGAAACTAGACCCCCTAAGGAACGTATCTAGATGCATAGTGAGCACTTTGAACCCCCAGATGCTTCACAAATTCATCCATAATAATGAAAAAGCACTTTTTTTTCCACAAAAAAATTCTTTTTTCATTATTACGGATCAATTTGTGAAGCATCTGGGGGGTTCAAAGTGCTCACTATGCATCTAGATACGTTCCTTAGGGGGTCTAGTTTCCAAAATGGGATCACTTGTGGGGGAGCTCCAATGTGGAGACACACGGGGCCCCTCCATACGCGACATGGTGTCCGCTAACAATTTGAGCTCATTTTCCATTCAAATTGTTAGCGGACACCATGTCGGGTTTGGAGGGTCCCCGTGTGTCTTCACATTGGAACTCCCCCACAAGTGACCCCATTTTGGAAACTAGACCCCCAAAGGAACATATCTAGTTGCATAGTGAGCACTTTCTACCCCCAGGTGCTTCACAAATTTATCTGTAAAAATGAAAAAAGAAAGTTTTTGTGGAAAAAAAAGTGCTTTTTCATTTTTATGGATGAATTTGTGAAGCATCTGGGGGTTCAAAGTGCTCACTATGCATCTAGATACGTTCCTTAGGGGGTCTAGTTTCCAAAATGGGGTCACTTGTGGGGGAGCTCCAATGTGGAGACACACTGGGACCCTCCAAACGCGACATGGTGTCCGCTAACAATTTGAATGGAAAATGAGCTCAATTTATTAGCGGACACCATGTTGCGTTTGGAGGGTCCCTGTGTGTCTCCACATTGGAGCTCCCCCACAAGTGACCCCATTTTGGAAACTAGACCCCAAATGGAACATATCTAGATGCATAGTGAGCACTTTCAACCCCCAGGTGCTTCACAAATTGATCTGTAAAAATGAAAAAAGAAAATTTTTGTGGAAAAAAAAGTGCTTTTTCATTTTCATGAATGAATTTGTGAAGCATCTGGGGTTCAAAGTGCTCACTATGCATCTAGATACGTTCCTTTGGGGGTCTAGTTTCCAAAATGGGGTCACTTGTGGGGGAGCTCCAATGTGGAGACACACAGGGGCTCTCCATACGCAACATGGTGTCCACTAACAATTGGAATTGTTAGCGGACACCATATAGGATATGAAGAGCCCCTATGTGTCTAAACATTGGAGCTCCCCCACAAGTGACCCCATTTTGTAAACTAGACCACCAAAGGAACATATCTAGATGCATAGTGAGCACTTTGAACCCTCAGGTGCTTCACAAATTGATCCGTAAAAATGAAAAAAGAAACTTTTTGTGGAAAAAAAAGTGCTTTTTCATTTTTATGGATGAATTTGTGAAGCATCTGGGGGTTTAAAGTGCTCACTATGCAACTAGATACGTTCCTTGGGGGGTCTAGGTTCTAAAATGGGGTCACTTGTGGGGGAGCTCCAATGTTCAGGTACACAGGGAGGGGCTCTCCATACCCGACATGGTATCCGCTAACAATTGGAGCTAATTTTCCATTGAAATTGTTAGCGGACACCATGTCGCATATGGAGAACACGTGTGCGACCAGCACAAGGGCAACTTGAAGAGTTGGGGTACAGCACCAGAAAATGCTGCCTCTAATGAATGCGCTATTTTCTTGGGTGGCTGTGGGTTGCAATTTGCAGCGTGGGGGACCCACAACATTTGGGTCTCTCCACGCTGAGGATTCCAGTCAGCCAGCTACCAAGTTGTACATGGCTGGCTACAAAAAATACAGCGAAGGCCTTTTTTTTTATTTCTAGAACTAATTCTAGCAAAAAAAAAAATGACGTGGGGCTCCGCCATATTTTTGGTCCAGCCAGGTACAACTTGACAGCTACAGACTTCCAGAAACCCCCAACTGCCTTGTTGTACCTGGCTGCAGCCAAAAATACAGCGAAGCTCATTTTTTTTTATTTCTAGAACTAACTCTAGAAACAAAATTGACATAGGGCTCCGCCATATTTTTGGCCCAGCCAGGTACAACTAGGCAGCTGGGGGCTGGAATCCTCAGCATGGAAAGGCCCAAGTGTTCTGGGCCCCCCATGCTGCGAATTGCAGTCCGCAGCCGCCCCAGAAAATGGCGCATTCATTGAAGCACCATTTTCTGGCGCTGTACCCATGCTCTTCCAGTTGCCCTGGTGCCGGTGGCAAACTGGGTAATAAAGGGGTTAATGCCAGCTTTATATTGGCAGCTGGCACTAAGCCCGAGATTCATAATATTGGGCCAATGTTAGACCCGCCATTAGGAATCTCTGGTAAGTAGTCAATAAATACACACAGAAAAAAATATTTTTATTTAAAAAAAAAACACAAACAAAATTCGGACTCCATCTTTATTATAAAAAGAGCCGACGTAGTCCACAATGAAGGTCCCACGACGCTCGATCGCCTCCAACGTAGTCCACAACGAAGTTCCCACGATGTCATGCAGGAAGATCGGACTGCAAAGTAGCGATCTGACAGGCCGGGTGCAGTGATCCACTGCATCGGGGCTGTGAGATCGCTTTCTGTAGCTCAATCTGCATGCAGACGGATCGGACTGCAGAGCAGCGACATAGCAGTTCATGTGCAACGCAGTGGCTGCGAGATCGCTTTCTGCAGCTCGATCTTCATGCAGGAGGATCGGACTGCAGAGTAGTGATCTGGCAGCCCGGGTGCCGTGCCGGGGCTGGAAGATTGCTTTCTGCAGCTCGATCCCCATGCAAGGGGAATCCCCTGCATGGAGAGCAAGCTGCAGAAAGCGATCTGACAGCTTGGGCGCAGTGGTCTGAAAGCCCGGATCACTGTGCAGTGGATCACTGCACAGTTTGGACCACTGTGCCCAAACTGTCAGATTGCTTTCTGCAGCTCAATCCCCATGCATGGGGATTCTCCTGCATGGAGAGCAAGCTGCAGAATGCGATCTAACAACTTGGGCGCCGTGATCCACTGGATCACTGCGCCCGAACTGTCAGATCGCTTTCTGCAGCTCAATCCACATGCAGGGGAATCCCCCTGCATGGGAATCAAGATGTAGAAAGCGATCTGACAACTTGGGCACAGTGATCTACTGGATCACTGCACCTGAGCTGTCAGATCTCTTTCTCCATGCAGGGGGATGTGGGATCAGGGATCCCCATGCAGGGGGATGGGGGATCAGGGATCCCCCTGCTGGGTGATGGGGGATCAGGGATCCCCCTGCTGGGTGATGGGGGATCAGGGATCCCCATGCAGGGGGATGGGGGATCAGGGATCCCAATGCAGGGGGATGGGGGCTCAGGGATCCCCCTGCAGGGGGATGGTGGTTCAGGGATCCCCCTGCTGTGAAATGGGGGATCAGGGGTCCCCCTGCAGGGGGATGGGGGATCAGGGGGCGGTGACAGCAGGAGGAGGCGAGCGGGAGGCGGTTGCTGCAGCGGTAGCAGCATCGGCGCTCAGGAGGAGGTGAGCGGGAGGCGGCGGCTGCAGCAGCATCGGCGCTCAAGAGGAGGTGAGCGGGAGGAAGCGGGGGAACAAGAGGGATGAGCGGGAGGAATGCACACACAGCAGGTGACAAGGGGGATGAGGGGGGGGATGCGCACACAGTGGGAGACAAGGGGGGCGAGCGGGGGGGATTCGCACACAGCGGGGGACAAGGGGGGCGAGCGGGAGGGATGCGCACACAGCGGGGGACAAGGGGGGCAAGCGGGAGGGATGCGCACACAGCGGGGGACAAGGGGGCGAGCGGTAGGGATGCGCACACAGCAGGGGACAAGGGGGGCGAGCAGGGGGGATGCGCACACAGCGGGGGACAAGGGAGGCGAGCAGGGGAATGCGCACACAGCGGGGGAAAGGGAGACGAGCGGGGAGGATGCGCACAGAGCGGGGGACAAGGGGGACGAGCGGGGGGGACGCGCACACAGCGGGGGACAGGGGGAATGAGCGGGGGGGCGAACACAGTGGGGGACAAGAGGGATGAGCGGGGGGGGGGGCAGACACAGGCAGGGGACAAGGGGTATGAGCGGGGGGGGGTATGCAGACACAGAGGGGGGAGGGGGGAAGAGACCGGGAGGCAGGAGAGCGGGCACAGGCAGGGGATGCATGCAGGAGCCGGGCACAGCTGACAGCCCGGCTCCTGCAGAGATCATGCAGGGAGAGGTGAGTGTCCCTGCACTCCCTCTCCCTAAGGGGGCGACACAGAGCCAGGTGCAGCGACCACATAGTGATTGCTGCACCTGGCTGTCAGATCGCTCCCCCTGCAGTGGATGGAGGAGCAGAGCGGGGAGCAGAGAGAAGTCCGGAGGACAGGGGGCGCCAGAGGACAGCGGGCACCAGAGGACAGCGGGCGCCAGAGGACAGTGGGCACCAGAGGACAGCGGGCACCAGAGGTGAGTAGGCACCAGCAGAGGAGACTGGAGGGGCGCATAGGGAGGAGGCAGGAGAACGAGGAGAGGAGGGAGGAGAGCGGGAACAGGAGGGAGGAGAGCATAGGGAGGAGACCGGGGACCGGACAGCGGGGACTGGAGAGCCAGGACTAGAGAGCATGGACCAGGCAGAGCAGTGAGGGGCAGTGGGCAGAGGCAGGGGATGTGTGCAGGAGCCGGGCACAGCTGACAGCCCGGCTCCTGCAGCGATCGCACAGGGAAACACTGATATTCAGCATTTCCCTGTGCAATCTTGATGTGATCGGTCGGTCAGATTGACTGACCGATCACATCGCTCTGAGTGTGGGGACCCCTAAAAAGGGTCCCCACACCTCTTCCCCTAACCCTTGGCTGTCACTGACAGCTGTTAGATTTGAGCTGTCACTGTTTGTTTACAAGCAGTGACAGTTCAAAGCCATGACGAGTATACTCGTCATGATGCGGTAACTGACAGCTTTTCATGACGAGTATACTCGTCATTAGTCGTAAAGGGGTTAAAGTAAGTCAATGGACTTACCTTAATAAAAGCCTGTGAATCTTAATTTCTATTTAATCCTTTTGGACTGAGAGTATTAAGCTCCTGTATCCAGTAGGCTTCTCCTTTTTTGAGCATATTCATTCGGTCACCTGCTCTCCTAGGACTTTTTACCTGTCTATAACCTGAAATTTGAGATGTGAGAATGTTTGTGTGCTACAAAATGAACAATTATTTATATTGCCAAATGCCAGAATAATGAGAAAGAGAATGTTTTGAGGCATATTTATTACTTTTTGCAAAGTCACAGGTTTTTATACACAAAGATTACTATGCCTTTAAAAATTTGGGACAGCCGATATGATGATGTCATCTGTTTGGAAGCTTATAAAAGGTTTATTGGCAACATCTGAGTTAACTAGAGACACGCCTGTGGATGTATTTTAATGCACACCTGAAACACACTGCTGCTTTCTGTAGCAATTATGCAAAAAACTAAAGAAATCAACCAAGATATCAAGTAGAAAATTGTGGACTTGTACATGTCTGGTTCATCCTCAGGTGCAATTTCAAGATAGCTGAAGGTGCCTTGTTCATCTGTACAAACAATTATATGCAAGTGCAAACAAGATGGGAATGTCCAGCTATACCACTCAGGAAGGAGATGAGTTCTGTGTCCCAGAGAAGAATGTGCATTGGTCCAACATGTGCCTATCAACCCAAAAACAAAAGCAAAATCCCTTGTGAAGATGAAGCTGGTAGGATTGTGTCATTATCAACAGTGAAAACAGTACTGTATCAACATGGGCTGAAAGGCCACTCTGCCAGGAAGAAGCCATTACTCCAAAATTTTAGCAAATGAATTTTTCGAGACATATGCTGTGGTCTGACGAAGCTACAATTGAACTGCTTGGCAATAATAACCATCATTACGTTTGGAGAAAAACACAGGAGTCACAGTCTCATGTTGTGGGGTTGTTTTGAGGCAGTTGGGACTGGTGCACTTCATAAAATAGATGTTATTATGAGGAAAGAAGATTATGTGGCAATAATAAGGTCATCTGAGCTCAGAGCTGTAGCTGAACTCAGGTGAATCTGACTGTGATGTCACCCTGCTCACAGTGTCAGTTTCCGGTCCTGCCATGAGAGGACATCACTGAGACACTTAGAGGGTTTTTGAAGGAGTAATAAAGTTAGGAATGAGGTTTGTGTTTGTGTTCTTTTTTCCAATAAAATAATTTTTCCATGGTGTATTATTTACTATATACTTGGAGGTTCCTAATGGCCGGGTCTAACATTTTCCCAACATTAGAAACCTCAGGCTTAGTGCCAGCTGGCAATACATAGTTGGCATAAAACCCTTTTTTTCCCAGTCTGTAAAACCCACAGGCAGGGCCGCACTGTCCATTGGACAATATGAGCCCTCAGGCTCAGGCAGCAAGGAGACAGGGGGAGCGGCAGAGCTGAAGGGGGAGGCGCCTGCTGCTACACTCAGCTCAGCCTGGATGCGCCTTTCCCGCGGGCAGCCGCCGCCACCAGCACCAAGCCCACCCCCCGCTCTTCAACCGCGGCTGCCAACAGCACCCCCCGCTCCTCAACTGCAGCTCAGGCGACAGGGATGCTTCGTGCACCCCTGCCCACAGGGCAACTGGAAGAGGTGGGAACAGCTCCAGAAAATGGTGCTTGTTATAAACGCACTATTTTCTGGGGCAGCTGCGGGCTGCAATTTGCAGCTGGGGGCACAGAACACTTGGTCTTTCCCATGCTGAGAATTCCAGCCCCCAGCTGCCTAGTTGTACTTGGCTGGCAACCAAAAATACGGTGAAGCGCACGCCCATTTTTTCAATATTTTATTTTACAGTAATCTGACAACAGTTTGGCTCCCATACTGGGAACAAATCACAGACACCGGCAGAGAAGGTGGGCGGTGCTATAGCTGACTTTTTCAACCAATAAAGAGGGTGGAAGCAGTGATGTTTATGAGTGGGCCTGGAACTCCAGGAGCATGGTGACAACAGTGCAGAAGCTTGGTAAGTAATTATTTCTGAATAATAATTATAATAATAATTTATTTGTAATAATAATCATTTATTTATACAGCGCTAACATATTCCACAACACATTACAATTTAAAGGGGACATGTACAGACAAATTCAGACACTTCAGAATAACAAAAAATTCAACAGATACCAGGAGGAGTGAGGGCCCTGCTCGCAAGCCTACAATCTATGAGGAAATAGGGGAGGCAAAAATGGTAAAAAGTGTTGTCATATATGGTCCAGCCATCAATATAATAATATGATGAACGACATTCTTGGATTTCACTTCAAAGATGAACAGATTTTTGGCAGTTCCAACTTTTGAATAGGTCACATAAAGTTGACTTTGAGAAAATGGGTCCTTTTTTTGTGAGTCATTAGTGTCTGTAGCATATGAAAGAGAAAAATGAACAGGAGGCGCCTCCCTGTGACGGACCCGTTGGCATTAGGGGAGAGAAAATGGTGAGTTAGTTCGCTCAGCTATTGAGGTTGTGCTGCCTGGACAACCTCAGTATAACAGCCTGCGGCTCCGAAATTAAGGGCCGGCGCCGTGACCAAGCTTGAGCTCCGGCCCCCCCAGGGAGCCTCGCCGCCTTCTGGTCACGTGAGTCCAGTTAGGTGATAAGGTGTGAGGTCATCACAGGTCCTGTGTGCACTGTGGCTGGATGCGCCCTGCAGCTCCGGGCCGCAATCCCCAAAGGGGAATTGATATGCAAAAAGTAATAGAATTGCGGTCACTGTCCGGGCGCTGGGAGCAACAACACAGCAGATAGATTAGAATGTACAGACCTTTATTGCTTCAATGTAGAACCACGAAGCATTTCAGCAGCAGTCCGCTACCTTCATCAGGTGGATTTATGTTATGATACTGGTGAAGGCACATTATATAGGGACCTCAGTTAAATTGGGCGGTACAAATCAGAAACCCAATTAACCCTAACTGGACTGAGATGGATGCTCAAATATACAAATATACAGCTGTGGTTATATCATCAAATTCCAAATTTCCATAAGCACAGCACAGGTATACAGCCCCCAGCAGTGTGGTATACAGGCCCCCCGATGGTATAAAGCCCTCCCCAGTGGTAGTATACAGCCCCCAGCAGTGTGGTATACAGCAGCCTCCCCAGTGTTATATACAGGCCCCAGCAGTGTTACAGCAGCCTTCCCAGGGTTATATACAGCAGCAGCAGCCCCATGGTTATATACAGCAGCAGCCCCACGGTTATATACAGCAGCAGCCCCACGGTTATATACAGCAGCAGCCCCATGGTTATATACAGCAGCAGCCCCACGGTTATATACAGCAGCAGCCCACGTTATATACAGCAGCAGCCCCACGGTTATATACAGCAGCAGCCAAATGGTTATATACAGCAGCAGCCCATGGTTATATACAGCAGCAGCCCACGGTTATATACAGCAGCAGCCCCACAGTTATACAGCAGCAGCCCGAGGTATACAGGCCCCCCATCAGTATCCAGGGCCCCCCCATGCTCCGGAAACCTGTAAAGAAGATGGTATACTTATCACTGTCCGTGCGTCCCCGCTCTGCATCGCGATCCTCCATCTTCATTCACCGCTTCCGGCTTCCTGTGTTCTGGCCGACATGACGTCATTGTCGGCGCCGAACACAGGAAGCCGAAAGCCGTGAATGAAGATGGAGGATCGCGATGCAGAGCGGGGACGGCACCGGGACAGTGATAAGTATAATCATCTTTCTTTACAGGTTTCCGGAGCATGGGGGGCCTGGATACTGATGGGGGCCTGTATTCCTCTGGGGGGCGCCCGTGTAGTGACTCGCGTATAAGCCGAGGGGGTAACTTTTCAGCCCAATTTTTGGGCTGAAAAACTCGGCTTATACACGAGTATATACGGTACTAAAAAATCATCAGTTACAAAAAGCAATTAACACTAAAGTTGCCTAAAATAACCTTCAAATGGAATTTGCATTACATCAAACCTATTATATCCAAAACTATTATCAATATAATAATTACAATTCATCCATATCACAATTATATATATATCCATACAAATATAAAATATAAACATAAAAGACCTATAAAAATGAATAAAAAATTATTCCTATGATAATTATTTCCTACAACTAAAACTTGTTGGGTTTTTTTTTGTTTGTTTTTTTTAAAACTATAAAACAAACATACAACATGGGTTCTGAATCTGTTCACCATGACACTCCATAGAATGGAACAGCCTATTGGATACTATTGTATGCCTCCACAACTGAAAAATCACTTGCACACATTATCAATAGCCAGATTTAAACCCTCCTGGTGGAGTGTACCCAATTTGAAAATCCAATAACTTTCTTTTTTTATTAAGCAGTTAAAATGACTGGTTACATTATCCGAAATCTGATCCAGAGCGATCAATCTCAAACACTTTGGATACTTCTGGTGGACTGTCAGGTAATGTTTCTATACACTATGCATAAGAAACCCATTTTTTATATTATGACAGTGCTTATTAAGGCGGGCATGCATTTTTTGTATAGTGCGGCCCACGTACTGGAGGCCACAAGAGCATTATAACAAGTACACTATGTAACTGGAGTGGCAGTCCAAGTGACAATTAATGCTAAATTCTTCCCCAGTAGTATGAGACTTAAAGGTAATTGTACCATCTATAATAGTTTTACAAAAAAGGCAACCAGGTGACCCACAGGCAAAACAGCCTTTGATTCCTTTTTGGTCAGACCCTATTTTGGCAGCTTCCAATCTCCATGTGGTGTTAGTGGGGGAGACAAAAGACCGTAAATTAGGGTTCCTTCTATAAATTATATTGGATCTACTGGGTATATATCTACTTAAAATAGGGTCCCCTCTTAAAATGAACCAATAATGGATTAATAGTTCTGTATGCTCATCCTTGATTTATTATACATTGTGATCATGCTCCAGTCACTATAACTAGATCCAACCTTACCAAATTTCGGTTGAAGTATTCTAGAGATGCATGAGTCTTGAGATAGATTCTCTGTCTTTTTTTTTGTCGATTCTGACCAGTGTCCCCTTATGAGGTTATATCTCTGGAACGCTTCAACGGATCCTGGCGATTTTGAGATTGTTTTTTTCATGACACATTGGGCTTCATGTTAGTATTAAAGTTAGGTCGATATTTTTTGTGATTATTTGAGAAAAAATCTAAAATTTGGCAAAAAGATTAAAAATTTAGCAATTTTCAAATTGTGAATTTTTATTCTGCAAAACCATGAGGTATGTGACACAAAATAGTTAATAAATAACATTTACCACATGTCTACTTTACATCAGCACAATTTTGGCAAAAAAAATTTTTGGGGTAGGAAGTTAAAAGGGTTCAAAGTTCATCAGCAATTTTTTATTTTTCCAGCAAAATTTACAAAACCATTTTTTTTGTGACCACATCACATTTGAAGTCCCTTTGAGGGTTGTACATGACAGAAAACACCCAAACGTGACACCATTCCGAAAACTGCACCCCTCAAGCTACTCAAAACTACATTCAAGAAGATTATTAACCCTTCAGGTGCTTCACAGGAACTAAAGCAACATGGAAGGAAAAAATGGACATTTTAATTTTTCCAAAAAAATGTTCTTATAGCTTCAATTCTTTCATTTTCACATGGGCAACAGGATAAAATGAATACTAAAAATTGTTGGGCAATTTCTCCTGAGTACATCGATATCTCATATGTGGTCATAAACCACTGTTTGGGCGCACAGCAGGGCTCAGAAGGAAAGGAGCGCAAATTGACTTTTGGAGCTAATTTTTTATTCAAATAGTCAAATGGCGCTCCTTCCCTTCTGAGCCCTGCCATACGCCTAAACAGTGGTTTATGACCACATATGAGGTATTGGTGTACTCACGAGAAATTGCCAAACTATTTTTAGGATCCATTTTATCCTGTTCCCCATGTGAAAATAAAAAATTGTAGGCTAAAAGAAAATTTTTGTTAAACAAAAAGTACTTTTCCATTTTTATGGATCAATTTGTGAAGCACCAGGGGGTTCAATATGCTCAGCACCCATCTAGATAAGTTCCCTGGGGGCTCTAATTTCCAGAATGGGGTCACTTGTGGGGAGCTTCAATGTTTAGGCACACAGGGGCTCTCCAAACGCGACATGGTGTCCGCTAACAATTTGAGCAGATTTTTCAGTCAAACTGTTAGCTGACACCATGTCAAGTTTGAAGAGCCCCTGTGTGCCTAAACATTGGAGCTCCCCACAAGTGACCCCATTTTGGAAACTAGACCTCCAAGGAATGTATCTAGATGAACAGTGAGTACTTTGAGTCTGCAGGAGCTTCACAAATTGATCCGCAAAAATGAAAAAATAATTTGTTTGTGGAAAAAAAAGTACTTTCTCATTTTTACGTAACAATTTGTGAAGTGCCTGGGGGTTCAAAATGCTCACCACCCATCTAAATAAGTTCCCGGGGGACTCTAGTTTCCAAAATGGGGTCACTTATGGGGGAGCTCCAATGTTTAGGCATACAGGGGCTCTTCAAATGTGACATGGTGTCAACTAACAATTTGAGCTGATTTTCCAGACAAATTGTTAGCGGACACCATGTTGCGTTTGGAGAGCTCTTGTGTGTCTAAACATTGGATCTCCCCCACAAGTTACCCCATTTTAGAAACTAGACCCCCCAAGGAACTTATCTAGATGCATAGAGACCACTTTGAACCCCCACGTGCTTCACAAATTGATCCGTAAAAATGAAAAAGTACTTTTTTTTCCACAAAAAAAATATTTTTTCATTTTTGCAGATCAATTTGTGAAGCACCTGGGGGTTCAAAGTGTTCACTATGGATATAGATACGTTCCTTGGGGGGTCTAGTTTCCAAAATGGGGTCATTTGTGGGGGAGCTCCAATGTTTAGGCACACAGAGGCTCTCCAAACGCAACATGGTGTTTGCTAACAATTTGAGTTAATTTTCCATTCAAATTGTTAGCGGACACCATGTCGTGTATGGAGAGCCCCTGTGTGCCTAAACATTGGAGCTCCCTCACAAGTGACCACATTTTGGAAACTAGACCCCCCAGGGAACATATCTAGGTGGGTGGTGAGCACTTTGAACTCCCAGATATTTCCCAAATTGATCCGTAAATATGAAAAAGTACTTTTATTTCCACAAATTTTTTTTTTTCATTTTTACAGATTAATTTGTGAAGCACCTGGGGGTTCAAAATGCTCATCACCCATCTAGATATGTTCCCTGGGGGTCTAGTTTCCAAAATGGGGTCACTTGTGGGGGAGCTCCAATGTTTAGGCACACAGGGGCTCTCCATACACAACATGGTGTCCGCTAACAATTGGAATCATTAGTGGACACCATGTCGCATATAAAGAGCTCCTGTGTGCCTAAACATAGGAGCTCCCCATAAGTGACCCCATTTTGGAAACCAGACCCCCAGGGAACTTATCTAGAAGCATAGTAAGCACTTTGATCCCTAGGTGCTTCACAAATTGATCCGTAAAAATGAAAAAACTACCTTTTTTCACAAAAAGTCTTCTTTTCCCCTTTTACGGAATAATTTGTGAAGCACGTGTGTTCAAAGTGCTCACTATGTATCAAGATAAGTTCCTTGGGGGTCTAGTTTCCAAAATGGGGTCACTTGTGGGGGAGTTCCAATGTTCAGGCACACAGGGAGGGGCTCTCCATACGTGGCATGGTTTCCGCTAACAATTGGAGCTAATTTTCCATTGAAATTGTTAGCGGACACCATGTCGCATATGGCGAACCCGTGTGCCACCAGCACAAGGGCATCTGGAAAAGTTGGGGTACAGGACCAGAAAATGCCGCCTCTAATGAATGCAGTATTTTCTTGGGTGGCTGTGGGTTGCAATTTGCAGTGTAGGGGACCCACAACATTTGGGTCTCTCCACGCTGAGGATTCCAGTCAGCCAGCTGCCAAGTTGTACCTGGCTGGCTACCAAAAATACAGCGAAGGCCTTTTTTTTTATTTCTAGAACGAATTCTAGAAAAAAAATGACGTGGGGCTCCGCCATATTTTTGGTCCAGCCAGGTACAACTAGGCAGCTGGGGGCTGGAATCCGCAGCATGGAGAGGCCCAAGCGTTCTGGGCCCCCAATGCTGCGAATTGCAGCCCGCAGCCACCCCAGAAAATGGCACATTAATTGAAGCGCTATTGTCTGGCGCTGTACCCAGACTCTTCCAGTTGCCCTGGTCCCAGGGGCAAACTGGCTAATAAAGGGGTTAATGCCAGCTTTTTATTGGCAGCTGGCACTAAGCCCGAGATTCATAATGTCGGGCCAATGTTAGACCCGGCCATTAGGAATCTCTAGTAAATAGTCAAAAAAATACACCAGAGAAAAATCTTTTTATTTGAAAAAAAAAAGAGAAACGAAATTCGGACTCCATCTTTATTATAAAGATCCGACGTAGTCCACAAAGAAGGTCCCACGACGCTCGATCGCCTCCGACGTAGTCCACGGACACATCCACACACGCTGACATCCGCGCACGGTGACATCCACACAAGCACACATCCACGCATGCATCCACACACACACACATCCACGGACGCACATCCACGCACGCATCCACGCACGCTGACATCCACACACGCACACATCCATGCACGCACACATCCACGCATGCACACATCCACGCTCTTCCATGCACGCACATATCCACGCACGCTGACATTCATGCACGCACACTTCCACGGTCGCACATCCACGCACGCATCTGACCATAGCTGGGGGGTGCTTGTCTCGGGCTGTCGCTGCTCCGTCACGGTTCCGCGCCCGATGCTGTGTAGGCCCGATGGTCCAGATCAATAGGGGATGGCTGAATAGTAAGGGGTTTAGTAGTCTTGTCGTGACACCACCTGTGGGTGTTCCGGTGATCTCACCGGCGCTGCTTGGGCCTCCGGGGGATGTATGGCAGCAAGATGGGACGCTTCCCACAGAATGAGTGGGAGTCCCCGGGGCCTGGAGCTGCACATGATGGTATATGGCAACTCGTAGTACTGCTGGCGGGTCCAGGAATAATGCACAGACACATCAAAGTCTTTTGGGTACCTTTACTGGTGTCAACAGGTACACTCGGACCGGGTGATGAGGTTGTCGCTCCTGGAGTTTCCACAGCAAGCAGTGTGTAGGCTTCCTTTCTCTAATGCTCTGGTTGGGTCGGGAGGACTTGGAATCCTGCCGGACCGGGTAGTACGTTGCGTGTAACGTATTCACCTGGGTTAACTGCACTGAGGGCACTGTTAAAGGGGTCAGCTAGCTAGGCCTCTTGCCTGGGCTCTCGTCCGTGGGTGCTTCCAAGTGTACAGGGGGCTAAACTCCCTGGTTGCAATGCTGGTTTCTCTGTGACTGGCGTTGTAGCTCTCTCAGCTCGGTTCCAGTAACCGGTTGGTGAGGGAGAGTTAAGGTAACTCTGCTGTTCCCAAGAGGTGCTCTTCTCCTTTACTCTGACCCCAGTTCCAAATGTCTCTCACGTGCTAGGGGTCCTGGTTTGGGCCTGTATAGTTCCAGAACCAGTACTACACCCTCCTGCAGCTCTCCTAGCGTCTGCACACTCTGAGGTTTCTCTCTCCAGGACCCTATTTATAGGGGAAACTGGCTCAAAGTGACCAGTGGAGCTCCCCCTTGAGGCCTGGGGTGAAACAGGTGTTCTAAGGTGTTGTTAGGTGTTTTGTTTGTGAATGATGCTTGCTGTTTCCACTCCATTTGCGTAACAAGGGTTCTGTGGTACTCAACAGGGTGCCAGGGTGCCACACATCCACGCACACTGACATCCACGCATGGTGACACCCACACAAGCACACATCCACACACGCACATCCACGCACGCACACATCCACGCACTTCCACGCATGCACACATCCATGCACATCCACGTACGCTGACATCCATGCACGCACACATCCACGGATGCACATCCACGCACGCATCCACGCACGCTGACATCCACACACGGTGACATCCACGCACGCACACATCCACGCACGCACACATCCACGCAAGCACATACACATACATGCACGCATGCACGCACATCCACGCATGCACATATCCACGCACGCACACATCAATCCATGCACCATCCATCCATTCACCCATCCATCCATCTATTCATTCGTTCATCCATTCATTCATACTTAACCACCGATGAGGAGGAGGAGCCACACCGGAGTTGCAGAGGAGGCCGACCGGCGGGTGCACCGGCGGGTGCAGCCCGCCGGAAAAGGTGAGCGGGGCTAGAGGTGGGGGGCTAGAAAGGGAGGGGGGTGATCAGGGAAAGGAGGGGGGATGAGCGGGGCAGAGGGGGCTTTGCAGGCTGACCAGCGGGCGCATGGGCCCGTCGGCAGATGCAATACAGGAGGAGGAGGGGCGGATGGATGGCGGGAACGCGGGGGCCAAGCTGGACACGGGGGGGGCTGGAGGGAGGGGGGACAGGACGCAGGGGTGCTGGAGGAGGAAGGGGGCGGGGGTGCAGGAGAGGATAACCAGCGGGTGCATGAACCCACTGGTATACATTACAGAAGGAGGAGGGCGGATGGATGGATGGCGGGGACACGGGGGGGTGCAAGGCAGACACAGGGGTGGCTGGAGGGAGAGGGGACAGGACACAGGGGTGGTTGGAGGAGGAAGGGGGCGGGGGCGCAGGAGAGGATGACCGGTGGGTGCACTGGCGATGCGGCCCTCCGGCGGATAAGTATGATCGGGGGGGCAGATGGGAGAGAAGGGGGGGCCCTAATGTGTTCTGGAAAGGGAGGAGGGGGAGGGCACCCGCCGATCCGCCCCTCCAGATCTGATTGCAGAGCTCCAATCAGATCTGGAGGGGTGAATCCCTATGATTCGCTCTGATCGGCAGTTTCACTTTTACACTGCCGATCGGAGGGGTCCTGGGCACGGGGGGTTAATCCACCCTCTGTGGGGTCTACTACAGGTTGTCACAGAGCAGCAGCAACTGTGACACCTGAGTGACCCGGCTCACAGGAGCTGCACCAGAGCTAACACGCCAGGACATTGTACAACGTCCTGTGTCGGTAAGGGGTTAAAGTGCAAATTTTTCTTATACGCCAGTATTGGCCATATATGCGATATTTTTAATCCATCTGGGAAGGTGTCCACTGTCAAAACTCAAGTAGCTCTTCACATCAACTGGTTTAAAATGAGTTGACATGGCCACCTTCCCCAGACCATCGAACTTTAATATCAGATCCAAGAATTGGATGGAATCATTAGATACATGTGCGGTGAATTCTAGGCCCCAAGTATTGTCATTCAACCCCTCTTCAAAGTGAATAGCTGATCTTTCCATGCCCTTCCTTTTAAAAAACAAGTCATCAATGTAGCGACAGTAAAGAAGTATATGCCCTAGGGCTAGAGGGGACTGTGCGATGTGGACCGATTCGAAATGCCCCATGTACAAATTCCAGGTCTAGATTCCGCGCAGACCACCAAGCAGGAAGGGTAGGTTTGATGTCCGTTTATTGAGCCAACGCGTTTCACAGCAGGACCTGAGGGAGCAGCAGGTCCTGCTGTGAAACGCGTTGGCTCAATAAACGGACATCAAACCTACCCTTCCTGCTTGGTGGTCTGCGCGGAATCTAGACCTGGGCTTTTTTCTACCTAAACAGATTTCTCCCTTACCAGGTGTCTGCAGCGACCAGGATAACAAGGCTCTTGCAGTTTGTTGTGACTCACACAACCCAAAAAGGTGAGTCACACTAATTGGGGGGCATTGAATTATCATCATAGATAAGACCCTATGTGCGCTCCCTTCTCTCTTTGTTCCATGTACAAATTAGCGTAACTCAGAGCGAATCTTATCCCCATCGCACAGCCCCTCACTTGCTGATTCATTTCCCCTTCAAAGGAAAAGACATTGCTCCTTAGTATAAACTCAATAGCCCTCAAGATTAAATCTTTTTGCACCGTGGGCATCACCCTGTCATTACTTAAAAAGTGATCCATGGCCTTTTAACCTAACTCATGAGCTATATTATTATATAAGGCTGTCACATCACAAGTAATGAACAAACCATTCTCAATGGGTGGTACATTTCTCACTAAATCAATCAAAGTGGAAGAATCCTTCAAATAGGATCCAAGGGTAAGAACATGCTTTTGAAGAAATAAGTCTACATAATGTGAAAGGTTAGATGTTATTGTGTTATTGAATTGATCCCTGATATGTTGGGGTGTCCTGATGGGTTGCAGGCATCTTTGTGGAGTTTCCGTAGAAAATAAATAATAGGGACACGGTAACTTGGAATATCTAAGAATCTTTTTTCCAACTTATTCAGGAGAACTTTTTCAAATCCCTCCTTTATAAGAAAATTATAGTTGACATATATAGAGATGGAAAGATCATCAGTGAGTTTTTGATAATATTCAGTATCCCCCAAAATTCTATGACCCTCTTCCTGATACCAAATCATATTCATCACCACCACTCCACCCCCTTATCAGCGCTTTTCACTATGATGTCAGTATTATTCGTCAATGTAATATAGCTTCCCTTTCCGCTTTTGTTAGGTTATCTATTTTTTTACATTGCTCTATATAGTTTGCAGATCCCTCAAAACTAATTGCTGAAAGGCCTCTAGATGGGCCCCCTTATGATGTAAGGGATAAAATGTATTCGATTCTCCATTGACCGACACATGCTGATAATGGTCTATCCTATTATCGGTAATCTCTAGCTGTTCATTTAATCCATCAGATTGAGGCATTATTGATTTTTTACTACGCTCTTCAATCAAAAAATGCCACTTAATTGCCTTTTTCTGAAAAAACTCGTTCAGGTCTAAATATAAATCAAAATAATACCAGATTAGCCTCGGCACACTCATATAGGAAAAATGAGAAGGAAAAGTATTTCTTTATGTTGATTATTTTATTGTACAGAGACAAATCTTCCCACGTTTCGGCTCCACATGAGCCTTCCTCAGGGATTGAGCTGAATTGAACATAACAACAAAAAGAAGTCACAATTTGACAAACATAAATACAGTATACATGATACAAGCAAAAAAGACTTTCACACGGAAGAGAGGGGGAAAGGGGCAAAAAGAACAATGAGTAGAGTATAATAACTTAGATTATCAGGTAAAATACCTTAATAACTCAGTGAGTTGGAATAGGTGGATACAGAAGCGATCCGAGTAGTTAGGGAAATTCTATTACTTGGTATATAGAACGATGAATCGGATTGCTATAGAAGACTGTAAAGAAATATATACATAATATATAAAAAAGTGACAAGATGAGGTATCTAATAGTAAGTGCTAAAAGTTACTAAAATTAACCAGAGTATGCATATACTACGGTAATGGGTATACCAAAGATTGTAGCACTAGATGGGGTATAAAGGAAAGGGTATATAAAGAAATATATAGGATTACCTCAAAAAGTCGCTTAGTGATTATCCTTAATAGAGGAGAATACCAGGGAAAAAAACTACTATACAGGTCGCTGGAGAAAGAAAAACAAGAAAGGTATTAAAGAGAGGAATGAAGGTACATCCTAGGAGAAGTATTAGGGGTAACATACCCTTAAATTGTAAGGAGGTACATGACTCCTGTCCTGTAAGGAAAAAGAAGTGCAGCAGGCTATTAGAAAGTAGGCAGAAAGAACAGGCACATGTAAGAAAACAGCATGAAAAGGCTGTTCAGCAGTTACCTTGTGTCCATAGTGTTTGCAGGGAGGCCAGGAGTGTGTGACCAGGTGTGACTATGTTTTATACCCTCCAGCGCTTCCTGGTAGGGCGTGGAGCTAATTGGCGTCCAATGCACAGTGCGCATGCGCGGAAGCGGGCGCCATCTTGAGAAGGTCAAACAGTGACCGAATGTGCTTACTGCGCATGCGCGAGCGACGAATACAGAATTAGACCTTCCAGGAAGAGGAAGAAGGTCAGGAGGTGGTGGATCTTTGTCACAGTGCTGGCGGCCGCCATTATAGTGGTGGGACTGTGCCTATAGATACTGTGCACAGTAGATAGAAGGCTTTGCAGGTGCTGAAGGTTGATGTGCACTTGAGTGAGGGTGATACTGCTGAAACTGCAGCAACTGTCCGAGACCGCAGGGACACTTAATAAGATAGATACCACAGTCTTCAACCTCACAAAGAGACAGGACTGTAGATAGCAGACTTAAATTTGTAAATACCTTCCATTTATTTTCTCCACTCATCAGAAAAGTGGTCCTGGAGCACTGGCCCTTACTTAAGAAAGCTTATCCGGGCATCGATGAATTTAAATTACCACCACTCGTCTGCCATAAGAGGACTAAGAATCTTAAAAACTCACTAGTCAGGGCTGTCATTGGGTCTAAGCTAAAATCTCTTAAGCAGAGAACTTTGTGTACCCCCAAAAAAGGCACATTCCCATGCTTGGGTTGTGCACAGTGCACAAACATTTGTAAGGGCGAATCATTTACCCATCCGATGACAGGTAAAAGATTCAACATTAATGGCTACTACACTTGCAATTCCAGTTATGTCATCTATCTTATTAAGTGTCCCTGCGGTCTCGGATATGTTGGGGAGACTACCCAGCATATCCGGGATCGCATCTCCAAACACAAGTAGACCATCAGGTGCAAAAATACACTGCTACCAATCCCTGCTCACTTTATCGAATATAGACACTCTATCAGTCAATTAAAATTTCAGGTGATTGATCACATACCCATACCAAGGAGAGGGGGGAATAGGATACGCATGCTCAAAGAACGCGAAGCGTATTGGATTAATCACCTCAATACCCTCTCCCCTAAGGGCCTGAATAGGGAATCTGAAATCTATTACTGAACTAGAGTCTTATGTCTTACTTTCCAAGGCATATAGGTAGCCTAACCCGTAATCTATTTTGGAGTATTTGTGGGTATTCTCTTTGTTGTGTTTAGTTTTATTAGGTTGAAAATGTACTTAGCCATATACTGACAGGTATTTAAGTGCTTTGTCTCAATGTATAGAATGTATTCTAACTTTGTCCTTTTACTCTCAGGCAGGACTATTTTGACTACTAAGGAAGGTTTTCACAGTTGCTGCAGTTTCAGCAGTATCACCCTCACTCAAGTGCACATCAACCTTCAGCACCTGCAAAGCCTTCTATCTACTGTGCACAGTATCTATAGGCACAGTCCCACCACTATAATGGCGGCCGCCAGCACTGTGACAAAGATCCACCACCTCCTGACCTTCTTCCTCTTCCTGGAAGGTCTAATTCTGTATTCGTCGCTCGCGCATGCGCAGTAAGCACATTCGGTCACTGTTTGACCTTCTCAAGATGGCGCCCGCTTCCGCGCATGCGCACTGTGCATTGGACGCCAATTAGCTCCACGCCCTACCAGGAAGCGCTGGAGGGTATAAAACATAGTCACACCTGGTCACACACACTCCTGGCCTCCCTGCAAACACTATGGACACAAGGTAACTGCTGAACAGCCTTTTCACGCTGTTTTCTTACATGTGCCTGTTCTTTCTGCCTACTTTCTAATAGCCTGCTGCACTTCTTTTTCCTTACAGGACAGGAGTCATGTACCTCCTTACAATTTAAGGGTATGTTACCCCTAATACTTCTCCTAGCATATACCTTCATTCCTCCCTTTAATACCTTTCTTGTTTTTCTTTCTCCAGCGACCTGTATAGTAGTTTTTTTCCCTGGTATTCTCCTCTATTAAGGATAATCACTAAGCGACTTTTTGAGGCAATCCTATATATTTCTTTATATACCCTTCCCTTTATACCCTATCTAGTGCTACAATCTTTGGTATACCCATTACAGTAGTATATGCATACCCTGGTTAATTTTAGTAACTTTTAGCACTCACTATTAGATACCTCATCTTGTCACTTCTTTAAATATGTATATGTGGAACCCCTGCGGGGGATTGCCACAGGTTACACTGGTGCAAGGAAGGACTGACACCTTGGTCTGCTCAGCACACACCACCTACCACTCCAGACCTGAAGGGGGAGCTCTACTGGCTGCATTAAGTCAGTTCCCCTTTAAGAAGATCCAGGCTGAGAGGAGGAGACAGTTAGTCCTAGGAGACAGTTGCCAGTTAGTTCGTGTGAGGAGAGGAGAAAGGAGGAGGCTGAGCTGCTGGTCTCTGGAAAAGACATAGGCCAAGACCAGAAGGGACAATTGTCAGCTGTTCATACCCCAGGGAAGGGGCCGGAGGCAAGGAGAGGAGGTAGGGAACAAGAAAATGGATTAAAATACATTCCCCTTTAGCACAACCGGACACTGGAGTCCGATGCTGTGGGTTTGCAGAGCCACAGTGAAAAGCCCAGCAGTCTCAGGAGGAGTTTAGCCCTGAGGATAGTAACAAAAAGACTTTAAAACTAACCAAACATAGGACCAGGGGCCACAGGATGAACCGGGACCCCGCAGAAGGACCTCACTGTTAGTTTAAGATAATAAAGAAGTGGAGAGTTCAGACTCAGGCAGGACTCACCCCTCAAGGCAAAGCACAGAGATAAAGGAGGCTTCATATCCTTCCAAGGAGTTAATCCTAAATTGCACCAGGGACTTTGTTATTACTCTGGACTGTACCTCTTATGTGACCACCAGTAAAAAGGTACCGGAACAACTATCCCTGCGTGTATGTGTGACCAGGTATAATTCACCATCTTCCTCCTTCACTGCCCTCCCTCACCATCTTCCTTTATTGCTGCCCTGAGGTAAAGCTCCACCTGTGGGGAGCTGTACCACACTTTGCTGCCCCCTCCATCACCTCAGCGGCCGGCTGGCGGCACCGGTACCACCTTCCGGACACTACAGGTGGCGTCACGTTCCCCTGTAAATAATTCCTTCATTCCCCTTCAAATGATCCCCAGGGCACGGCACCGGGATACCGTCCACCTGTGACTCCCTAATCAGCAGACCCGGTGACCGAGTACCCCCCACAGCCCTAGACTCATCATTTTCTGGCGTCACGAACAGGATCCAAACCAGCCTGGTATTTACCAGGTGAAGTGCGCCTTAAGACTTTATTTAATTGACTGTTTGTGCGGCCGCCATTACACCGCCTCAGAAATTACAGCTGCATCACAGCAGGAGAAAGAGCGGGAAGATAAGCCCCGCCCCCTTCCACTCTTCCGGAGAGACACAAAGCACAGCTCCCTGCTTCAGAGAGAGACCTGAGGTGTCCGCTCCATCTGCAGAGCCGCCGACGGCTAGAGAAATCAGTTTCATCTTACAGGTTGGCAGCCATTAACTAGGGGGGCCTTACCATGAGTGACACGGATGATGTGCGGGTCCCTGACAGGGGAGATGCCCAGAACGCAGTACCTGGAGCAGCAGCCCAAATAATGCCTATAACCATGCGGTATGTACCAGGTGCCAAATGGTTACCAACATATGAAGGTAAACCTGGTACGTTAGCAACATTTAAGCATAAGATGTGTGCAATGCTGGACATGTATGCTATGACACAGAAGCAGCAGGCCACCGTTGTGCTGGGACAATTAACAGGTGCAGCGGAGCTGGAGGCTGAGTCCTGGAGTGATATTGACAGGGACTCTGCTGCCAAGGTGTTTGATAAGCTAAAACTAGTGTTTGAGAAACGCACACAGTCTGAATTAAGGATGCTGTTCTATCAGTGTAAGCAGGGACCGCAGGATACCATTAGAGACTATGCCCTCCGTTTACAAGGGGCACTCCGGTCCTTAAAACAGGTAGACCTGGCAAGTGTACTGGAAGAGGATAAAATGCTTGCTGAGCAGTTTACAGAGGGATTGAGGTCAGACTATCACCGCCAACAGGTGCATATGTGGGTATTGGATCACTCAACTGTGAACTTTAGTGACTTAAAAGATCATGCTATAACTGTGCTAAGAGATCCAGCGCCTGCAGAACCTGCAAACCAATCCTGGCAGGCTAATGCCTCTTCCATAGACTTTAAACCTATTTCTGCAGAACCTACAAAAGCAGAAAGTCAAGCTGTAGCAAATGATAACATGCAAAACCAGGTGCTGCAGTTAACTAAAAATATGGACTATGTATTAAAGCTCTTGCAAAATATGCCTGGGGCACCACCACCAAGCAAAATCCAACTAGCTGATAGCCCTGAGGATGTCCCATGGATGCAGAGAAAGGCCAAGTCGTCCGGGCAGGGAACCAACACACCATTCCAACGTAGACCCGTGTCGCCCGCGCAGGAGACCAACGCACCATTCCAACGTAGACCCGTGTCACCCGCGCAGGGGACCAACGCACCATTCCAACGCAGGACCATGTCGCCCGGGCAGGGGACCAACGCACCATTCCAACGCAGAGCCAGGGATTACACAGATTCTTCAGGACAACCCATTTGCCTGCGATGCAACAAACCAGGACACTTTGCAAGAGGATGCCCTTTAAACACGAGATTCCTGTGCCCGAGGGCCAGCTCCCAGGAGTAGAGCAGCTGGGCCCAAAAGACTGGTGTAAGCGGTACGTGGGAGGCCGTCCGTACCTCAACATTACACTAGAAGGATTCCCATGTCGGCCCTACTGGACACTGGGTCGCAGGTCACTACAATCCCACATATCCTTTACAAGCAATATTGGTCTGATGATGATCTTGAACCCCCAAACCCCAATTTTTATATTATTGCAGCTAATGGTCAACCACAGAAACAGGTGGGATACAGAGCAGCTACAATAAAGTTGGGGAGGGAGGAGTTGAAAGGTCAAGGGTTATTTGTAGTTGAAGATAATCCTAATGAAAAATGCCCTTATATGGTTATTGGTACAAATGTTATTGAAAATTGCCTTGGAGAAGTGTTGTTTTTACTCCGACAGATTTCTCAGACTGCTAGTTATGGGCGGGCAAGAGTCATCCAACGAGAGATCCGAGCCCTCATTCACAAGCAACAGGTAAATCTGTCTGGGGAGAAATTGGCAGTGTATGGGTAACAGACTCGGTTCCCATTGTACTACCACCAAAAAGCGAAATGATGATATGGTGTCGAGCAGCAATAGGTTGTAGAGGACAGGAATACCAGACGGTTGTAGAGCCGGTATTTTCAGAGCACAGACCTACACTACTGACAGCCAGAGGGGTGGTGGACATACGTAAGGGACAAGTACCAATCCGTGTGTTAAATTGTGGGGCAGAGGAAGCAAAGCTACCCAGGTATGCTACTGTAGCAAAGCTGTATACTGTTTGTAACAACAACATACAGGCAGTGGAAGCTGTTTCCTCGCCTAGTCCGGCGGAGGATAGCAACTCTAAAGGACAGCTGGAGGAGTGGTGTCAGCAGTTGCATGTAGGAACTGATGCCACCCCTTCTCATCAGAAGCATGGAGTGTACCGAGTAGTGCAGGAGTTCGAGCAGATATTTAGTAAGCATCCATTAGATTTTGGGAGGATTAAAGGGGTACAGCATCGCATACCCACAGGAGATCATCCTCCAATCAAGTTGAGACACAGAGCCATTCCACCAGGTCACTACCAACATGCCAAAGAGATGCTGAGGGACATGAAGGAGGCCGGGGTTATAAGAGATAGCAGTAGTCCCTGGGCAGCCCCTTTAGTCTTAGTCAGGAAGAATGATGGCACAATGAGGATGTGTGTGGATTACAGGGAGGTCAATAAAATCACTCACAAAGATGCTTACCCGTTACCCCGAATAGAAGAGTCTCTTGCTGCATTAAAGACTGCTAATTATTTTTCCATATTAGATCTCACTAGTGGGTATTGGCAGGTTTCCGTTGTAGAAGAAGATCGGGAGAAGACTGCATTCACAACACCAATGGGTCTATGCGAATTCAATAGCATGCCATTCGGGTTATGCAATGCACCAGGAACGTTTCAGAGAATCATGGAAAGTTGCCTGGGACACCGAAACTTCGAAACAGTGCTCTTATACTTGGACGACGTCATTGTGTTCTCTAGAACCTACGAAGAACACCTAAAACACCTGGCAGAGGTATTTGAGGCTTTAGCGAAGTATGGAATGAAGCTCAAACCATCTAAATGTCACCTGCTGAAACCTAAAGTCCAATATCTGGGACACGTGGTCAGCGCAGATGGAGTAGCACCAGACCCGGAAAAGGTAACAGCAATCCAGGATTGGCAGAGACCAACCACTATCACCGAGGTACGTCAGTTCTTAGGGTTGGTTGGATACTATAGAAGATTCATTAAGGGCTACACAAAGATGGCGGCGCCCCTACAAGATCTTTTAATAGGCCAATCTAAGAAGAGAAGATTTCCAGAGTCACCATTAGAATGGGGAGAGGAACAAGAAAATTCCTTCCAACAGATGAAGCAGGCTTTAACTGGTGAGGAAATCCTGGCTTACCCCGATTATAATCTACCATTTGTCCTTTACACCGATGCAAGCAATGTAGGCTTGGGAGCAGTCCTTTCCCAGATGCAAGATGGTAGAGAGCGAGTAATTGCCTATGCTAGTAGAAAACTTCGACCCACCGAGAGGAATCCAGAAAACTACAGCTCCTTTAAGTTGGAGTTCCTAGCCTTGGTCTGGGCTGTAACAGAAAGGTTCAAGCATTACCTCGCAGCTTCGAAGTTCACCGTCTTCACAGATAATAACCCGTTGACACATCTAGATACCGCAAGACTTGGAGCATTAGAGCAACGTTGGATGGCTCGACTGTCGAATTATGACTTTACTATCAAATATTGAGCAGGTCGTAACAACGCAAATGCTGATGCACTTTCTAGAATCCCTCAAGTATATCCACAAGGAAGTGAAGAAGAGGAAGATGATCTAGAGGAAATAGAACTCCCAGCTTTCCATAAAAGTAGAAAATGGCAAATCTCTGAAGATCGCGTCTACCAAAATCGTCAGACTGCTGAACTAAATCCGTTGCCTCACTATGGATGGAAAGAGACTCAAGATAGTGATCCGGCAGTAAGTCTTGTAAAGAAGTTGATAACCCAACCAGATTCCAAACTTGAAAAGAATGCTCCACTGGAAGCTCAATACTTGTGGAAAGAAAGAAGCCGGTTATTCATCTATCAAGGTCAATTGTGCAGGCGGTACATCAACCCAAGAACGCATGAAATGGTATGGCAAGTTGTGGTTCCAAAGAGAGATGTCCAAATGGTATTACAAGCGTACCACGATAGATCGGGACACTTTGGATGGAGAAAATTAGAAATACTGTTACGTGAAAGATTCTATTGGATCAGCATGAGAGCCTCCATAGAGATATGGTGTAAAAATTGTGGACCATGCTCATTAAGAAGAAAAGACCGTAACAGCCAGAAAGCACCCCTCAAACCGATCATCACCAAAGAACCATTAGAATTGGTAGCCATAGATCATGTCAAACTTACACCCAGCAAATCAGGGTACACTTATGCTCTTACCATGGTAGACCATTATTCTAGATTTCTTGTGGTAGCTCCAGTAAAAGTCTTAACAGCTGAGACAGCAGCAAGAACATTCCAAGCTTATTTCTGCAGACCTCATGGCTATCCAGACCAGGTATTGACAGACCAAGGACCTGCCTTTGAAGCTGAAATATTTCAAGAGTTCTGTCGCCTATACGGATGCAAGAAAATACGCACCACGTCTTACCATCCTCAAACAAATGGAATGTGCGAAAAGATGAATCACGTGGTAATTGAAATGTTAAAAACTCTGCCCTTAGAAGAACGCAACCAGTGGCCAGAAAAGTTACCAGATCTAGTTGACATTTACAACAACATTCCAGTAAGTTCGACAAATTGCACCCCTGCATACCTCATGAGAGCAAGACCAGGAAAATTGCCAGCAGACTTTGAGATAGGCATAGTAGTTCCTGAAGCAGATATTACAGATACAGATTGGGATACTAGAAGGAAAGAACAATACCAGAAAATCCAGGAATGCGTTGAGAGAAGTCTGGAAAGATCTAGAGGAAGACAAGAAACCAACTTCAACAAAAGTGCGCATGGAACACCCTTAACACCCGGAGAATTGGTTTTAAGAAGAAAAAGGAGAATGCACAAACTAGATGATCAGTGGGAAAAAGAACCATACACTGTATTACCATCCAATTTTGATAACCAGAAAACCTGTTTAATCAGTAAAGATCATGGTGAAACTACAGCAACAGTGTCCAGAGATCATTTGAAAAAGTGCCCTCAACAGCTTCAACCAGAGGAAGATGTACCTTGTCCAAAGCCAGAAGAGCAAGAGAAGCCAAAGACAGTCCAGACAATCATTGGAGAGTTACCAGCAGATTGCCTCAAATAGAAGGTACATATCTAATCCCAACTTTAACGTTTCCATCAGCAGTAGAAGTGCCAGAATACAAGAACCACCCGTTGTACCGGAACCAGAGATCCCTGCAATCGGTGAACCTGCCAGTCCACTAGAGAGACTACGCCAATACTACGGTATTACAGCAACATGTAGATCTGATAGACTGAGAGAGAGAGCATACACTGCATTAGGTATAGACATTAGTAACACACCAGTGCTACGCAGGTCAACCCGTAGTAACTTTGGTCAGCCACCACTTAGATACAGAGAGTAGGCAATAAAATGTGGGAAAATGTAAAAATGTTTAAAATGTAAATATGTTATTAATGGTAGTATATAGAAGGGGGAGAACTGGACTAGCCCCCATGCATATTAAGTTAGGAAAAGAAAGTGCCTGGGGGTGGTATAAGTGAAGCCAGGCCTCCTAAGCAGATACACCCTATTGTATATAGTTATGCTTTTTTCTTATAATTTTAAGAAACTTGACCTGTTGAACTTTTGAACTTTCCCTTTTGCTTATTTTTAAAATGGACCATAGCCACAGGACTGGTAGTGGCAAACCCCTGTTTCAACACCCACTAAACAGCCTGCAGCGGATGGACTAGCGCTGTATGGACTGGTAACCTGTTTTCTTATTTTTCCCTGGTTTTTGTAAATTTTTCATTTTTAAGACTCTGTTCAATAATCAAATGTAAATAGTTATGACATGTTTATTAAAAATGTTTCAGTCCCGGAGGACTGTGTTTAACTAGGGGGGAATGTGGCACCCCTGCGGGGGATTGCCACAGGTTACACTGGTGCAAGGAAGAACTGACACCTTGGTCTGCTCAGCACACACCACCTACCACTCCAGACCTGAAGGGGGAGCTCTACTGGCTGCACTAAGTCAGTTCCCCTTTAAGAAGATCCAGGCTGAGAGGAGGAGCAGTTAGTCCAGGAGACAGTTGGCAGTTAGTTCGTGTGAGGAGAGGAGAAAGGAGGAGCTGAGCTGCTGGTCTCTGGAAGACATAGGCCAAGACCAGAAGGACAATTGTCAGCTGTTCATACCCCAGGAAGGCCGGAGGCAAGGAGAGGAGGTAGGGAACAAGAAAAGGATTAATATATTCCCCTTAGCACAACGGACACTGGAGTCCGATGCTGTGGGTTTGCAGAGCCACAGTGAATACAGCAGCTCAGAGTTTAGCCTGAGGATAGTAACAAAAGACTTTAAACTAACCAAACATAGGACCAGGGGCCACAGGATGAACCGGGACCCCGCAGAAGGACCTCACTGTTAGTTTAGAATAATAAAAAAGTGGAGAGTTCAGACTCATGGCAGGACTCACCCCTCAAGGCAAAGCACAGAGATAAAGGAGGCCTCATATCCTTCCAAGGAGTTAATCCTAAATTGCACCAGGGACCTGGTTATTACTCTGGACTGTACCTGTTATGTGACCACCAGTAAAAAGGTACCGGAAAAACTATCCCTGCGTGTATGTGTGTGACCAGGTATAATTCACCATCTTCCTCCTTCACTGCCCTCCCTCACCATCTTCCTTTATTGCTGCCCTGAGGTAAAGCTCCACCTGTGGGGAGCTGTACCACACTTTGCTGCCCCCTCCATCACCTCAGCGGCCGGCTGGCGGCGCCGGTACCACCTTACCGGACACTACAGGTGGCGTCACGTTCCCCTGTAAATAATTCCTTCATTCCCCTTCAAATGATCCCCAGGGCACGGCACCAGGATACCGTCCACCTGTGACTCCCTAATCAGCAGACCTGGTGACCGAGTACCCCCCACAGCCCTGGACTCATCATATATATTTCTTTACAGTCTTCTATAGCAATCCGATTCTTCCTTCTATATACCAAGTAATAGAATTTCCCTAACTACTTGGATCGTTTCTGTATCCAACTATTCCAACTCACTGAGTTATTAAGGTATTTTACCTGATAATCTAAGTTATTATACTCTACTCATTGTTCTTTCTGCCCCTTTCCCCCTCTCTTCCTTCACCTTTTTATACATTTAGTCAGTTTTTTCTTTTTTCTTATAGTCTGAGATCTTGTATCCTTCACTAACTCCTCATACCTTCTTCCTCTCACTCTTCCTCCTATCTCTTGTTTACTCACTTACCACCACACCCCTACACGCCACCATTCACTTACGGACGTGCTCACCTCATTTTTAGTGCGCACGCAATTGGATTCACAAACACTTCATCATCTATTATATAATCGCGAATCGGAAAAGCGCCCCTCCGCGCGCTACTTCCGGCGTGGTCATGTGGATACGAATTTAACATTGGGCGCGAAGCGCCCAATGCTGCGCGAGCAATGGCCGCGAGGCCATTGCGAGTCGCTGGCCCAGGGCGAGCAATGGCCGCGAAGCGGCCATTGCGAGCCGCTGGCCCAAAATCCATCCACAGCCCCGGCTACAACCTTAGCGATTTACCGCTCAGGTAGCGCGAGCAATGGCCGCGAGGCCATTGCGAGTCGCTGCCTGAGCAGCAATTCGCTCCCCGGGGACCATGGAGCCGAGGCGGCATTGCCGCCTCCGCTCCCCGCTACACACAATTCGCCACCCCCCCCCCCCATGTCCGCACAGCCCGCCCCGATCAATGTCCCCACAGCCGACCCCCATGTCCGCACAGCCGACCCCCATGTCCGCACAGCCCACCCCCAGCAAGGTCCGCACAGCCCGCCCACATCAATGTCCGCACAGCCCACCCCCATGTCCGCACAGCCGACCCCCATGCCCGCACAGCCCACCCCCATGTCCGCACAGCCGACCCCCATGCCCGCACAGCCCACCCCCATGTCCGCACAGCCCGCCCACCTCAATGTCCGCACAGCCCACCCCCCTGTCCGCACAGCCGACCCCCATGCCCGCACAGCCGACCCCCATGCCCGCACAGCCGACCCCCATGCCCGCACAGCCGACCCCCATGCCCGCACAGCCCACCCCCATGTCCGCACAGCCCACCCCCATGCCCGCACAGCCGACCCCCATGCCCGCACAGCCGACCCCCATGCCCGCACAGCCGACCCCCATGCCCGCACAGCCGACCCCCATGCCCGCACAGCCGACCCCCATGCCCGCACAGCCCACCCCCATGCCCGCACAGCCCACCCCCATGCCCGCACAGCCCGCCCCCATCAATGTCCGAAAAAACCCCCATGTCCGCACAGCCGACCCCCACTAATGTCCACACAGCCCCCCCCATGTCCGCACATACTTACATGTCTTCTTAGTCATCTGATCGTCCGTCCGGCCAGGCGTCCTCTTCGTCCGGCCAGGCGTCCTCTTCGTCCGGCCAGGCGTCCTCTTCGTCCGGCCCCGGGGATCTTCTGTCTTCTTCCAGCTCCGACGTCCTCTTCTCTTCTCATTCAGGTACAATGGACGACAAATCCGCCATTGTATCTCAATGAGATATGAGCGGCTCTTCTGATTGGTCGATGTGTACTGCCCTCAGCCAATCAGAAGAGCCCCTCATTGAGCTCGAATTCTGATTGGTCGGCGCCCAATCCGAAATCGGGCTCACTGCCCATAGACATGTATTAGCGGTGTGTCCGCGATTTTACGGCCGACAAATAGAACCAGGTGGCCGGCCATAAAATCGCCGACACACCGCTAATGTATGTCAATGGGAAAAATAGCGGACCTGAATGAGAACTGTCTCACTTAACATAAATAATAAATTAAATAATAAATAAAATAATTTAAAAAGAATTAAAAAATAATAAAAAATAATAATAAAAAAATAATAAAAAAATAAATAAAAATAATAATAAAAAAATAAAATATATGCTAATCAGCTCAGCCATTTTGGCGGACCACAATGAGAACTCTGTCTCACTTAAAATAAATAATAAAATAAATAATAAATAAAATAATTTAAAAAGAATTAAAAAATAATAAAAAATAATAATAAAAAAATAATAAAAAATTAAATAAAAATAATAATAAAAAAAATAAATATATGCTAATCAGCTCAGCCCTTTTGCCGGACCACAATGAGAACGTGTGTCTCACTTAAAAAAAATAATAAATTAAATAATAAATAAAATAATTTAAAAAGAATTAAAAAATAATAAAAAATAATAATAAAAAAAATAATAAAAAATTAAATTAAAATAATAATAAAAAAAATAAATATATGCTAATCAGCTCAGCCCTTTTGGCGGACCACAATGAGAACTGTGTCTCACTTTAAATAAATAATAAATTAAATAATAAATAAAATAATTTAAAAAGAATTAAAAAATAATAAAAAATAATAATAAAAAAATAATAAAAAATTAAATAAAAATAATAATAAAAAAATAAATATATGCTAATCAGCTCAGCCCTTTTGGCGGACCACAATGAGAACTCTGTCTCACTTAAAATAAATAATAAATTAAATAATAAATAAAAGAATTTAAAAAGAATTAAAAAATAATAAAAAATAATAATAAAAAAATAATAAAAAATTAAATAAAAATAATAATAAAAAAAATAAATATATGCTAATCAGCCCAGCCCTTTTAGCGGACCAGAAGGAGAACTGTGTCTCAGTTAAAATAAATAATAAATTTTATCATAAAATTATTTAAAAATAATTAAAAAATTATAAAAAAAATAATTAAAAAAAAAATTAAAAATTATAAAATATTACAAAAAATAATAATTAAAAAAAAAATCTAATAATAATTATATTACTGCTAATAATAATGATATTAATGCTAATAATTATGCTATTAATGCTAATAATAATGCTAATAATGCTAATAATTATGCTATTAATGCTAATAATTATGCTATTAATGCTAATAATAATAACATTAATGCTAATAATAAGCGGCCATTGCGACCACTCAGCCCCAATAAGTATTGAACGCGCCCCAAAAAGTATTGGACCCCCCCCAAAAGTATTGGACCCCCCACCCAAAAGTATTAGACCCCCCAAAAAAAGTATTGCACCCCCAAAAAAAGTATGTGACCCCCCCAAAAAAAGTATGTGACCCCCCAAAAAAAGTATGTGACCCCCCCAAAAAAGTATGTGACCCCCCAAAAAAAATTATGTGACCACCCAAAAAAAGTATGTGACCCCCCCAAAAAAAGTATGTGACCCCCCAAAAAAAGTATGTGACCCCCCCAAAAAAGTATGTGACCCCCCCCAAAAAAAGTATGTGACCCCCCAAAAAAAGTATGTGACCCCCCCAAAAAAGTATGTGACCCCCCAAAAAACTATGTGACCTCCAAAAAAAAGTATTGGACCCCCCAAAAAAAGTATTGCACCCCCCAAAAAAAGTATGTGACCCCCCAAAAAAGTATGTGACCCCCCCAATAAAGTATGTGACAAAACAAAAAAGTATGTGACCCCCCCAAAAAAGTATGTGACCCCCCAAAAAAGTATGTGACCCCCCAAAAAAAGTATGTGACCCCCCCAAAAAAAGTATGTGACCCCCCAAAAAAAGTATGTGACCCCCCCAAAAAAGTATGTGACCCCCCAAAAAACTATGTGACCTCCAAAAAAAAGTATTGGACCCCCCAAAAAAAGTATTGGACCCCCCAAAAAAAGTATGTCACCCCCCAAAAAAGTATGTGACCCCCCCAAAAAAGTATGTGACAAAACAAAAAAGTATGTGACCCCCCCAAAAAAGTATGTGACCCCCCAAAAAAAGTATGTGACCCCCCCCAAAAAAAGTATGTGACCCCCCAAAAAAAGTATGTGACCCCCCCAAAAAAGTATGTGACCCCCCAAAAAAGTATGTGACCCCCCAAAAAACTATGTGACCTCCAAAAAAAAGTATTGGACCTCCAAAAAAAAGTATTGGACCCCCCAAAAAAAGTATTGGACCCCCCAAAAAAAGTATGTGACCCCCCAAAAAAGTATGTGACCCCCCCAAAAAAGTATGTGACCCCCCCAAAAAAGTATGTGACCCCCCCAAAAAAGTATGTGACCCCCCAAAAAAAGTATGTGACCCCCCCCAAAAAAGTATGTGACCCCCCAAAAAAAGTATGTGACCCCCCAAAAAAAGTATGTGACCCCCCAAAAAAAGTATGGGACTCCCCAAAAACTATTCACACACCCCCCCAAAAAGTCCTCACACCAGCTATAACTACTATAATCAAATTAATGCACATTCTAGAATCCCGATGCATTTGCATCGGGCTCACAGCTAGTTTTGTATAATACACCGTGTGAAAGTCTTTTTTGCTTGTATCATGTATACTGTATTTATGTTTGTCAAATTGTGACTTCTTTTTGTTGTTATGTTCAATTCAGCTCAATCCCTGAGGAAGGCTCATGTGGAGCCAAAACATGGGAAGATTTGTCTCTGTACAATAAAATAATCAACATAAAGAAATACTTTTCCTTCTCATTTTTCCTATATGAGTGTGCCGAGGCTAATCTGGTATTATTTTGCTCAGTGGTCAGCAGTGAGTGCGGCGGCTCAGTGGTCAGCAGTGAGTGCGGCGGCTCAGTGGTCAGCAGTGAGTGCGGCGGCTCAGTGGTCAGCAGTGAGTGCGGTGGCTCAGTGGTCAGCAGTGAGTGCGGCGGCTCAGTGGTCAGCAGTGAGTGCGGCGGCTCAGTGGTCAGCAGTGAGTGCGGCGGCTCTGTGGTCAGCAGTGAGTGCGGCGGCTCGGTGGTCAGCAGTGAGTGCGGCGGCTCGGTGGTCAGCAGTGAGTGGGGCGCGCAGTGGTCAGCAGTGAGTGCGGCGGTGCAGTGGTCAGCAGTGAGTGCGGCGGCTTAGTGGTCAGCAGTGAGTGCGGCGGCTCTGTGGTCAGCAGTGAGTGCGGCGGCTCAGTCGTCAGCAGTGAGTGCGGCGGCTCTGTGGTCAGCGCAAGACGGGGGCTCTGTGCAGGACGGCGGCTCTGTGGTCAGCGCAGGACGGCGGCTCTGTGGTCAGCGCAGGACGGGGGCTCTGTGGTCAGCGCAGGACGGGGGCTCTGTGGTCAGCGCAGGACGGGGGCTCTGTGGTCAGCGCAGGACGGCGGCTCTGTGGTCAGCCCAGGACGGGGGCTCTGTGGTCAGCGCAAGACGGGGGCTCTGTGGTCAGCGCAGGACGGGGGCTCTGTGCAGGACGGCGGCTCTGTGGTCAGCGCAGGACGGGGGCTCTGTGGTCAGCGCAGGATGGGGGCTCTGTGGTCAGCGCAAGACGGGGGCTCTGTGGTCAGTGCAGGACGGCGGCTCTGTGGTCAGCGCAGGACGGGGGCTCTGTGGTCAGCGCAGGACGGGGGCTCTGTGGTCAGCGCAGGACGGGGGCTCTGTGGTCAGTGCAGGACGGGGGCTCTGTGGTCAGCGCAGGACGGGGGCTCTGTGGTCAGCGCAGGACGGGGGCTCTGTGGTCAGCGCAGGACGGGGGCTCTGTGGTCAGCGCAGGACGGGGGCTCTGTGGTCAGCGCAGGACAGCGGCTCTGTGCAGGACGGCGGCTCTGTGGTCAGCGCAGGACGGGGGCTCTGTGGTCAGCGCAGGCTAGGTGGGCGGAGCCACGGCGGGAGTGACGCGAGGTGGGCGGAGCCACGGCGGGAGTGCCGTGCGGTGGGCGGAGCCACGCCGGGAGTGCCGCGAGGTGGGCGGAGCCACACCGGGAGTGCCGCGAGGTGGGCGGAGCGATGCCTGCGAGGTGGGCGGAGCCACGCCGGGAGCCGTGTAGCGGGTTGGCGGCGGGGTAAGTATACTGGTGTGTGTGTGTGGGTGTGTGTTTGTGTGGGTGTGTGAGTGTGTGAGTGTGTATGTGTGATGTGGTTGGGATGGTGTGTGTGTGTTTGGGAGGACTGTAGTGAGAGGCTGTGTGTGTGTGTTTGATGAGACAGTAGTGAGGGGGGCGAGCGGAACGTTGAAACGCCGGTGCCTGTAGCTGCACGGAAAGTTCCGCGCGGCTACCCCGCACTGTGACGTCAGCAGCATGGTCGGAGGCCGTCACGGAAGTAACCCTTCGGGTTCTCCGGAAGTGGCCTTCGGCTTTTATATATTAAATATAAATCAAAACTATTCAACAGGGTATCTGGGCATAAATTAAGGCCCCTTGCTAATAGGGCATTCTCCCGTTCATTCAACACATATTTTGAAAGATTATATATACCACATTTAGTGGAATTAGTATGACCTTTACCCAATCCGGAGGTTAAATCGCTTTTGTTCTTTTTACTCTGCAATTGATTTAGACTGCTACATGTGGAGGTAACTCCTCTTCCTCCCCTACACCCCAGTTCTCTCTTACTTTTTGCATATCAATTACTGCCTGTAGGACACACAAGAATGATTAGGCAGTGGCATGACACAGAATTTTATAAGCTAACATTCTACGTTCTATAGTGACATCACAATAACAGGACAGGGCAATAAAGGAGGACAGCGCTATGAAAGGGCGTGGAGCTATGTGAAAGTGTGGAACTATGGAGTGGGCGTGGCTTTGTGGAGATGTGTTGTGAAGTGGGTGCAGCTATGTGGAGTGGGTGGAGCTATGGAATAGTGATGTGAAGTGGGCATTGGGCATGGCTGTGTGGAGTGGGTGTGGTCATAAGGAGTGGGTGGGGCTGGATTATCATCTTTGTGGAGTGGGCATGGCTATAGGAAGTGGCCATGTCTGGAGTGGATATGGCTATGTGGAGTGGGTGGGGCTTGATACATTATATATTACTTGATATTTTACATATTAGACAGGGGATTCATATAATGCTACATGAACTGGTCACCAGCCAGGATCTGTACAAATATAGATAAAGTGCTATTAAGTGCATGTAGACAGATGACCGAAGAGACCAGATTTAGAAAAGGCAGAATAGTTAGGTGAGGTGAGGTAAGCAAGTCATCAAGAATATGCCCATTCAGCGAACAGATTCGAATCCAAACATCAAAAGGATCGCTCATCTCTATTGATTACCTCCTGCCCACAAGGTTAATACATGTCACTGACCCACCTGACTAATTCCAGTAGTATAAAATGAATTCATTTTATTGGTATACAAATTACAATTACACATTACATAATTTTATTGGAAAGACAATAATACACCATGAATTTATGCATCTGAACGGAACCAAGGTTCACTGAGTGGGGAAATAACAAGGTTTTAGCCCAGGTGAATATGAAGGTTCAATATTGATATTGTTTCTATACCGAATACCTTCTAGAAAAAAAGGGGGGAATATAACTGGTTGTTCACATGCATCAATACTGGGTCTAAGGAAGACCCCCGTATTGGATGAGTGGATGGATTGTAAACACTCACCGAAACAGTGCTGTAATGGTGATCTAATACACTAGGTAAAATAATGGTGATGTAGTAGAAAACACTCTTATTACCGACCAATAGGGAGAGAAAAAAAGGGGCAATAACTGATGCGATGAATTACAAACCTTAAATGGGTGGTAAGGCGATACTGTGGGTGCGTGCATAGAGGTAGCTAGTTATAATAGCCTCAAGAACCCTCAAGAAGAAGCCCCAGGCGAAACACGTTAGGGTGAACTCCGCATCTTCCCCAGGACCAGTAAATATACCCCTGAGTAATCTGTGCCTACAGCTAGGCACTTGCCTCACATGTGGGGATTGATTTGATATGGACTTGGTTATTTTAAAACCCTTGTTTCTACAGCCCCTTCAGGTTTTACATGATGATTTGATTCGGGTTATGCTCTGACATCGACACAGTGGAGAGGTTGATTTAATCTGGTGACAATATGGTTTATTTCTAATGTACTCTTTGTATAATCTTACCCTGGCTTCCTGGTCAATAGCACTGTTTGATATAATTTTATTCTAGGAACTGTGGTCACTGGTTTGTACCACATGTTTTAAATTAATTTTGTGCACAGTTTTGCGTTTTTTGCCCAACATTAATTTTTAGCACATAAATCTTTAGTGTTTTCATATTATCTCTTTCCTTGGCCAAATATTATTTTGCTCATGTACACTTATATGTACATTATATTCACATTACTCACCCCTTTTTTTAAGTGAAATCAAGGTGTTCTGTTCTCACTAAATGGGCCGGGGGCTCATGAATTTAAACAGACAGCTAAACCTTTATACTGAGTCCAATGAGAAGACTGTGGTGAAGTCTGTGCTTTTATTGAACGTTGCAGTATATTTGTATTTGGTAAAACTGGAAACAATGAGAATACAGAACAATCAGTACATAGTACAGCAGAACACACATTATACATGGATATACAATATGCATGAACTAGTAACTAATCTAGATTATAACTAGATGAGCCAGGCTAAACTAGAGCAGTAAACAACTAAAGAAGGCATGAATACATACCGGCAATGCAATCGCATGGGAACAGTAATACTGAGTGCCTTCTTCCTTCCAGAAATGAAAGTAAAATGGAGGTTGGGCTACCAAATGCATTGCAAGAGGGAGGAGAATTAGACAGAAAGACTGCAAACATAGCATTGGCCGCTAGAGGGAGCCAGAACACTACATATGGGAAACTCATTAAATCTACAGCTATACGAATTAATAACAAATTACACAGAAACAAACATTTGGAGATGGATTGATTGTCAGAGACAGAACACAAGGACTGGTGAGTAGTCACTATCGCATAATTCCACATACTCATGCAAACAGGTCACTGGCTATTTTAACTAGCTACCTCTATGCAAGCACCCGCAATATTGCCTTACCACCCTTTAAGGTTTGTAATTCATCAAATCAGTTATTGAGTGACCAAAGTTCCCTCCTTTCTTCCCCCCTCACCCTCACCCCCCTTGGTCGGTAAGAAGAGTGTTTCTACCTACAGCACCATTATTATTATTTTTACCTAGTGTATTAGATCACCATTACAGCACTCTTTTGGTGAGTGTTTACAATACTTGCAGTCATCCATTTCGGGGGTTTTCCTTAGACCCAGTATTGATACATGTGAACAACCAGTTATATTCCCCCCCTTTTTTTCTAGAAGGTATTCTGTGTAGAAACAGTTTCAATATTGAACCTTTATACTCACATGGGCTAAAACCTTGTTCTTTCCATTCGGATGCATAACTTCATGGTGTATTATTGTCTTTGTAATAAAATTATGTAATGTGTAATTGTTTTTAATATTTGTATACCAATAAAATGAACTAATTTTATACCAACAAATGGGCCATAAACTCATTTCTTCATTGGTTGTTTTGGCTATAGAATTTGGCAAAATTGGCCTGAGATAGGATTAATAATTCCAGTAGTACTCTGTGAACCTAATACTTGTGCCACCTGAGTGTGGCGGAGCATAACATTTATTGGATCGGTTGCATGAGGTATGAGGGCCCAACAGTCCTACACATGTCACATATCCTCTGTTCCTTTTCAATGATTAATCTTCAAATGCTAGGCCATGCCTTGTTCCAAACTCTCTGCAATGCATGAATGCTGCACCACTATACATGGTTGGACCCGTAGAAGCTTGAGTAAGGCAAAACAGTGCACCCATCGTTCTCCACCACACCCCTCTCCCTCCCTAACTGCATGTAACTCACTCCATTGCATGGAATAAAGAAATTGCATGTGAACAACAACCAGGGTGAGTGCCATCATTTTCTCTTTTCTACCTATGAATAAGGGGTTAATGTCAGCTTTGTATTTGAATTAAGCCCAAAATTCTTAATCTTGGGCCAATGTTATACGCGGCCATTAAGAATTTCAAGTAAATGGTAATAAAGGCACAAAGAGAAAACATTTTAGTAGAAATAAAAATATAAATACATATCTGGACTCCATCTTTATTACTCCCTCATCCTCGATCCTCTGTGACATCTTCTTGATTGCAGGCTGCGGTGAAGAATACAGTGTCCTGTCACTGCAGCCTCCAAACATTGAAAGAATGAGCTGCCAGCTCTGATCTGGTAAGCAGTGACTCCTGAGTCACCATGTTTACCTGAGCTGTCCTCAGGTGACCTCAGGAGTTACCACTAACCATACCGTAGCTGGTGGCTCATTCAATGTTTGGAGGCTGCAGTGACAGGATGCTGCGTTTTTCAGCACAGCCTGCAATCAAGAAGATGTCACAGAGGATTGAGGATGGGTATGAAGGAGTAACACAGATGGAGTACAGATACGTGTTTGTTTTTTATTTGTAATAAAATGTTTTCTCTCTGTGTTGTGTCTTCTTTGCTATTTACCAAGACAAAGAAAGTCTCTGCATATACAAATGTGCACACCGAAATAATACTAAAAAATGACAACTATATTACATATATGCTAAGACCACAAAAACACCAATTAAAAGCAGTAAAAACAATGTGGGCCCAGACCCAACAAACCATGGGCACAGGGCCTAAGAGAGTCCAGGGAGAGCCACAGTTGTAGTGAAAGGGCTCAAGGATTCCTCTTCCTCCCTGGCTACTTCCATAGAGACTTCTAGGGCAGGGATGGCTAACTACAATCCTCAAGGTCTTAAAACAGTGCACGTTTTCTGGGTTTCCTTAGCATTGTGCAGGTGCTAATTTCATCACCTGGAGAGGTGATGGATGATTTCAGCACCTTGTGCAATGGTAGGGAGATCCTAAAAACATGCACTTTTTGCGGCCCTTGACAACTGCACTTAGCCAGTCCTGTTCTACTGGAGTAGGCGTAGTGTCTAAAGGTACCGTCACACCTGGCAACGGGGCTGGAGATGTAGGCGGCGACGGGCGGGAGCGCGCACGTTTTTGGCAACCCGCCAGCGTCGTCGTCCCCCATTTACATGGGGCGACACCTCCAGCGCCGCGCCGGCGATCTGACAGGCGGCCTATGGCTCCCATCGCCTGCAGGTTGCCAGCGGCCGTTTACATGGGGCGATGTGTACACATCAGCCCATAATGGTCGCCTGGTTTCAGAGCACTGTTATGAAACCAGGCGACTGCTCAGAGACACCGACATCACCCCTTTACATTAGGCGACGCAGGGGCGATGTTGCCGCCGATTGGCCACACCCCTACATCGCCTATGTAATTGGCGGCGATGTTGCCACGTGTGACGTGGCCTGTACAGTGCTAAACAAGTCCCAAAAATCATTCTATGGTGAAAATGCCAAGTAAGGGATGGGTCACTGTCTCACAGGCCCACCAACATGCATTTAGGAAGGACCACTGCAGGGGCGGAACTACCGTGGTGCAGCCTGTGCAGCTGCACCAGGGCCCCGACCAGGCTAGGGGGCCCCTTCAAGCCTGCAGGGGGCCCCCCCAGCCGACCCCCGATAGCCGTTGCCAGAGGAGAGGAGGGTCAGGCAAGGGAAGCAGAAAGCTTCCTGCTTCCCTTGTCTAATCCCGCCCTTCCTCTCCTCTGCCCCTCCGTCTCCTAGGAGCGCCGAGACAACAGCGCGGCTCACCAGGTAGGAGAGCCGCCGCAAAAAACGGCTGCTGCTAGCAGCACTTTCCCCCAGGGCCGCGCTAATGGCCGCGTCGGGGACCAGCAGCACCCCCCTCCCCGGGCTGCGCCGGGGACCAGCAGCACCCCCCCTTCCCCCATGCCTGCACCAGGGCCCCCTGGGTCACGGTCCGCCCCTGGTCCACTGAGTATGTTTATCCTAATTTTTATCCATGCCCTGGATGGTTGGCACAATTTCAGATGATAGTCTGCTGCCAGACAGTCTTGAGGAGTCACAGGAGCTACTATCCTAGCCGCATCTCCACAACTACCAGTCCTCCAGCACAATCCATCATTGCCACAGCTGGAGAGGATGATAGAGGAACTAGGGGAGGACCACTCCCTGTAGGACAATCAGGACCAGGACCATCTTTGGGAGCATGCCCTTGCCTTGTGTGTTTGGGCGCATCTGGCTGGCCAACCAAGAGACACTTTGGCCATCCCTGACATCAACTCCTCTCTAGGTCAGCCTCCTCCTGCCACTTCACAAATTGGGCCACGGTGCTAAGGCGGCATACACCAACCGCAAACCATCCCTTTCATGTCCCACACATTCATGAATGTAACCTCATCCCCAACAAAGATGGTACGCAGTTTTTGGGGAAGATCATCACGCTGCAGGACTGCACAGTTGACATAGCACCAATGTTAAGTGCCATTTTCTACTAGGAAGCCATACCCCTTATCCTGTGTAAATTGCACTACTGTGACTTTTGTGCATTGGTTGATTAAGTCTTTAGCCTTTGCCCACACAGCCATTCCCGGGTGATGGCATCTTTATGATGAATCTCTTCAACAAATGACATAGGAGAAGGAGGTGGTTGATGCCTTCTTGGATAGGTGCTAGGAGTGGGTAGGGGTCCCCACATGGCATTGCCCCAGTTAAATGCTCCCGGAGATGGTGAGGGTGATCCCCACAGATGGAAAACATTACCTTCTAGGTGCTCCTCTTCCTCAGGCTCCTCATAAAGGAGATGGTCTTGGAGAATGGGATCCAGTAGCTGTGCGACACTGGCTGCAGCTGTAATGTAAACAGACATACTGCCAGATGATGTGCAGTCTGACATGAGTTGCTTCCAGGCTAAGTCACCTAGGGTAAAAGTCACCTGACTGCTGGGAATCGCTCCTCAGGTCCACAACTTACATTGGAACCCAGGACTGGATCTGCACCTCATTACAGATGATGCCCAAATTGGGAAGTGTGCTGGTAATCCAGGTGACACAGGTCTCACTCTCTATCTCCTCTCCATGATGCCACTCTGGACCTGTTTCTGCCAACCCATCTTCTGCCCTTGGGTTGGTTAGGTAGATTATATCCTCTGAGTCGAGGCAGCCATTCCTTGCAGGGGATCCATGGAGAAACCAAATGACTGCAGTGTGGAATATAGACAGTGTACCTGCGTGCCACTGGGAGTGCAGAGTTAAGGTGTCGGGAGATATTAAAGTTCTGTGGGTTTGGGTGTGTTTTGTTTGCCTTCCCTAAGGGGCCCACCTCTTTGATTGAGTGCCATGATTCAGACCCGAGCAATCAGTACTGGTGTTGAATGTTTACACACTATAGTTGCCTAATGCCTTTCTGCTAATTAACACTAGATATAAGCGAACACCTGAGTGTTCGAATTCGGTTTTGTCGCCGAATGTGGAGTGTTCGACAAATTATTCGACGGATGTTAGCCAAATTTAACGAACACCATTGAAATAATGGCAGGCAACTTTAAACGCATTGAAAACGCCTTCAAAGGTGTCCGAAAGCAGCCAAACAGATCATTTTACCGTGTTTCCACTGCTTGATTGCATATTCCCGTACACCCTCTCACTTCCGCATCTATGCTGGCGGGGAGCTGATCTGATCACCATAGCAATCGCGCCATATGACCAGATAGTGTCAGCTGATCTGATCACCTGACTTGATTACTATTGTCTACATTGTGACCTGTATGTCAGGCCACAAGTATATAAACTGGGTTGCGAGTACTTAGTTGCAATCATTATTGAAGCGTGACATGTTAGTGTGAAAGATAATGATGAAAATGAATAAATCTATTTAGGTCACCATTCACCACCAAATCATCTGGAATGCTGAATTAGACTACTGGGCACTGCAGGCATGCCAGAACAATTGGAATATGCATTACACATGAAATATGAGCACCAATGGAGACGGTGCTGCAAATGTATGTAAAGCACTGTGGGATTAATAGTGTTATATAAATGAATACATATTATTACTAGTAGTATTATCATTATTGTGGCACCCTGGTTGGGGCACCACAGGAACTCTTAGGACACGAATGGGAAAGTACACAGCAAGCAGCCCCACTAACCTACAACACCTTTCACCCCAGACCTGTAGGGGGAGCTCCACTGGTTGCCTTAAGCCAGTTCCCCCTATAAATACGGGTCTTGGAGGGAGAAACTGTAGAGTGTGCAGTCACTTTAGAATTGTGAACAGCTAGGTGAGCTAACCTGGTACTGGTGCCACACTAGGCCCATACCAGCACACCCAGGAAGTGGTAGACCCTCGGAACAGGGGTCATAGGAGCAGGAGGCAAATACAGAACAGGGGCAGAGGAGTCATTCTGACTCACCCTAACAAGTCCAGTCCATGGGTCCGAGCTGCAGGAGCCATAGCGCAGGCTGCAGACAAACCAGCACCACAACAAGGGAGTTTAGCTTAATGGACACCTAAAGCACCGCCAGATGAAGCCCGGAGTCGAGAACTTGACAGCATTCCCTTTATAGTGCCCTCAGTGCAGCAAACTCGGGTGTAACAAGTCACACCAGAAAGTGCAACTCCGGTTTGGTTGGATTTTATATCTGCTAGACCCCACTAGAAGCTATGTAAACCAGGAAGCCTATACCACTGCTTGCTGTCGAACTTCCAGAAGTGTCTACTTCATCACCCGGTCGAGGGTACCTGTTAACACCTGTAAAAGGTACTGAAAAGACTTTATGTGTCTGTACATTCTTCCCGCATTAATACTAAATTCAACTGAGCTGCCGTATTCCACTCAGTGCAGCTCCTGGCCCCGGGGACTACTGCTCATCCTGTGGGGAGCATCCCATCTAGCTGCCGCACATCCCCCGGAGGCCCAAGCAGCGTCGGTGCCATCACCGGACACCCACAGGTGGGTCATGAGACAAATAAGACTTTATCCCAATTCCCCAGCCTCTCCATTTGACCACCGGGCCCCACAGCCTCAGGCACGGAACCGTGACAAGTGAATCAGTGCCTGAGACCTGCGAACCAGGCAACGGTGAGTCATTATTAGAACATTAAATAGCGATTGCACATTTTTAATAAGCAATAGCCATACTATGTGGTTTAATCTGTGCGAACCGACCAATAAGATCATGAATGTGAAGTATATAATGACCATATGCTATTTTTATGTGAATGGCTTTCACATAAGTGTAGAACACATAGACTTGCATTCTGGTGGTGACCCTCTCCGATAAAAAAAATGTAAATTAATAAATAATAATTAAAAAAATTCTCAAAAAAATTCCCTTAAAAATATAAAGCTCTCTTAAAGGGAACCTAACCTCACAAACTGACCCCCCCCGCATCTTTAGACCTGTCCCTGCACCCCTCTTATCTTTCTAGCCATCCCTTTTGCAGACAAAATCGATTTTGTAAAGTAGAGAAAAGTTTATATTCACCTCCGTCCTGTGTGAGTTTCTGTTTCTGAAATAGTCTCAAAGGCCTGTCTGCTGCTCCCTTGTAATTATGTACGCCCCTCTATGCTTAGTAAGAGCCTGGCCAGGTCATGAAAGGGGCGGGGCTAACAGCATGACGTGATTTAGCCCCGCCCCTTTCATGACGCGGCCAGAAACTCAGAAAGGCAGCAAGCATAGAGGGGCGTGCATAATTACAAGGGAGCAGCAGACAGGCCAGCCTTTGAGACTATTATAGAATCAGAGAACTCACACAGGACGGAGGGGAATATAACCTCTTCTCTACTTTACAAAATTGATTTTTTTCTGCAAAAGGGATGGCTAGAAGGATAAGAGGGGGTGCAGGGACAGGTCTAAAGATGCGGGGGGGGTCAGTTTGTGGGGTTAGGTTCCCTTTAAACTCATGTTTTAAGGACATTGTAAACTTCCTGGACATGCCCACCTGCTGCCACATCTGGCATTATTTCCAAAATTCAGACCCTGCAGGTGTCAAAACACCTGCAAACTCCAGAAAGTGTAAAAAAATTCCAAATAATTCCCAAACATTCTACAGTTTAGCACAAACCGGTAGACCCGCTGACTGGGGACACTCCTAGCTGTAGGTTATGCGTTGTCCAGCCAGCGGGTCTTCCGGGTAATGTTTTGGTCCCAACTGAACAGGCAAAATTTTAGGGTCATTTTAATTTGAAAACTTTTCCTGAACAAATACATGTTTGCCAACTTTTGGGGAAAGTGTTTGGGTTTTCAATCACCGAACCGAACCAGCCATGTTCTTGCCGAATTTGAAATTGACTAACATGTTTGAGCAATGTTCGCTCATCTCCAGTAAGGCTAGGGTCACACATAAGCCCTTGGTCCGTTTTTAGCATCAGTTTTTGTATTTTTTTTTTTCTAAATCCAAAAACTGATGCAAAAACGGATTATATGTAATAATAACCCTATCTGGGGTTTTTTTTGCATCCAAAAACATTGCTAGGAGCTTTTTTAACCCAAAAACGTTGGTAGGAACATTTTTGGGTGCAGTTAAAAAATGGATCCGTTTTTTTAACATGGGGCCCTATGGAAAAACGGATCCGTTTTTTAGAGTATTGTTTATGGAAAAAAATGGCAAAGTCTCAAAAACGTTCAGGGGCACAGGAGACACAAAATGCAGCCTAGGAAAAACGGATTTGGCATGGAAAGCACTTCCAAAAAATGGATTGCCATGTGTGACCCTAGCCTAAGGAGAAGTAACATGCATTAAATGGGTAAAAATATTTGGACACCTACAAGTTACACTTAGAGATGCATATCTATGGGACTACTTGGGCGGAGGGGGAGGGAGGGGGTGGGATGGTACGGGGTCACTTGGAGGGTTTCTTTTGTTCAACTGTTGTTGGGGATGTTAGGGTGGGGGGGATCCTGTCTCATTGGTCGATTACGAGGGCTGGTGATTGATGGGTTGAGGATTCTGAAGCATCAAATCTGCTACTTGATTTGCTTAGACACTGTCTTGTATTTAAAATGGGTATCGTGGCCTCCGGGATGTCTGGCGCGTCATGGGAGCCGTGTGTTTTTAGACAATGGTTAAAATAATTTCTTGGAATATTAAAGGACTTAGGTTCCCAGAGAAGCGGCTGATGGTGCTTCGGCACCTCCGGAGGCCACGGGCTGACATAGCGCTTTTGCAAGAGACTCACCCCAGCATGATATGTTCAAGATGAATAGGCTATGGGTGGGAGAGGTATACGGATCGGGGGCAGCAGGCCGGCACGCAGGAGTTCTCACTCTGGTGAGCAAAGGTTTTCCTCATAAGCTGCTGCAGTGCCATCATGATGACAAGGGGAGGCATGTGCAGGTGGTCCTAGAAACCCCAAGTGGAATTCTGAATATACATAATATATATGCGCCCAACACTGATAGAGCTCTTTTCTTTAACACATTGGGAGCGGAGGTAATGAGGGCGGGTCTGAATACGCTTGTCGTAGGAGGAGATATGAATGAAGTTCTTGAGGTGGCGGAGTATAGGTCGGGTCCGAGAGGAGACATAGGTGGCAGGTCTGGAGGGTCACGATTGGGGCCCCTACGGGGAATGGTGGAGGACCTGGGCCTACATGATGTTTGGCATCTCCACCATCCGGTGGATCGTCAGTACACGCATTTTTCACATCCGCATGGCTCATGGTCCAGGATTGACTTACTCTTGGTCAGCACTGATTTGATAACAAAGGTGGCGGATACAGATATCATGGATTTAGTGATTTCTGAACACAGCCCGGTGGTGATGACCCTGAGTGAGACTTTCCCGAGGGGCACTGATTTGATTTGGCGGTTTCCACACTACTTACAAACTGACAAAGACTTCGCCGGCTCATGGGGGAATGGTGGACTGACTTTAGAACTTGCAACTCACCAGAGACTTTGGACTCTACTTTGTTTTGGGAAATGGCTAAAGTGGTTTTAAGAGGAAGGGTAATGGCATATGCAGCAACACTTAAAAAGAAAGCTCATTCTTCCTTCTTGACGACTAATGGGCAGGTTGGAGAACGATATCGGCGATACCAACAATGCCCGACTGATGCCAATAGATGAAGTTGGATGGAAGCGAAAGGGAAGTTTGATGCATGGGCCCGGAGGAGGGAGATCATGGGCAAATCGGCTCGTGGGGCGGAGTTACATAAATATGGGGACAAGGCTGGGAGGTTGCTGGCTCACTTGGCCAAGGGTAGGAGTTCCACAGCCCAAATTGCATCCATCAAGGATACGAATGGAGCAACCACTTCCAATCCTAAAGAGATTAATGCCACCCTGGGGACTTATTATGCCTCACTTTATAGCAAAAGACCGGCGTTAGGTCAACAATGGCTAGAGGAGGTGAAGTTGCTGAAGGTTACAGAGGAGGAGTTGGGGGACCTAAATAGGGAAATCTCAGAGGAAGAGATAAAAGAAACTATTAGGAGATTGAATATTCACAAGGCACCGGGCCTGGATGGGTTTGGGGCCAGCTTATACAAGATTCTGATTGACCAGATTGCCCCACACCTGAAGGCCATGTACAATGATTTTTTGAATGGTAAAAATATCCCTGAGCAATTACATACGGCCTATATTAAGCTCCTTCCTAAGCGGGAGAAATTATCGGATGACCCGGCTGCATTTCGCCCATTCTCCCTGATCAACCAGGACTTGAAGTTACTTTCTAAGATCCTGGCGGATCGATTGGCGGGACTGTTGCCACGTTGGGTAGGGAAAGAACAAACTGGCTTTGTTAGGGGGAAAGCGGCTGTCGCTAATGTGCGAAAAGCTATAATGAAGCTAGAGGCGGTTCGCTTGAATGGCCAGGTAAGGGGGGCTCCAGCCATGGTCATTCTAGATGCAGAGAAGGCTTTTGATAGCGTGGGATGGCCATGGCTGGGGAGGGTTCTCGATAAAATGGGATTCTCGGGGGTTTCAGGCGCTTTCTGGGAGTATTGTATGCTAATCCTAGGGCGCGTGTGCACACTCCGGGATTTTTGTCAGATCCAATAAAACTAGAGAGGGGAACGCGCCAAGGATGTCCTCTGTCGCCGCTACTGTTTAACTTGGCCATCGAGCCTCTCCAGATATCTCAATGGGCCTAGGAGCTTCACAGGCATCAAGGTGGGAAACACAATTTTAAAGTCAAATTTGTTTGCCGATGACATCATACTCTATATGGCAAACCCTGCGGGGGACCTGGAGAAGGTGCTGGAGAGATTCGAGATGTTCCATAAGATTTCGGGATTCCGGTTGAATCTGGTGAAATGTGAGATCTTGCCCCTAACTGAGGGTGGCAGACAGATTCTGCAGGATGAGCGGCGACAGGGCACATACCGGGGTATAAAAGTGGCCACCAAGGAAGTTAAGTATCTACGTATAATGTTAGGTAAAGACGCCAGGGATATCTATCGTATGAACTTTCCCCATATTATAATGAAAATTGAGCAGGAGCTGGAGAGGTGGAGAACCCTTCCGCTGTCTCTGCTGGGTAGAGTTCATCTTGTAAAGATGATCAGCTTCCCGCGTTTGCTATACCCCCTGCAGACGATCCCGCTTCTGCTTCGGCACGCAGATATTGATAGGCTTAATAGGGCCTTCGCCAAGTTTCTGTGGAAAGGGAGGAGGAGTAGAATCAAGTTACGCACGATGATATTCCCTAAGGAAGAGGGGGTTTGGCCTTCCCTAATATACGGGGGTACAATTTAGCTTGCGTCCTTCGCCATGTGGTAGATTGGCTGAGAGGCACAAGTCTATATTCAGACTATGAGCTGGAGGCGCAGTGGTGTGCACCATGGAATTTGGGGGCGGTGCTGCAGGCTCCGGGGGGGGGATCTTGGCCCTTCTATTAAGCAATCTATTATATTCAAGGATACTAGGGCAGCATGGAAGGTGGTAAGATGTAAGCTAGGGCTGGCATAGAGAACATCGAGATATACGCCACTTTGGGATAACCCGGATTTCCCCCAAGGGACGGAAAATTCTTTATTTAAGATATGGAGGGAACGGGGGGTTAAAAACTCCAAGACTTGATGAAGGTCTCGGATAAGAGATGGATGACAGCCAAAGAGGTGCTGGAGACTTGGCTTTTGAGCTCCTCCCACATCTTGCAGTATGCCCAGCTAAAATATCATATGTTCTCGAGGCTCCGAGATGTCAGAGGGGAGTGATAACCTTCGGTACTAGATGATCTCCTATCACCACAAGCACCTGCTGTTACTATATCTTCGGTCTATATGACACTTAGACGTAGACCGATACCTTCAGGGCCCACGCATCTATTCAAGGGATGGGAGACAAGACTATTAGATGAAAAAGTGGGGGAAGCAATAGTAAATTGCTGGAATGACTTGCGCAAACATATGCTGGATGAGAGGTGGAGAGATGCCCACTACAGAATAATTCATCGAGCCATTTTGGGGTTTAATATCCCAGCCACTCCTGCTAACCCAGATAGACGACTGACGTGCCCGAAATGTGGCGAAAGTAGAACTGACATGTTTCATGGGATCTGGGAATGTGCTCAGATGCAGATAAAATGGAAAGAGATTAAGGGTTGGACTAGGGAAGTATTGGGGGAAGACCTGCGTTAAATAAAATGATATAGGTGTTCCACAGCTTCTCGGACTACTATATCTCTAAAGGGGGGCGGACTTTCCTGCATACTGTTATACTCTCGTATAAGCGACTTATACTATGCCAATGGCTAGAAACTAGCGCTCCGAGTCTACCTAGTTTGATTACAGATTTGAAACATACTTTGGGGCTTGAAAAATTGGAGGCAGAGACGGATAAGGAAAATAAGGTGGGGAAGTTTTTCTCCACTTGAGCGGCCGTCACACACACAGATATCGTGAGCGATATTGTAAGCGATCACGTGCACGCGCAATCGCTTACAATATCGCTCACATCGCTGGTGAGCTGTCACACAGACTCACCAGCGATGTGGAGCCGCGATCTTGCTGGTTACTATGGTACACATCGGGTTACTAGGCGCCGCGCGGCGCTTAGTAACCCGACGTGTTCCATAGTTACCATCTCCCAGCATAGGCTCTGCCGCTGGGAGATCGTTCATCGTGGTGTCATACACCACGATGAGGCAGATCGTGACATCGTTCATCGCTAGATCTGAGCTCGGAGCTCAGATCTGCGATGTCACAATCAAGCGATTTCACATCGTAAATCGCTTGATTACATGCAACGATTTTAAGCCCGATATCGCTTAAGCGATCAAAAAGGAGATTGCTTAAACGATATCGGGCAATAAATCGTTGCGTGTGACGGCCGCTTTGGAGAGATTTCATTTTGCATAATTTCTCTAGATCTGAAATTGACCAAATGGTGATGCCAATTCGCAATACTCAGTGGTATTGTCTAGAGGAGTTGGGGGATAATCTTGGGGGTTTGAAAATTGGCTTCACACTTCCATAGTTGACTGCAATTTGGTGTTAGCAGATTTGATTTTAAATAATATCCAGGCAATTGTGAGGGCGGGGGGAGGGGGAAGTTTTGGGTGGGGGGTTTCTTTCCTTTTTGTTACAAGGTCTGTTTATACTATGTATTGCTTAATTTTGATCCAACTGATGTTAATACTGATGATGGTATTGTTCATTATGTGATGGACAGAGGAAAAAAAACAAGATTCAGAAAATCCAATAAAAAAAAATTAACTTTGTTCAGAGAAAAAAACATTTAAGCACTAAGATTCCCCTTCAACTCCTGAAAAAAAAACCCATAGCATTATACTTCTTCCATCAAACTTGGCACAATGAAGACAGCCAGGTAAAGTTCTCCTGGCCTTCGACATACCTAGAGTTGTACATTAAATGCCAGATAGAGTTAGTCATTACTACACAAAATACATTTTCACTATTCCAGAACTCTTTGGCAGTTTGTTTTACATCACTTTATCCAATGTTTGGCATTGTGCTTGGTAATCTAAAGCTTGCACTCAGCAGCTCTACCATGAAAACCCAATATAACTAATACTGTTTTTATGCTGTTGCCAGCACCAGAGAATGCTGAGAATGCTTAGAATTTTGCAATTACTGTATCAGTACATCATTTGCCACATTTATGCATTATGCTCCTCAGCACTCAGTGACCCTGCTCTGTAATGTTTCACATTCATCTACTTCCTACTAAAACCACTCAGTGGCGGGCTGGGCCTGGTGGCAGGGAGGAGTTTGCCCCCAGGCCGGTCCCTTAGTGACCGTTCTGGGCCGCCAGCCGCACTGTGAACGTTGTACGTTGAAATCATCAGCAGCCGCATTATAATCTGTACAAGCCTGCTGTGATGCAGCGGCTGATGATTAAAGTGCAGTACCGCTGAAGCACCTGGCAGCTGTAGCTGCTGGGTGAACCACTCACAGTTGATCAAGGAATATTTAAGAATAAAGAAATGTCATGAACTGACTTTTTACAATGGCGACATTCAATTACATCTAGTCTTATAATATTGATACGTACACATAATGATACTAATACTGAGAGGAAGCATTTTATGGCTGTTTGGGCATGGCCAGCAGCTCAGAGGGATTAGAGCAATGTGATGTGGTAGCAGAGAAAGGGACAAGAGAAATACTGTGCTGCGTGGAGCCCGCAGACACAGGGTTAACGGAGATTGTGACACATTTTTCTGGCACAAGCTAATTTCACCTGATCCTGAACTCTGACATTGCTTAGCAACTGTGTTTATGCTGAGCCAATCTCCAACACTGTTACATGTCCGTATTCACTGAAGACAGATGTGACTGATTATTATTATTATTATTTATTTATAGAGCACCATTGATTCCATGCTGTTGTACATGAGAAAGAATTACATACAAACAAGTTAAAAATATTACAACCCCTGGCAAAAATTATGGAATCACATGGCTCAGAGGATGTTCATTCAGTTGTTTAATTTTGTAGCAAAAAAGCAAATCACAGACATGGCACAAAACTAAAGTCATTTCAAATGGCAACTCTCTGCCTTGGAGAAACACAAAGAAATCTTGAAAAAAAAAAAATGTGCTAGCCAGTAACGATTACTTTTGCAGACCAAGCAGGGGGAAAATTTATGGAATCACTCAATTCTGAGGAAAAAAATATGAACTCACCCTGTAAATTTTCATTCCCAAAACTAACACCTGCATCAAATAAGATCTGCTCATTAGTGTGCATCGAAAAAGGAGTGATCACACCTTGGACAGCTGTTGCACCAAATAGACAGACATGAATCATGGCTCCAACACAAGAGATCTCAATTGAAACAAAGGAGAGGATTATAAAACTTTTAAAAGAGGGTACAGCAACATGCAATATTGCAAAAGATGTTAGTTGTTCACAGTCAGCTGTGTCTAAAATCTGGTCCAAATACAAACAACATGGGAAGGTTGTTAAAGGGTACACCAAGGAAGACAAAGTGTCAAGATCGGAAACTTAAAGCAATATGTCTCCAAAACACGAAATGCAAAACAAAACAAATAAAGAACGAACAGGAGGAAACTGGAGTCAATGTGACCGAACTTGAAGAAACCGCCTAAAGGAAATGGGATTTACATACAGAAAAGATAAACAAAAGCCATCATTAACATCTAAACAGAAAAAAACAAGGTTACAATGGGCTAAGGAAAAGCAATTGTGGACTCTCATATTCAGTGATGAATCGCGAATCTGCATTGGGCAAGGTGATGATGCTAGAACTTTTGTTTGGTGTCATTCCAATGAGATTTATAAAGATGACTGCCTGAAGAGAACATGCAAATTTCCACAGTCATTGATGATATGGGGCTGCATGTCAGGTAAAGGCACTGGGGAGATGGCTGTCATTACATCTACTATATAATTGTCTAAGGCGCCTGTCGGTCATAGAAATCGCGCATCAGAAAGAGTCCGCTCATTGGTGGCCGCCGGAGGCGCGCAAATTCAAAGTTCAAATTTTGCGCCAATTTTCTGCTGTCTCTCCCCGCGGCCCCCTGCGGCCCCCTGCTCCTTAGGGCTACTTCTTTAGTGATTTGATTTCGCAGTGCATTATACACTGCTAAATCAAATGTAAAATAAAGACAAATGTATTAAAAATAATAAAGATTGTTATACTTACCCTCCGCCGAGTGATAGGTAACTGGGAGCAGTAGCAGGCAGTGTCCTGCTAGGACCTTGCATGATGTCAGAATGACATCGGCGTTCGGCGCTGTCATTGGCCCGCTTGCGGTCATGTGATATGTGATGTGCATATCACATGACCTCGAGCGGGTCAATCACAGCGCCGAACGCTGATGTCATTCTGACATCATGCAAGGTCCTAGCAGAACACTGCCTGCTACTGCTCCTAGTTACCGAGCACGCCATCCTGCCCCCCGCCAGCATTCTACCCCGCTTGCTCCATCCTGCCCCCCGCTGGCTCCGTCCTGACCCCCCCCCCCTAGCTCCATCCTGCCCCCCGGCTCCATCCTGCCCCCGGCTCTGTCCTGCCGCCCCCCCTCCCTCCGGCTCCATCCTGCCCGCCGTCTCCATGCTGCCCGCCCCTGGCTCCATTCTGCCCCGCCACCTCCATCCTGCCCCGCCGGCTCCATCCTGTTCCCCCAGCTCCATTCTGCCCCGCCAGCTCCATTCTTCCCCGCAGGCTCCATCCTGCCCCCCCGGCTCCATCCTGCCCTCCACCGGCTCCATCCTGCCCCCCCGGCCCGCTCCATCCTGCCCCCGGCTCCATCTTGCCCCCCTGCCGGCTCCATCCTGCCCCCCCCCGCTGGCTCCATCCTGCCCCGCCGGCTCCATTCTGCCCCGCCGGCTCCATCCTGCCCCCCGGCTCTGTCCTGGCCGCCCCCCCTCCCTCCGGCTCCATCCTGCCCCGCCGTCTCCATCCTGCCCCCCCTGGCTCCATTCTGCCCCGCCACCTTCATCCGGCCCCACCGGCTCCATCCTGGTTCCCCCAGCTCAATTCTGTCCCGCCAGCTCCATTCTTCCCCGCAGGCTCCATCCTGCCCCCCGGCTCCATCCTGCCCCCCTGGCTCCATTCTGCCCTCCACCGGCTCCATCCTGCCCCACCGGCCTGCTCCATCCTGCCCCCGGCTCCATCTTGCCCCCTGCCGGCTCCATCCTGTCCCCCCCCCCCGCTGGCTCCATCCTGCCCCGCCGGCTCCATTCTGCCCCGCCGGCTCCATTCTGCCCCGCCGGCTCCATCTTGCTTCCCCCCGGCTCCTTCCTGCCCTGATCACTCCATCCTACCCTCCCGGCTCCATCCTGCCCCGCATTGGCTCCATCCTGCCCTGCCGGCTCCATCCTGCCCCCCGGCTCCATCCTGCCCCCCGGCTCCATCCTGCCCCCAGGCTCCATCCTGCTCTCAGCTCCATCCTGCCCCCCCGCTGGCTCCATCCTGCCCCCCCGCTGGCTCCATCCTGCCCCCCAGCTCCATCCTGCTCCCGGCTCCATCCTGCCCCCCGGCTCTGTCCTGCCCCCCCCCGCCAGCTCCATCCTGGCCCGCCGTCTCCATCCTGTCCCCCCTGGCTCCATTCTGCCCCGCCACCTCCATCCTGCCCTGCCGGCTCCATCCTGTTCCCCCAGCTCTATTCTGCCCCGCCGGCTCCATTCTTCCCTGCAGGCTCCATCCTGCCCCAACGGCTCTATCCTGCCCCCCCGGCTCCATTCTGCCCTCCACCGGCTCCATCCTGCCCCCCCGGCCGGCTCCATCCTGCCCCCTGGCTCCATCTTGCCCCCCCGCTGGCTCCATCCTGCCCCGCCGGCTCCATTCTGCCCCGCCGGCTCCATTCTGCCCCGCCAGCTCCATCCTGCCCCCCCTGGCTCCATCCTGCCCTGATCACTCCATCCTACCCTCCCGGCTCCATCCTGACCCGTGTTGGCTCCATCCTGCCCCGCCGGCTCCATCCTGCCCCCCAGCTCCATCCTGCCCCCAGGCTCCATCCTGCCCCCCCGCCGGCTCCATCCTGCCCCCCCGCTGGCTCCATCCTGCCCCCCTTCCGGCTCCATCCTGCCCCCCCCCCGACTGCATCTTGCCCCCCGGCTCCATTCTGCCCCTTTGGCTCTATCCTGCCCCGCCGGCTCCATCCTGCCCCTCCGGCTCCATCCTGCCCTGATCGCTCCATCCTGCCCCCCTGCTGGCTCCATCCTGCCCTGATCGCTCCATCCTGCCCCCCCCCTGGCTCCTTCATGCCCCCCGCCGGCTCCATCCTGCCCCCCCTGGTTCCATCCTGCCTTGATCGCTCCATCCTGCCCCCCCGGCTCCATCCTGCAACCTGCCGGCTCCATTCTGCCCCCCCCCCCGCTGGCTCCCTCCTGCCCCCCCGGCTCCATTCTGCCCCCCGGCTCCATCCTGCACTGATAGCTCCATCCTGCCCCCCCCCCTCGGCTCCATCCTGCCCTCCCGTCGGCTCCATCCTGCCCCCCAGCTCCATCCTGCCCTACCGCCAGATCCATCCTGCCCCCCCGCCAGCTCCATCCTGCCCCCCTGCTGGCTCCATCCTGCCCCCCCTCCCCAGCTCCATCCTGCCCTACCCGGCTCCATCCTGCCCCCCCACGACTCCATCCTGCCCGGCTCGCTCCATGCTGCTCCGCTTGCTCCATCCTGCCCCGCTCCCTCCATCCTGCTTCCCCGCCACCATCCTGCACCCCCGTCACCATCCTGCCCCCCATCACCATCCTGCCCCCTGCTCAATCCTCCCCCCTGCTCCATCCTGCCTCCCCGGTCATGTGACAGATCAGCTGATCGGTTTCCCAGGCAACGACAGGTCCTAAAGGCCTGTAGGACCTAGAAGACAGAGGTGGAGCGAGCCAGTGGACAGGTGAGTATCCTCAGTGAGGATTTTTTTATTTTTACTTTTACTGTGGAGGAGCCAGGAGGAGCGAGGGGCGCGCGGGGAGCGGAGTATCGCCATATACCATAGTGCTGGTATACATGTACTGTAATGTACTGCCATATACCATAGCGCTGCTATACATGTGCTGTAATGCACTGCCATATACTATAGTGCTGCTATACATGTACTGTCATTTTCCGCCATATACTATAGTGCTGCTATACATGTACTGTAATGTATCACCATATACTATAACATGGGCGTACCCAGGATCAAAACTAGAGGAGGGCAAGCCATGGTCGTTCAGGTTGTAAAATTTTAGAACGGTGCATTATAATGTATGGAGGTATATGAGGCTACATTATACTATATAGAAGATAGTGGGTTTGCATTATGATAATTGGATGACTATGTGGGTACTTTATGAATGGAGGACTATGGGATGCATTATAATACATAGAGGACTATGAGGATACATTGTAATATATGGAGAAATATGGGGATGCAATATAATAATTGGAGGACTATGGTGGCAGAGGAGGAGGACCATATAAACCATGATGGGGGACATATATACCACGATAAAGGCCATATTACAGGAGGAGGACCATATACAGCTGGATAAGGGACATTAATACATAATGATGGGGGAGAGGGGTCAATTTGTGAGTCTTTATAGGATTTAGAACATTAAACGGGACCCATACATCTGACCAACGTGCACGCGGAAGGTGGGTGCCTAAATTGCGCATCGGGGCCCATCAGACTCGTTACGCCACTGGGGAGCCTTATGGGGAAGTTCTATCTTATATACAGCCCCCCCAATGTCCCATAGGGTTCACATCTCATATACAGCCCCCATAGAGCTCCCATATCATATACAGCCCCATTATAGGGCTCCCATATCATATATAACCCTGCCACAGGGCACCCAAATCATATTCAGCCCCCTCATAGGGCTCCTGTATCATATACAGCCCCTCCATAGGGCTCCCATCATGAGAGCCCTATGGGGAGTTGTATATGATACGGGAGCCCTATGGGGTGGGCTGTATATGATATGGGAGTCTTATGGGGGGGGGCTGTATATGATATTGGAGTCCCATCTCATATACAGCCCCCAATACCCCATACAGTCCTCATATCATATACAACAGCCCCCCATAGGACTCCTATATCATAGGCTGTATATGATATGGGAGCCTTATGGGGGGCTGTATATGATATGAGCATCCCCCCTCTCACTTTCTGTGTTCCAGGCCCCCTCTCACCAGCTTTCTCCCATGCCCCCCTCTCACCTGCTTTCTCCCATGCCCCCCTCTCACCTGCTTTCTCCCATACCCCCCCTCTCACCTGCTTTCTCCCATGCCTCCCTCTCACTTGCTTTCTCCCATGCCCCCCCTCTCACCTGCTTTCTCCCATGCCCATGGAGGAGGAGGAGGTGCCACCTGCTGTATGCGCTCCCCAGTGGAGCACAGAGCAGGAAGCTGGCAGATCAGAGGAGAGGAAGGGCGGGAACAGCAGCAGGAAGCTTCCCTCCCCTCCTCTCCCTGACACACGGAGCATCGGGGCCGCGCTGTCACATGGATGTGTGTCCTCGGGGACGCACATCCATGTGAAGCAGGAGCCCCCCCCCCCTGTCCCACGCTGGGTATGCCCATGTACTATAACACTGCTATACATGTACTGTAATGTACTGCCATATACTATACCGTTGCTATACATGTGCTGTAATGTACCGTCATATACTATAGCGCTGCTATACATGTGCTGTAATGTACCACCATATACCATAGCGCTGCTATACATGTACTGTAATGTACCGCCATATACTATAGTGCTGCTATACATAAGATAAGATAAGATAAACTTTATTGATCCCGGAGGAAATTACAGTATTACAGCAGCAGAACAAAGATCAAGAACATTACACACTTTACAAAATAAGTCTATATGGACAGCAGATGCGGGTAGACTGGTACATGTACCTCACCTATTCCCCCCATACCCTTAGAACTTCAATTAGTCTTGGGATGCTTTACACTTATACATTTGTTAAACATCCCCACAGCTGTCGGCAGGGGTGCACCAAGCCCCACTGCCGCCTGAGCCGCGGCACTGATTACGGGGGGATGGTGCTGGTGGAGCCCAGCGCTGCCGCCCCCTCTGCATTCATTGGACCCCCGGCGGTCGCCACTGCCGCCTGAGCCGCGGCAGTGATTGCCGGCCGCGGCCGTGAGTACCGGGGGGGGGGGTTGGGGGTGCTGTTGAAACCCAGGGCGCTGCCGCCCCTTCTGTGCTTGTCCCCCGGCGGTCGCCGCTTACCTGCGGTGCGCGGGGTGAGCGGCCGGCGCCATGACAGGGGGAGGCTGTTTGCATGAGGCGCCGCCCCCTTCTGCACAGCCGCTCCCCATGCCTCTTGCCGCCTGAATGACAGGGCTCACACTGTCCAATGGACGGTGCAGCCCTGGCTGTCGAAACAAACGATTTTCTGTATCTTCTGTATCTTCTACAGTTCAGAGAGCGGGTGTGTATTGTTGCTCATTATAGCCTTGCATTTCTTATTAATTCTATCCTCTAATACCTCCTCGAAAGTCCTAAGTTGTAGACCCACCACTGCACTAGCCTTCTTGATAAGTTTATTCAGCTTATTAGCGTCAGCTGTGCGCACACTACTACCCCAGCATATTATTGCAGCAAAGATTGCACTCGCCACAATAGATTGGTAGAACATTTCAAGCATTTTGCTACACACATTAAACGACCTTAACTTCCTTAGGAAGTAAAGTTTACTCATCCCTTTCTTGCAAACCTTCTCCATATGGCACCTCCAATTAGCGGCGTAACTTCAGGCCCAGGGGCCCCGATGCGGGAGCTCCAACGGGGCCCCAATTATTGCAAATCTTTAATAGTATTAGTCTTTTTCTATAGGCCAAAGGAACTTTTGGGGCCCCCCTAGGCTGCAGGGCCCGGGTGCGATCGCAACCCCTGCACCTGTGGTAGTTACGCCACTGCCTCCAATCAAGCTTGCTGTCCAGGTGAACCCCCAGATATTTGAAATTCTCCACCATCTCCACATCCTGACCATCAATAGTGATAGGTAAGCAATCTTTCATGCACCTTCCATAACTCAACACCAACTCCCTGGTTTTATTTACGTTAAGTTCTAAATGGTTAGCCTGGCACCAGTCAACAAAGTCCAAAACCACCCTTCTGTATTCCTCCTCCCCCCGGCCTCTCTCAATACCTCCGACTATCACTGAGTCATCAGAGTACTTCTGAAGGTGACAAAGGTCTGATTTATACTGAAAAGCAGCTGTGTATAACGTAAAAAGGAATGGCGACAGCACCGTTCCCTGAGGGGCTCCAACACTGCTCCGAACACAATCCGATACGGCCGCCCCCAACCTTACGAACTGTGGCCTGTCCGACAGGTAATCAATGATCCAATTCACTAATCCCTCATCAACCGCCATTTCAACCAGCCTTTTACGTAATAATAGTGGCTGTAAGGTATTGAATGCACTGGAGAAATCGAAGAACATGGCACGCACAGTGGTTCCATCATTGTCCAAAAGGAATGTACTGTTTGTAGCAGATACGCTACAGCATCGTCCACCCCCAGACTCTGCCGATACGCAAACTGAAGGGGGTCCGTAAAAGCAGACACCCTCGGACACAAGTAGGCAAGTACAATTCTCTCCAAGGACTTCATCGCATGCGATGTTAAGGCCACTGGTCTATAGTCGTTATGGGAGCTCGGGAAGGTAGTCTTGGGAACCGGCACCAGGCAAGAAGTCTTCCATAGAATTGGTACTCTCTGTGATTGTAAGCTCCAGTTAAACAGGTGCTGGAAGACAGTGCACAACTGATTTGCACACACTCTGAGGACACGTGGACAGATACCATCAGGCCCTGCTGCTTTACCAATGACCAGCTTACTAAACTGTTCCCTCACATCATTTTCGGAGATCAAGAAAGACCCAAGTTCCTCCCCCCCGTTGATATTGCTTGTCGCTCCCCGGCCCTCTCCCCTGTTGACATCGCACATTTATTGTTGAATCTGTTGAAAAACTCATTCATTTCATTAGCCATGATCAGCCCCCCACCCCCCTGATCTGACCTTGCCTTAAACCCAGTCAATAGCTTCATTCCAGCCCACACTTCTCTGGAGTTGTTGTGTGACAATTTATTTTCCAATTTAATTCTGAATGCTTCACGGGCAATCTTAATTTTCCCCTTTAAGTCTCGCATGTACTGTAATGTACCGTCATATACTATACTGCTGCTATACATGTACTATAATGTACCGCCATATACTATAGTGCTGCTATACATGTACTGTAATGTACCGTCATATATTATATAATGCTGCTATACATGCACTGTAATGTACCGCCATGTACTATTGTGCTGCTATACATGTGCTGTAATGTACCACCATATACCATAGCGCTGCTATATATATTGTAAGGTAGCGAGCCGGGGGACTCGCTTGCTACGTAATGACGCCCACACGTGTGTATAATTTTGCAAATGACTACCTGTTTATTTCTCACAAGCATCAATAACTCGGGTAGTACATTAAAACATTTATCAAAAAAAATCACATAATATATTACTTTACACAATACATTATATAGAATATTGCACATACAGTTGTGGCCAAAAGTATTGACACCCCTGCAATTCTGTCAGATAATAATCAGTTTCCTCCTGCAAATGATTGCAATCACAAATTCTTTGGTATTATTATCTTCATTTAATTTGTCTTCAATGAAAAAACACAAAAAGAATTGTCCTAAAGCCAAATTGGATATAATTCCACACCAAACATAAAAAAGGGGGTGGACAAAAGTATTGGCACGGTTAGAAAAATCATGTGATGCTTCTCTAATTTGTGTAATTAACAGCACCTGTAACTTACCTGTGGCACCTAACAGGTTTTGGCAATAACTAAATCACACTTGCAGCCAGTTGACATGGATTAAAGTTGACTCAACCTCTGCCCTGTGTCCTTGTGTGTACCACATTGAGCATGGAGGAAAGAAAGAAGACCAAAGAACTGTCTGAGGACTTGAGAAACCAAATTGTGAGGAAGCATGAGCAATCTCAAGGCTACAAGTCCATCTCCAACAACCTGAATGTTCTTGTGTCTACCATGCGCAGTGTCATCAAGAGGTTTGAAGCCCATGGCACTGTGGCTAACCTCCCTAGATGTGGACGGAACAGAAAAATTGACGAGAGATTTCAACGCAAGATTGTGCGGATGGTGGATAAAGAACCTCGACTAACATCAAAACAAGCTCAAGCTGCCCTGCAGTCCGAGGGTGCAACAGTCTCAACCCGTACTACCCGTCGGCGTCTGAATGAAAAGGGACTGTATGGTAGGATACCCAAGAAGACCCCACTTCTTACCCCGAGACATAAAAAAGCCAGGCTGGAGTTTGCCAAAACTTACCTGAGAAAGCCTAAAACGTTTTGGAACAATGTTCTCTGGTCAGATGAGACAAAAGTAGAGCTTTTTGGTCAAAGGCATCAACATAGAGTTTACAGGAGAAAAAAAGAGGCATTCAAAGAAAAGAACACGGTCCCTATAGTCAAACATGGCGGAGGTTCCCTGATGTTTTGGGGTTGCTTTGCTGCCTATGGCACTGGACTGCTTGACCGTGTGCATGCCATTATGAAGTCTGAAGACTACCAACAATTTTTCCAGCATAATGTAGGGCCCAGTGTGAGAAAGCTTGGTCTCCCTCAGAGGTCATGGGTCTTCCAGCAGAACAATGACCCAAAACACACTTCAAAAAGCACTAGAAAATGGTTTGAGAGAAAGCACTGGAGACTTCTAAGGTGGCCAGCAATGAGTCCAGACCGGAATCCCATAGAACACCTGTGGAGGGAGAAGGCATCCTTCAAATATCAGGGACCTGGAGCAGTTTGCCAAAGAAGAATGGTCTACAATTCCAGCAGAGCATTGTAAGAAACTCATTGATGGTTATCGGAAGTGGTTGATCGCAGTTATTTTGGCTAAAGGTTGTGCAACTAAGTATTAGGCTGAGGGTGCCAATACTTTTGACTGGCCCATTTTTGGAGTTTTGTGTGAAATGATCAATGTTTTGCTCTTTGCTTCATTCTCTTTTATGTTTTTTCATTGAAGACAAATTAAATGAAGATAATAATACCAAAGAATTTGTGATTGCAATCATTTTCAGGAAGAAACTGAGTATTATCTGACAGAATTGCAGGGGTGTCAATACTTTTGACCACAACTGTATACAATTATAGTAACCCGGGACCTGTAACCACCTCTCCTTCCCCATTGGAGCTCTAACAACCGCTCCCATGATGGCTACAGCCTCCGGCCTATCTACACGTTCCCTACACATTTCACAGTACATAAATTACCATATATATCAACGGGCCCTATAGGTCCCAATGGCGGAACCAGCCGCCTGGCTTTATTTCCCCAGCTCCACACTACCCCGGAATACAGGCACCAGCCTGACCGGGTTCTTACACACTGTATGTAGTCCATCCTATAAGCATCCATGGATCACACGTCCTTTCATACGCTCACAGCCCATCATATACACATCTATGGATTGTGGCTCCTCTGTGACCTGAGTCACGGGTACGCCATGCATCCACAAGGGGCTCCTTCCTGGACGTGTTTTGCCCCACGTCCAGATCAGAGACCACCAGGTTCAACTACGGTTTCCCCACTCTAGGAGCCTTTCTAACCCCTGCTTCTGACCTCTGGTACATACATTCCACTTCATCGGGTCCCTTCATTGACTATCTCAGTCGGACCCAAGGGCGGCTATGCCCGCCTGGCACACTTCATACATTTGCCCCTGTAGGGCTACATACAATCGCGGGGTCTTTTACAAAAGCCATAGAATACACATACGGTTCAACAGGTCCCTCACTGACTATCTTCTTGGACCTAAGGGCGGCTATGCCCGCCTGGCACATTTTATGCACAGGGTACACAGTTCACTCAAGGATACGGGAACTGCCTTCTTACCCGGGCACGGATCCGGGTCTCGCTACCTGGATCATGGGTACACCAAGCGTCCCCAAGGGCTCATTTCCCAGACGTGTTTCGCCCCACGCCCGGACCAGTATCCACCGGGTTCAGCCACGGCTTCCCCACTCCAAGAGCTGTCACAACCCTGGTCCTAGCCACCAGTATGGAGCTAGCATGCTCCCTTCATGTCGCACACCACAGAGCCCTGGACTGCTCTGCACTTAGCGTCCCTCAGTCTGCGACTCAAACCCACACAGACTGGATCTCTGGTCTGAGCTGATCTGATCACCATTCAATCTGCTGGCAGGCTCTTTATCGTGCCTGCCACTCACAATCTGACACATCCAGCTGGGCTGCTATTACTCAGGACACACCCACCTGGGCTGCTACCAATTATGACACACAGTTCCTATACAGCCGCTCATCAATGTGTCAGATCTACAGCACTCACTCTCACATTTAACACCTTGTGTTCCGGATAGGTTCACACAGCGTCATCACAGTAAAACCAGCCAGTGTGAACAGGATCATACCCTGATCCTGCATGTGATGCGCCCCGGCCATGGGGACCATGCCGGCGGTTCCTCACAATATATATATATATAATATGTAAACCTGAATGTGTGTATGTATGTTTATCCGGGATTGGCATCTACATCGTCGCAACTACAACCACAAAATTTTGCACAGTTACACGTCTGGACCCGGAGAGCGTCATAGGCTATGTTGTGAGGTGAAATTTTAACCCTGCGCGTTCCAGTTCACCAAACAATTTTGCCCCTATCTACATAATGGGGAAAAAGTGAAAGGAAAACTGTGGGAGAAAAATCAACAGCTGCCAGCTACAGCCACAAACTTTTGCACAGTCACACGTCTGGACCCTTACAGCATCATAGGCTAAGTTGTGAGGTGAAATTTTAACCCCGCGCGTTCCAATTCACCAAATAATTTTCCCCTATCTACATAATGGGGGAAAAGTGACAGTTACCAGTTGACAGTTGTGAATGAGAGGGGCTTAATGACAGCGCCAAAGACTAACAGCATATACCAGCATATGTCACTAAGGGGGGCCCTGACATGGAATATTCACCACGCACGGGGACATGTATACACACCACAAGCACACAAAGAGTAACAGCAAGTATATAGTCGCTAAGGTGCAGCCCCAACATTGGATACTCACCACGCACCCGAACACACACACACACCACAAAGAGACACACACAGCATAGAGACACACACACACCCTATAGCGACACATGCACTCTCTGCACAGGGACACACACACACTACAAAGAGACACACACAACACAGAGACACACACACACCACACAGACCCCCCCACAGGGACACACACACATACACGCCCTATAGGGACACATGCACTCACCCCACAGGGACACACACACCACAAAGAGACACACACAACACAGAGACACACACACCACACAGACCCCCACAGGGACACACACATACACACCCTATAGGGACGCATGCACTCACCCCACAGGGACACACACACACATCACAAAGAGACACACACAACACAGAGACACACACACACCACACAGACCCCCCCACAGGGACACACACACCACACAGACAGACATAGATGTGCACAAATCACCTCACACAACTCGCCTCATACGTGTGCTATCTTTAATTTCCAAAAATAAACATCTGATTAAAAACAGCCAATGTGCAACACATGTGCCATATAGGGAATTAAGGCAGATATCAGTCACATGAGCTGTCTATTATGTGCATGTGTGAGGTAACATATACTGCCCGGCCGGGGGTAGGGTTTACTGTTGGCTGGAGATTTATCGGGCTGCCTATAGCAACCAATCACAGCTCAGCTTCTATTTTCCTACAGGTCATTATTATGACATATTCAAATTCTTTTTTGTTATAGCTAACATCAGTTATTAATTAACCCGGGCGTAGCCAGGTAGTACAGCTAGTATATATTATATATATATATAAACTAAGTAAAAGTCCATGCAGCACACAGCTACCACCAATGATGCACAGTGCTAACAAGCCATATGTGTTTGAGGAAAAAATTCAAAACTTACGTTTTTCAAAAAACTCAATAATCTTTCTTTTAATCTGGAGTTCTTAGTACATACATTGGCCAATGTCTGCTTGCTCATCAACTACGACAAAGTGACTCCAGGTCTGATGAGCCCTATCTGACATCCAAGCCCTCCTTGTCCACCCCCCACCTCGCGGTGGGCAGGCACCATCTATACCCTCCATCACCTGTAGGTTAATGAGGGTGCAATTACATTGCAGCAAAGGAGTCTGCAACTCCATATAATATATAATTCAAAAAAGCACTCAGCAGACCAGTGTGAACTGGTGCAAGCATAGGACGCAGAGATTAAACAATTGCACCCTCATTAACCTACAGGTGATGGAGGGTATAGATGGTGCCTGCCCACCGCGAGGTGGGGGGTGGACAAGGAGGGCTTGGATGTCAGATAGGGCTCATCAGACCTGGAGTCATTTTGTCGTAGTTGATGAGCAAGCAGACATTGGCCAATGTATGTACTAAGAACTCCAGATTAAAAGAAAGATTATTGAGTTTTTTGAAAAACGTAAGTTTTGAATTTTTTCCTCAAACACATATGGCTTGTTAGCACTGTGCATCATTGGTGGTAGCTGTGTGCTGCATGGACTTTTACTTAGTTTGTTTAATCTCTGCGTCCTATGCTTGCACCAGTTCACACTGGTCTGCTGAGTGCTGTGCAGCTTTTTTGAATTATATATTATATGGAGTTGCAGACTCCTTTGCTGCAATGTAATTGCACCCTCATTAACCTACAGGTGATGGAGGGTATAGATGGTGCCTGCCCACCGCGAGGTGGGGGGTGGACAAGGAGGGCTTGGATGTCAGATAGGGCTCATCAGACCTGAAGTCACTTTGTCGTAGTTGATGAGCAAGCAGACATTGGCCAATGTATGTACTAAGAACTCCAGATTAAAAGAAAGATTATTGAGTTTTTTGAAAAACGTAAGTTTTGAATTTTTTCCTCAAACACATATGGCTTGTTAGCACTGTGCATCATTGGTGGTAGCTGTGTGCTGCATGGACTTTTATTTAGTTTGTTTAATCTCTGCGTCCTATGCTTGCACCAGTTCACACTGGTCTGCTGAGTGCTGTGCAGCTTTTTTGAATTATATATATATACAGTCATATGAAAAAGTTTGGGCACCCCTCTTAATCTTACTCTTTTTTTTTTGTTTAAAATTGTTTTTTTGCAACAGCTATTTCAGTGTGATATATGTAATAACTGATGGGCACAGTAATATTTCAGGATTGAAATGAGGTTTATTGTACTAACCAAAAATGTGAAATATGCATTATTTCAAAAATTGACAGGTGCAAAAGTATGGGCACCTCAACAGAAAAGTGACATTAATATTTAGTAGATCCCCCTTTTGCAAAAATAACAGCCTCTAGTCGCCTCCTGTAGTTGTTAATGAGTTCCTGGATCCTGGATGAAGGTATTTTTGATCATTCCTCTTTACAAAACAATTCCAGTTCAGTTAAGTTTGATGGTCGCCGAGCATGGACAGCCCGCTTCAAAACATCCCACAGATGTTCAATGATATTCAGGTCTGGGGACTGGGATATCCAATCCAGAACATTGTAATTGTTCCTCTACATGAATGCCTGAGTATATTTGGAGCGGTGTTTTGGATCATTGTCTTGCTGAAAGATCCATCCCCGGCGTAACTTCAACTTTGACACTGATTCTTGAACATTATTCTCAAGAATCTGCTGATACTGAGTGGAATCCATGTGACTCTCAACTTTAACAAGATTCTCGGTGCTGTCATTGGCCACACAGCCCCAAAGCTAGATGGACCCTCCCCCAAATTTGACAGTGGGTAGCAAGTGTTTTTCTTGGAATGCTGTGTTTTTGTGGCGCCATGCATAACGCCTTGTTGTATGACCAAACAACTCAATCTTTGTTTCATCAATCCACAGGACCTTCTTCCAAAATGAAACTGGCTTGTCCAAATATGCTTTTGCATACCACAGGCGACTCTGTTTGTGGCGTGCATGCAGAAACGGCTTCTTTCACATCACTCTCCCATACAGCTTCTCCTTGTGCAGTGTGCGCTGTATTGTTGACCGATGCACAGTGACACCATCTGCAGCAAGATGATGCTGCAAGTCTTTGGAAGTGGTCTGTGGATTGTTCTTGTCTGTTCTCACCGTTCTTCTTCTCTGCCTTTCTGATATTTTTGTTGGCCTGCCACTTCTGGCCTTTACAAGAACTGTCCCTGTGGTCTTCCCTTTCCTTACTATGTTCCTCACAGTGGAAACTGACAGGTTAAATCTCTGAGACAACTTTTTGTATCCTTCCCCTGAACAACTATGTTGAACAATCTTTTTTTTCAGATCATTTGAGAGCTGTTTTGAGGAGCCCATGATACCACTCCTCAGAGAAGATGCAACTAGGAGAACAACTTGCAAGTGGACACCTGAAATAGCTTTTCTCATGATTGGATACACCGGGCTATGAAGTACAAAGCTCAATGAGGTTACCAAACCAATTTAGTGCTTGAGTAAGTCAATAAAAAGTAGTTAGGAGTATTCAAATCATGAAAATCAGAAGGGTGCCCATACTTTTGCACCTGTCAATTTTTGAAATAATGCATATTTCACATTTTCGGTTAGTACAATAAACCTCATTTCAATCCTGAAATATTGCTGTGTCCATCAGTGATTACATATATCACACTGAAATAGCTGTTGCAAAAAAACTGTTTTAAACAAAAAAAAAAAAAGAGTAAGATTAATAGGGGTGCCCACACTTTTTCATATGACTGTATATATATATATATAATGTAGTTCACTCACATTAACTGAACAAGTTCTGTCACTCACAGTATGCCAACTACATACATATTCTAGAATACCCGATGCGTTAGAATCGGGCCCCTATCTAGTCTTCAATAAATGCCCAAGTTTACATTGATGTTTTGGACACTTTTCTTATCCCATCAATTGAAAGGTTGTTTGGGGATGATGAAATCATTTATCAAGATGATAATGCATCCTGCCATAGAGCAAAAACTGTGAAAACATTTCTTGAAAGAAGACACATAAGGTCAATGTCATGGCCTGCAAATAGTCCGGATCTCAATCCAATTGAAAATCTTTGGTGGAAGTTGAAGAAAATGGTCCATGACAAGGCTCTATCCAGGAAAGCTGATCTGACAACAGCAATCAGAGAAAGTTGGAGCCAAATTAATGATGAATACTGTTTGTCACTCATTAAGTCCATGCCTCAGAGACTGAAAGCTGTTATAAAAGCCAGAGGTGGTGCAACAAAATACTAGTAATGTATTTGAGTGTTGTTTTGTGTGTTTGTCATCCATTATATAATCGCGAATCGGAAAAGCGCCCCTCCGCGCGCACTTTCCGATGTCGTCATGTGGATACGAATTTAACATTGGGCGCGAAGCGCCCAATGCTGCGCGAGCAATGGCCGCGAGGCCATTGCGAGTCGCTGGCCCAGGGCGAGCAATGGCCGCGAAACGGCCATTGCGAGCCGCTGCCCCAAAATCGATCCACAGCCTCGGCTACAACCTTAGCGATTTACCGCTCAGGTAGCGCGAGCAATGGCCGCGAGGCCATTGCGAGTCGCTGCCTGAGCCGCAACTCGCTCCCCGGGGACCATGGAGCGGAGGCGGCACAGCCGCCTCCGCTCCCCGCTACCCACAACTCGCCCCCCCAATGTCCGCACTGCCTCACCCAGGTCCAAACAGGCCCCCCATGTCCGCATAGCCACCCCCCCCCATCTCCGCACACCCACCCCCATGTCCGCACACCCACCGCCATGTCCGCCCCCCATGTCCGCATAGCCGCCCCCCCCATCTCCGCACACCCACCCCCATGTCCGCACACCCACCGCCATGTCTGCACAGCCCCCCCATGTCCGCACACCCACCCCCATGTCCGCACACCCACCCCCATGTCCGCACACCCACCCCCATGTCCGCACACCCACCCCGCAACAAAACCACCCCGCCGCACCTAAGGCCCTACCCCCTAAGTCCGCCCCACCCCTACACGCTAAGCCCCGACCACCTAACCCCCGACCCGCAGCATCCTAAGCCCCCGCCGATACCCCCTAAGCCCGCCGTCTACCCCCTAAGCCACCGCCGCCCCTAAGCCCCTACCCCCTAAGCCCCGCAGCAGCCCCGACCACCTAACCCCCGACCCGCAGCATCCTAAACCCCCGCCGATACCCCCTATGCCCCGCCGTCTACCCCCTAAGCCACCGCCGCCCTTAAGCCCCTACCCCCTAAGCCCCGCAGCAGCCCCTAAGCCCCTACCCCCTAAGACCCGTAGCATCCTAGGCCCCCGCCGATACCCCCTAAGCCATGCCGCCTACCCCCTAAGGCACCACCGCCCCTAAGACCCTACCCCCTAACCCCCGTAGCATCCTAGGCACCCGCCGATACCCCCTAAGTCCGCCGCACCCGTACACGCTAAGCCCCGACCACCTAACCCCGACCCGCAGCATTCTAAGCCCCCGCCGATACCCCCTAAGCCCCGCCGTCTACCCCCTGCCCCTCTTGCTAAAGCCCTACACCCTAAGCCCCCGCAGTCCCCTAACCTAACGCCGCTGTCACCAAAGGCCCTACACCCGAAGCCCCCGCCGTCCCCTAACCTAACGTCCCCGTCGATCACTTACATGCCTTCAAGTCATCTGATCGTCCGTCCGATCCAGAAGATCTCCGTCCGGCCAGGCGTCCTCTTCCTCCGGCCCCGGGGGTCTTCTCTCTTCTTTCCGCCATCTCCGCCTCTTCGTCCGGCCCCGGGGATCTTCTGTCTTCTTTTCGCCAACTTCCACCTCCGACGTCCTCTTCCTTCTCATTAAGATAGAATGGACGAAAAATCCCCCATTCAATCTCAATGAGATCTGAGGCCCTCTTCTGATTGGTCGCTGTATACTGCCCTCAGCCAATCAGAAGAGCCCCTCAGACTGAGACGCAGTTCTCATTCAGGTCCGCATTTTTTTTTTTTTTAATTATTATTTTTATTTAATTATTTATTATTTTTTAATGATTTATTTATTATTTTTTAATTATTTTTAAATTATTTTTTTTATTATTTAATTTATTTATTTTTTTAAGTCAGACTGAGACACAGTTCTCATTCAGGTCCGCCTTTTTTTTTCCCAATTGACATACATTACCGGTGTGTCGGCGATTTTATGGCCGCCCACCTGGTTCTATTTGTCGGCCCTAAAATCGCGGACACACCGCTAATGCATGTCTATGGGCAGTGAGCTCGAATTCTGATTGGTCGGCGTTCAATCCGAAATCGGGCTGACTGCCCATAGAGATGCATTAGCGGTGTGTCCGCGATTTTAGGGCCGACAAATAGAACCAGGTGGGCGGCCATAAAATCGCCGACACACCGGTAATGTATGTCAATGGGGAAAAAAAAAGACACTGTTTGGAAAGACACTCTCCATTCAGGTCCGCTCAAAGGCCTCATTCACTTACATAGCCGATAATTCTGGACGCTAATTAGTCGCGTTTTCCAATAGACAAACATGCCCATGTTTCTCTATGGGAAAAAACAACCAATCGGCGTCCAGAATTATCCCCTTTGTAATCACCTTTTAGCGGACCTGAATGGAGACTCTTTGGAAATAGTGTCCATTCAACGCCCAATCAGCACTCACTTTACGCCCCCCCGCCATTTTGTGGTTTCAAATTTCACAGCCCAGTTTATAAGGCGCGAAATTTGAAATCACAAATCATTTCGCCTACCCGCTACCTCGAAGACGGACTGCCGGATTCCGAGGCCGCAAGAAGACTCGCTCCTGGATTTACCGAAGCAAGCTTCAAGACGACCGCTACTACCCTACAGCTAAGATATCCTTTCTGAGCTTAAAACCTTTCTTTACTTTCTTTTACCTTTTCTACCGCTCCCCAGCCCACACACTACCACCACCGCCGCCGCTCCCCAGCCTACACACCACCGCTCCCGCCGCCGCCGCTGCTCCCCAGCCCACACACCACCACCACCGCCGCTGCTCCCCAGCCCACACACCACCACCGCCGCCGCTCCCCAGCCCCGATTATGTCCGCACAGCCCCCCCCCCCGCCAATCGCTACCCCGGGACCATGGAGCGAGTCGCTGCCTGAGCCGCAACTCGCTCCCCCATGTCCGCACAGACCACCCCCATGTCCGCACAGACCACCCCCATGTCCGCATACCCACCCCGCAACAAAACCACCACGCCGCACCCCTACACGCTAAGCCCCGACCACCTAACCCCCAACCCGCAGCATCCTAAGCCCCCGCCGATACCCCCTAAGCCACCGCCGCCCCTAAGCCCCTACCCCCTAAGCCCCGCAGCAGCCCCGACCACCTAACCCCCGACCCGCAGCATCCTAAGCCCCCGCCGATACCCCCTAAGCCCCGCCGTCTACCCCCTAAGCCACCGCCGACCTTAAGCCCCTACCCCCTAAGCCCCGCAGCAGCCCCTAAGCCCCTACCCCCTAAGCCCCGTAGCATCCTAGGCCCCCGCCGATACCCCCTAAGCCATGCCGCCTACCCCCTAAGGCACCGCCGCCCCTAAGCCCCTACCCCCTAACCCCCGTAGCATCCTAGGCCCCCGCCGATACCCCCTAAGTCCGCCGCACCCGTACACGCTAAGCCCCTACCCCCTAGGCCCCCGCCGATACCCCCTAAGCCATGCCGCCTACCCCCTAAGGCACCGCCACCCCTAAGCCCCTACCCCCTAAGCCCCGTAGCATCCTAGGCCCACGCCGATACCCCCTAAGCCCCGCCGCCTATCCCCTAAGGCATCGCCGCCCCTAAGCTCCCGCCGCTGTCCCCTGCCCCTCTCGCTAAAGCCCTACACCCTAAGCCCCCGCAGTCCCCTAACCTAACGCCGCTGTCACCTAAGGCCCTACACCCGAAGCCCCCGCCGTCCCCTAACCTAACGTCCCCGTCGATCACTTACATGCCTTCAAGTCATCTGATCGTCCGTCCGATCCACAAGTCCTCCGTCCGGCCAGGCGTCCTCTTCCTCCGGCCCCGGGGGTCTTCTCTCTTCTTTCCGCCATCTCCGCCTCTTCGTCCGGCCCCGGGGATCTTCTGTCTTCTTTTCGCAAACTTCCACCTCCGACGTCTTCTTCCTTCTCATTAAGATAGAATGGACGAAAAATCCCCCATTCTATCTGAATGAGATTATTATTTAATTTATTTATTTTTTTAAGTCAGACTGACACAGTTCTCATTCAGGTCCGCCTTTTTTTTCCCCATTGACATACATTACCGGTATGTCGGCGATTTTATAGCCGGCCACCTGGTTCTATTTGTCGGCCCTAAAATCGCGGACACACCGCTAATGCATGTCTATGGGCAGTCAGCCCGATTTCGGATTGAACGCCGACCAATCAGAATTCGAGCTGACTGCCCATAGACATGCATTACCGGTGTGTCCGCGATTTTAGGGCCGACATATAGAACCAGATGGCCGGCCATAAAATCGCCGACACACCGCTAATGTATGTCAATGGGAAAAAAATGCGGACCAGAATGAGAACTGTCTCACTCTCACTTAAAAAAATAAATAAATTTAATAATAAAAAAAAGAATTAAAAAAGAATTAAAAAATAATAAAAAAATAAATAAAAAATAATAAATAATTAAATAAAAATAATAATTAAAAAAAAAAAATTTCATTTCAAAATAAAAAAATAATTTAATAATAAAAAAAATTAAAAAATAATAAAAAAAAAAAATATTAAAAAAATAATTAAAAAAAATTCTAATACTAATGATATTACTGTTAATAATAATGCTATTAATCCTAATATGTATGCTATTAATGCTAATATTTATGCTATTAATGGTAATAATTATGCTATTAATAATAATTATGCTATTAATGGTAATCATAATGGTATTAATGCAAATAATATTGCTAATAATGCTATTAATAATGCTATTAATGCTAATAATTATGCTATTAATGGTAATAATTATGCTATTAATGCTAATATTTATGCTATTAATGGTAATAATTATGCTATTAATGGTAATATTTATGCTATTAATGCCAATAATTATGGTATTAATGCTAATAATTATGGTATTAATGCAAATAATTATGCTATTAATGGTAATAATTATGCTATTAATGGTAATAATTATGCTATTAATGCCAATAATTATGGTATTAATGCTAATACTTATGGTATTAATGCTAATAATTATAGTATTAATGCAAATAATTATGCTATTAATGGTAATAATTATGCTATTAATGGTAATAATTATGCTATTAATGGTAATATTTATGCTATTAATGCCAATAATTATGGTATTAATGCTAATAATTATGCTATTAATGGTAATAATTATGCCATTAATGGTAATAATTATGCTATTAATGGTAATAATTATGCTATTAATGGTAATAATTATGCTATTAATGCCAATAATTATGGTATTAATGCTAATAATTATGGTATTAATGCTAATAATTATGGTATTAATGGTAATAATTATGCTATTAATGGTAATATTTATGGTATTAATGCCAATAATTATGGTATTAATTCTAATAATTATGCTATTAATGCTAATAATTATGCTATTAATGGTAATATTTATGCTATTAATGCTAATATTTATGCTATTAATGCCAATAATTATGGTATTAATGCTAATAATTATGGTATTAATGCAAATAATTATGGTATTAATGCAAATAATTATGCTATTAATGGTAATTATGCTATTAATGGTAATAATTATGCTATTAATGCTAATAATTATGCTATTAATGCTAATATTTATGCTATTAATGGTAATATTTATGCTATTAATGCCAATAATTATGCTATTAATGCCAATAATTATGGTATTAATGCTAATTATGCTATTAATGCTAATAATTATGCTATTAATGCTAATAATTATGCTATTAATGGTAATAATTATGCTATTAATGCTAATATTTATGTTATTAATGGTAGTAATTATGCTATTAATGGTAATAATTATGCTATTAATGGTAATAATTATGCTATTAATGGTAATAGTTATGCTATTAATGTCAATAATTATGCTATTGATGCTAATAATTATGGTATTTATGCTAATAATTATGGTATTAATGCAAATAATTATGCTATTAATGGTAATAATTATGCTATTAATGCTAATAATTATGCTATTAATGGTAATATTTATGCTATTAATGCCAATAATTATGCTATTAATGCTAATAATTATGGTATTAATGCTAATAATTATGCTATTAATGCTAATAATTATGGTATTAATGCTAATAATTATGGTATTAATGGTAATAATTATGCTATTAATGGTAATAATTATGCTATTAATGCTTATAATTATGCTATTAATGCTAATAATAATGCTATTGCTAATATTATTGTTATTGATGATGGTTTTGATGATGGTTTTGATGATGGTTTTGATGATGGTTTTGGTATTTATGGTATTGGTATTATGTATACACATTCAATGTCCTTAAGTATTCAGTGACCTCTTACTATTATTGATATGAATGAGAAACATGTTTATATATTTGTAATACGTTGTAGGGTACATTATAAGGACATACAAAACATGATATTTAAATATGTTCATTGTCTACCTGGAACTTATTATTTTCCTTAATAATTATTCTATACTTTTCAAGAATTCTTTTCTCCCAAAAAGCTTTTGTAAAAGCTCTTGCGTACCTATACATCTCCAAGCATAGTATTACCTTTGTATGTTCTAACATGACTTCAAAGGATACTAGCAAGGATGTTGGCGGGTACAAAGCCGCATGGATGCGTAAGACACGTGCTAAAGAAACTGAAGAAGAGCGACAATGTCGTTTGGATAAGTCTAAAGCTGAGTATAAGCAACGCATTGCAACGGAGTCGCTGGAACAAAAACAACTGCGGTTGGCCAAAAATGCTCAGAAGCTACATCAACGCCGTCAAAAAAAAAAAGTGACACCACCAGTACATCACTCTGCTGATCAGACAGTAACCTCCTCAGTACAACAGTCTGCTGATCAAACTACAAGCTCACCTGTACAATACTCTGCTGATCTAACTCAGTGTGCTGATCAGACAGTAACCTCATCAGTACTTCAGTCTGCTGATCCAACTGTAAGCTCACCAGTACTACAGTTTGCTCTAGCTCTTTCTAGCAGTTCACCGGATGAAAGGAGCACAATTCCTCAAGTTTCATCACCGCGCAAAGCAACAGCAAAGCGTAAACATTGTGCTCAGGAGACGTCACGCACAAAACGTTTTCGCCTTGAACAACAACAAACTCCTTTGGAGGCACAAATTGCTCAGGAGTCTTCACTATCCAAACAGAGCCGCTTACGTAAAAGTGGTGCCTCCCGTCGTCAACACCGCAAAAAGACGTCTTCTACTGTTACACAAGTGGATCCTGACTCTTTTTCTGCTTTATTACTTCAACGTCTCATCTATGTCGGTTTGCAGAAAGAAAATCGTATTTACCTACCTACACCTCCCTCTTCATATCCACCTGGATTTACAGATAGTGATTTTGGCATTGTGGAACATACCTGTGGCTGTATGATATTCATATGTAACCATTGTGAAGCTCGACATTTCATGGATGAGATGCCATCGGATAAACAGTATACTCTCTGTTGTCACAAGGGGAAGGTCAAGGTTCCGTTACCTCAGTATCCAGAGATGTTGGAATGTATTCTTAAAGGTCAGAGTCCATACAGTCGGAATATGATGGATAACATCAGAAGTATTAATAGTTCCTTTGGTTTTGCTTCTATGGGTGCAAGTATTGCTCCCCCACCTGGACATGGCCCTTATTGCTTCCGGATTCATGGCCAAATTTATCACCGTACTGGAACACTACATCCTGCTCCAGATCAAGCTCCTGCTTATGCCCAACTCTACATTTTAGATACTGCCACTGCTAATGACCAACGTTTACAGTGTGATGAAAATAAGAAATGTCATCCTAAATTGATGCGGCTCATTGCTAACTTATTAGATCGCATTAATCCTTTTGTTTCCGCATACAAAATGTTACGTTTTGTTGAACAAGAGGAACAGGAGAAGGCAATTGAAAATGGTACTGTCATGCCTAATATCATCATGGCTCTTAAACAGGATCGAGAACAAGACCCAAGACGTTATAATAAGCGAATTGTTAATGAAGTTACTGTGGTCTTTGAAAATGCTGATGGAGAGCCACCTTTCAATAGAGACATTTTAATTCATCTGAAACCTGACCCAAACAATCCTTTAGCTCCAAAAACACAGCAAGTCAGTATTCTCCACAGTAATTTAGATGCTTTACTGTATCCGTTATTTTTTCCGCATGGAGAACAAGGCTGGCATGAGGGACTGAAGCATCAAGGTCAAAATCCACGGAGAATTACACAATTGCAGTATTACTGTTATTTGCTATCTGTACGTCCTGGGTTCAATCCTATTTTAAATGGTGGAAAACTAACGCAACAGTATTTAGTAGATGTGTATATAAAAATTGAGGCTAATCGCTTAAATTTTATACGTCAACATCAAAAAGACTTAAGAGTGGAGGACTATTGCGTACTACAGGAACATCTGCAAAGAAAATCTTTTGAAAAAGGAATTCCTATTGGCAAGACGGTCATTTTACCATCGTCGTTTGAAGGCAGTCCCAGAAACATGCAGCAGAGGTATCAAGATGCCATGGCTATTGTTACAAAATTTGGACGGCCAGATCTTTTTATAACAATGACCTGTAATCCCAAATGGAGCGAGATTATCCACAATTTAGAACCATGGCAGAGGGTGGAACACAGACCGGATTTAGTCGCCCGTGTCTTCAAAATAAAATTAGAAGCCCTATTAAAAGATATAAACAGTGGATTATTTGGCAAGATTTGTGCAATGATTCATGTAATAGAATTCCAAAAGCGAGGACTACCACATGCTCACATTTTGGTTATTCTGGATAGCAATTCCAAATTACGCACTGAGGTAGATGTCGATCGTACTGTTTGGGCAGAAATTCCTGACCCATCCGAGTATCCTGTGCTCCATCAAATTGTGATGCAACATATGATTCATGGACCCTGTGGACAATTCAACCCCAATTCTCCATGTATGGATATTGGAAAGTGTAAAAAAGGATTCCCAAAAGATTTCCAACCAAAAACTCTAATAGCACACGATGCCTACCCAACTTATCAACGCAATGCAGGACCTTCATTTACACAACGTTCTCACATGGTTGATAATTCTTGGGTTGTTCCCTATAACCCTTTCTTACTATTAAAGTATAAGTGTCATATAAATGTGGAAATCTGTGCATCCATTCAAAGTGTCAAGTATCTATTCAAATATGTTTACAAGGGGCATGATAAAGCCAATCTGGAAATTTCTCAAACAAACATACAACATGATGAACCTCACCAATTTATGGATTCAAGATACGTCAGTGCACCGGAGGCAGCTTGGAGAATTTTTGCCTATCCAATGCATAAACAATCACACAGCATTGTTCGCCTTGCCGTACATCTGCCACAGTCACAACCCCTTTATTTTCATGAAGATGCTTCTGTTGAGAACATTGCTGCCATGACACATAAAAAATCAACTCTTATGGCCTACTTTGAACTGAATGAGAGTGACCCACGTGCTCATGAATACTTCTACCGCCAAATTCCTGAGCACTATGTCTGGAAAGCTGGTGCATGGGAAATTAGGCAGAAACGTGGAACAACAGTCATTGGAAGAATGTATACGGTCAGTATGAAAGATGAAGAACGCTACTATTTACGGTTGTTGTTACTACATGTAAAAGGAGCAACAAGTTTTGAGCACATTAAGACCGTTAATGAAGTCGAGTACCCAACTTTTAAACAGGCAGCAATAGCCCTTGGATTACTTTTGGATGACAGTGTTTGGCGAAATACCTTACTGGATGGCTGTGTTCTAAACATGCCTGCACAGCTTCGGGATATGTTTGCTTACATATGTATCTTTGGTCCTCCTGCTCATCCATTGGAGTTGTGGCAAGAATTTAAAAAAGATTTTATTGAAGACTACTGCCGTGCATATCACCCTAACAATGAGGACTGTGAGCATTGTGAAGGCTATGCAATGACAGATGTTCAAAATGTGTTAAAATTTCATGGCAAAAGCTTTACGGATTTTAATCTACCACGCCCCAAAAGAAAACAACAACTACAACCACAATACGACAAAGAGGAGGAGTTTAGAAGAGCCCAAGAAATGAAAGAAACTTTAAATCAACAACAACTTTTGGCCTATAATGCCATAAATGAAGCATTACAGGATACAAGTCAGCAAGCTAAGTGTTTTTTCATTGATGGCCCAGGTGGCAGTGGGAAAACATATTTGTATGATTTGTTAATTCGTCAAATAAGAGGAGAAGGAGAAACTGTGTCACCTGCTGCCAGTACTGGGATTGCAGCCAACTTATTGGAAGGAGGAAGAACCATCCATTCACTTTACGGGATACCTATTCCAATCAATGAAACATCTGTTTCAAGAATCAAAAATGATACTGATGCTGCACACCATTTGAAGAGTACTAAACTTTTCATTATTGATGAATCCACTATGTTATCCAAATACGCACTGCATGTCATTGACCAACTATTAAAAGATGTTATGACCAAAGATATCTTGAAGAAAAATAAAACACCCTTTGGAGGGAAAGTCATTGTTCTGGGAGGAGACTTTCGTCAGTGTCTTCCTATTATTCCTCATGGAACACGAACTGATATCGTAGAGAGCTGCATTAAATATTCCAGACAATGGCAGATTTTCACTCAATTGCCACTACTTGACAACATGCGCTCTGTTGATCCAGAATACAGCAATTGGATACTTCAGCTGGGAAATGGACAATTGACCAATTCTTATAACCTTGGAGATGATGTTATAGAAATCCCTGAAGATATGATTTGCACAGGTTCACTAATATTTGACATTTTTGGTGAAAACATTGTAATTGATGTCAATGACAATGAAAGCATTCATACAGCAGCATCACATGCCATTCTTTGCCCCAAAAATGATGATGTGGATCAGGTCAACTCTAAGATCATGGATTGCATTGCTGGAGAGTACACAGAATACATTAGTGATGATTCCATTGATCTGGACGAGACAGAGGACCCAGAGCAATACCCTGTTGAGTTTTTAAATTCACTTACACCCACGGGAATGCCATCTCATCGTCTGAAATTAAAAATCGGCACCATTGTCATGCTTTTGAGGAACTTCAACAGCAGAAAAGGTCTTTGCAATGGGACTCGCTTAATTGTCACCGGTTTGTTTGCCAACATGATTCGAGCAAGAGTCATTACTGGGTCTGCTGGAGGAAATGTGGTTTTCATTCCCAGGATTGATTTGTGCCCATCAGAAACCGGCTTGCCTTTTAAGTTAAGACGTCGCCAATTTCCTCTGAAGCCAGCTTTTGCCATGACAATAAACAAATCCCAAGGACAAACACTTGAGAAAGTAGGGATTTTTTTGCCAGAACCTGTTTTTGGACATGGACAATTGTATGTGGCTTTTTCAAGAGTGAGAAGACGATCCAATGTAAAAGTGAAAGTGGTGGACACTCCAATTCAAGGAAAATTGCTGCCTAACAGTGACAAAGTATTTACCAAAAATATTGTCTACAAGAATATTTTGCACTGAACTCTTCCCTATGACTATTCTTCTGTTTATTTATCTTTTGAAGAAAAAAAAAAAAAAAAAAAAAAATGTTACTGTTTCACATTTTATTCTTTTATATACTGATTTCTACTATATTTTTGTGAACACACATTTAAAATAATATGAGAGATGTGTATCATCCACATTTCTACAGTGGGTGATAGAAACCACTATTTCAAGCTCCAGCATTATATGTGCTGAGAGATTTCATTGTCAGTCTTTACAGGGAGAGGTTTTTGTGAACAGCTAAGAGACGGGTGGGATGGCTGTTCACACACATCTCATTAGCAAGGTGTGTTCCACATGTTTAGATAGATAGGGACAAACATAAATTATTAATTAGATTCTACCACACCATTTTTCTTAGATTTTTTCACTTTGTTGAGGAATATACTAAATGATAATAATTGATCATGAAGGACTCACCAACAACATACTTGCTGTAATTTTCATAATTGCATATATGTAATTTGTACTTAACTTGCGGTTTGTGCAGACAACATAGTTGCGGCAGTGTCATCCACATCAACTGCAGTCACCTGTGGTTAGTTAGTCGATGCATCTTATGCACCTGCTGAAGCTACGTTAACTCCATTTACCGTAGGTTAACTACAAGTTTTTTGTTATTGCATGGATATTGCTGCAAGTCTGTAGCTGGTAACTCCTTTTGTATCAATTTACAAAATTTTATTATTTACATCACAATCCTCAAAAAATCTAAGAAAAATTCAGGTATAAAAAATATCTAAATTATATCAATTCGGATTTAGTTAGATTAGGACTCACCAGGCGTAAGGGCATCTTGACGCGATTGGTGGGCTGACACAAACTGGCTGATACACCTATTACTGTTATTAATTCATCAATTTTAATGATTGATGCATTAAGAAGTATTGCTACTTTGTGTTCTAAGACCCTTACAACATAATTATTCAATTTTCCTTATATGATATCAACAATACAAATATATGTAGTTGCTGTAAAGATGTCATTGGAATAATTGGATTATTATTTAAAAATCTTTAAAAAAACAATAAACATATTCTAGACAACCGATGCATTTGCATTAGTCTAACAGCTATAACTACTATAATCAAATTAACGTACGTTCTAGAATCCCGATGCATTTGCATCGGGCTCACAGCTAGTGATTCCATAATTGTTTCCTCAGAATTGAGTGATTCTATAATTTTTTCCCCCTACTTGGTCTACAAAAGCAACCATTACTGGCTAGCACATTTTTTTTTTAAGATTTCTTTTAGTGTTTCTTCAAGGCAGAGAGTTGCCATTTCAAATTACTTTAGTTTTGTGCCATGTCTGTGATCTGTTTTTTTTCTACAAAATTAAACAACTTTATGTACATCCCCCGAGCCAGGTGATTACATAATTTTTGCTATGGGTTGTATGAACAAACTAACAGTAACAGACTGGTACTGAGGGGAGAGAGGACCCTGCCCTTGCAGGCTTACATTCTACAGGGCAATGAGGAGGGAAACAGTAGGTTAGGTCTGCTCGGTGGTGGTGGAGTGCCGGGTCCAGTGATGGTGGAGTGCAAGGTCCAGTGGTGGTGGAGCACCGGATCCAGTGGTGGTGGAGTGTGGGTCCAGTGGTGGTGGAGCGCCAGGTCCAGTGGTGGTGGAGCGCCGGGTCCAGAGGTAGTGAGGTGGCACCGTGGTCACTGCAGGCTGTCCTGAACAGATGGATTTTCAGGCACTGCTCGAAGGTTCCGAATGTAGGAGATAGTTGGACGTTTTGAGGTGCAGAATTCCAGAGGATGGGGGATGCTCGGTCAAAGTCTTGCAGGCGCTTACATGAGGAACATACAAGTGTGGAATAAAGGAAGAGGTCTTGGGAGGAATGAAGATTACGAGTTGGATGATATCGGGAGATTAGTTCAGAGATACTGTATATGGGGAGGATAGATTGTGGACGGCTTTGTAAACTAATGTTAGTAGTTTGAATTGGATACGCTGGGAAATTGGGAGCCAGTGGAGGGATTTACCAAGAGGGAAGAAGTGGAGGAGCAGCGAGGAGAGGTGGATTATTTGGACAGCAAAGTTGGGGACAGAATGGAGAGGTGCAAGAGTGTTAGCAGGGAGGCCACAGAGGAGGAGGTTGTAGTAGTCAAGATGGGAGATGATGAGGGCATGCACTAGTACTTTAGTAGATTGAGGGTTGAGGGAGGGACGGATTCTGGAAATATTTTTGAGTTGTAGGCAGCAGGAGGTGGCAAGAGCTTAAATATGTGGTTTGAAGGATAAGGCAAAGTCAAGGATTTCTTCGAGGCAGCAGACTTCAGGTACAGGGCAAAGTGTGATATCATGTATTGTGATAGATAGATCAGGTAAGGGAGGTGCACAAGATGGGGGAAAGATGATTAGTTCAGTTTTGTACATTTAGTTTAAAGGAAGTGAGAGGAGAATGAGGATATGGCTGATAGACACTCTGGGATTCTGGAGAGCAGAGAGGTGACGTCTGGGCCAGAGAGGTAGATCTGAGTGTCGTCAGCGTACAGGTGGTACTGGAATTCATGGGACTTTGAGTTGTCCTAGGTCAAGAGTATAAACAGAAAAAAAGAAGGGGCCCCAGGACAGAGCCTTGAGGGACCCCAAGAGAGTGGGGATGGGGTGAGGAGGTCGTGTTGGAGTGGGAGACACTAAATGTGCAGTTGGAATGGTAGGAGAAGATCCAGGAGAGGGCGAGGTCAGTGATGCCAATGGAAGAGAGGATCTGTAATAGGAGGCAGTGGTCGACTGTGTCGAATGCAGAGGACAGGTCAAGAAGGAGGAGGATAGAGAATTGTCTGTTAGCATTGGCGGTAATTAGGTCATTATTAATTTTGGTTAAGGCGGTTTCGGTGGGGTTGAATCCAGATTGAAGGTTGTCAAAGAGAGAGTTGGATGAGAGGTGGGAGGAAAGTACAGTGTGAACATGCTTTTTAAGACATTTTGGAGATGAATCGGAGCAGCGATATGGGGCGGTAGCTGAATGTGGAGGTCGGGTCTAGAGATGGTTTCTTTAAGACAGGTGTAATTGTTGCGTGTTTGAAAGCGGAAGGAAAGGTACCGGTGGTTAGTGATAGATTAAAGAGGTGAGATAGGGCTGGGATAAGCATGGTGGTGAGGTTGGGGAGGAATAGGGAAGGGATGGAGTCCGATGCACAAAGGGTGAGCTGCGATTTGGAGAAAAGGTGTGCAAGTTCTCCTTCAGTAATGGAAGGGAGGAGGGTTAGTGGGGGAGGGGAGTGGTCTGGTATACATTGGGGTTGTGATGGTTGGGTAGCAAACACGTGTCTGATCTGATCGATCTTGTTGGTGAAGTGTGTTGCAAAGTCTCCCACAGAGATACGAGAAGTAGGAGGGGCAGTGGGGGAGTTAAATGTGTTGAATAACTGCCTGGGGTTGTGGGACAAAGAGGATATGAGGGTAATGAAGTAATTCTGTTTAGTGGTGGTAAGTGCTGACTTGAATTTTAGAAGTGCTTGTTTGAATGCTGTGTAGTCTTCTTGTAAATGTGTTTTCTTCCAGTGCTGCTCAGCAACCCTAGAATCCCGCGGCAGCTTTTTAGTGGTGTCTGTGTGCCAGGGTTGTCTGTTAATTCATCGTGTTCTGCCATGAATGAGAGGGGCAACTGCATTAATCGCTGCTGTGAGTGTAGAATTGTAGAAAGAGGTGGCGTTATCTGTGTCATGGAGTGAGGATATGGAGGATAGTGGTAGAATAGAGTCAGAGATTATGCAAGTGTCAACATGTGTGAGATTTCTGCAAGGGTGTTCGAGTTGGTGGACATGGGTTGCAGGTGAGGAGGAAAAGGATGAGAAGGTAAGTAGATGGTGGTCAGATAGGGGGAGAGGGGAGGTTCTGGGGTTAGTTAGGGAGCAGAGGTGGGTAAAGATGAGGTCTAGTGTAGGTCTGTCTGTGTGTGTGTGGCTGTGGAGGACCATTGAGAGAGGTCAAAGGATGAAGTCAGTAACAGGAGTTTGGAGGCTGTTGACTGATTGGTATCAATGGATATGTTGAAGTCACCCACGATGATGGTGGGAATGTCAACAGAGTGAAGAAGCCAGATGGAGGATTGTTCAAAGAATGCAGTGGTTGAGTCGGGTGGTCGATATATGACAGCCACTTGGACGTTGGAGAGAGAGTAAATATGGACAGAGTGCACTTCAATGGATGAGAGGATAAGGGAGGAGGAATTGGGTTGAAGGTGCAGTTGGTAAAAAGGAGTAGACCCACTTCTCCACCAGGTTTGTTGCCAGTGCGAGGTGTGTGTGAGAAATTAAGTCCGCCACAGCACAGATCAGCAGGGAAGGCCTTGTTGGAGGGTGTCAGCCATGTTTCTGTGAAGCCCAGGAAGGATAGTCTGCGAGAGGTAAAGAGATCATGAATGAAGTGGAGTTTATTACAGATGGAATGGACATTCCAGGGCACTCCAGAGAGAGGGTGCGTGAAGAGTGGGTCAGGGGAATGGGTTTTATAGTTAACAGATTACGGCTGTTTCTTGCAGGTGTAAGGTGATAAGAGGGAGGAATAATGGGTAATGTTGGCTATGGATGTCCTGGATTGGGAGATATGTCACCGGCTGATAGGAAAAAGCAAAGAGAGCAAGCAGATAGGAGAATGAGAATGGGCGGCTTGTTTAATGTTTCTGCAGGAGAGGTGTGAGATTGAGAAGCAGGTCAGCAGAGGAGCTCAGGTGGGAAGGTAAGAGCGATGGTGAGATAAATATTTGTATTGGGAGTGATGGAGTTTGGGGGTAGTGGAAGAGGGTAAGGATTACTGAAGCAGTTACTGTTAGGGCATAGGCAATCATGGAGAAAGTGTTAGTTGAAAGTGAAGTAACTAAGACAGCAGATGGGTATAGCTGGTACCTTCTGGTTACTTCTGTGTTATTTATGGGACATTTCTGAACACTTAAGAGTCAGTTGATGTGACACAGAGGAGACCACAGGCCAGGAGGCTTCCAAAAATGTGTCTACACTATGTAGAAGGTTTAGGAATGGTTTGCAAGCAGAATTTTCTAATGAAGTATATTAGAAAGTGTATAAAAATCACTTGTTCTACATTATCATAAATAAAATTTTAAACGGATGTTACATTTTTAATAAATAAATGTGAGAAATACTTGTTTTTGGGGAGTCTACTGTGATATTTACAGGTCATATTAAAAGAAACCTGTCAGATGATTTACGACAATAGAACTGTGGATACAGAGATACTAGTGCATCTTAATGAATTAGAATATCATCAAAAAGTTTATTTCAGTAATTCAATACAAAATGTGAAATGCATATATTGTATAGAGTCATTATAAACAGTGTGATCTATTTCAAGTGGTTTTTTTTTTGTTAATGTTGAGGATTATGGTTTACAGTCAATGAAAACCCAAAAGTCATTATTTCAGAGAATTAAAATAGGGAGGATGAAGGGTTAAAAACTGCGCTGCCATATTCCACGCGACATCAAAGTGTGAATATGTTTATTAGTCAACATATTTCATTCTCCTAGAGACGTCCTGAAACATGGCAATATTACATTGATTTTAGATGATATTCTAATTCATTGAGATGCACTAGTATATACCCCTGGCTGCTCACCTCTAGTGATGGGTAAACCCAAACTGTAAAGATCCTGGACACAGACTTCCCTGGAAATTCTGTGTTACAGTTAGGGTATGGGTGTCACGCAGAACAAGGGAATGTCCGACTATCCGTGCGTGACACTGAGCACGGACCTACGATGTCCACCACACAACTAAAAACAAACAGGGAGACACCAGACGGATAAATACAGAGTATGGCCCTGCTCACAGGGAATGGGGGAGACGTGACCTCCTGCACTCACCTGCGGCTGTGCCCTGATCTCCCTACCGTCCCTATACAAGTTCTTTCAATTCATATTCGAGCAGGATACCTATGCCCTCTGCTGGCCCTGATGTTAACCCTCAATAGGGAATGGCCGGTGGGAGCACCAGTCCTCAACCACTGCAATATAGGAGACAAGAGGGAAGGGGAAGACAAGAGGGAACGGGAACAACAGGACAGCAACTTCACGTCTGCTATCACTTCTCCAGACAGCAGATGGATTGGCAACAAGAGGTTCTCCAAAGAGCACCCTTCACCTCAGAAGCTTGGCTAGGAATTAGATCAATCTCAGCATAGCATGCTGGGATTATGGGATATATAAAGGGAAAGGAGTAATTACAGACAGGCCCCACCTGAACAAGACCTGGCTAGCTTCCTAGCAGCAGACTGACATTAACTCCTCAAGTGCCAAAGGAAAGAAGCATGTTTAATATGAAGTCTCAATATAGACATGAGACAGAGGGCCCAAACCCGTCACAAGTCTCCCAGGTAAGAGAGACCATCGTGACATCGGGTTCGCTTTCAGGGGCTGTAAAATAAAGCATATCGTTATTAAACATCATCATCATACTTATCAGTGTCCCGCCATCCCAAATCCCGCGTCCTGCCATCCCACCGCTTCTACTTCCGGGGCCGCTCATTAACTTCTGAGATATTCAGAGAATGGGCGTCTGTGGTGGGCTATTGTAGTAACCTGGAATCTAGTATGGCAAAATGTATGGGCTGGTTTTAGGTAACTCCAGCAGCAGCCAATCACTGACACCCATTTTCTGTGACAGTGTCTGTGATTGGCTATTTAGCACATCACACATCTATTACTGTAAAAATAAATAAATAATTAAAAAATTTCTGCATAGAGAATTGGAATTTTTGAATCTCAGCTCAGATAAAGCAGACAGCTATGGGCTGCCACCCCAGTTGCCGGGCTTTACTTTGGCTGGCAATCAAAATACAGGAAAGCCAATTTTTTTTTAAGAAAACATCTCTTGACCTATCCTGCACAAGTAACTACAGACCAGTATCCAATCTCCCCTTCATCTCTAAACTCTTTGAGTGCCTGGTCTGCCCCCGCCTCACACATTACTTCTCCACTCATTCTCTTCTAGATCCATTACAGTCTGGTTTCTGCCCGCTACATTCTACAGAAACTGCCCTTATCAATGTGACCAATGGGGGGCGTGGTCTGGAGCTCAAGGGAAATGGACGCAGCTTGAAGAGCTCCTCAGCACACAGCTACAATCCATCTAAAATCCTGGCCCTGACAAGGCATCTAAACATGGATCGTTAACTAACATCCTCTTAGACCCTCCGTGAGTGAATTAGACCATCTTCAAACAACCTGAAGCCCGGCATTGCTGGTATTATCAAGCTGCTTTCTCCCTCCACATGGCGAGGCCTCCATATCTTCCCGGAGAGGCTCCTCCACTACAGTGACTCTTGCCAGCTCTACCACAGACCGCCGGCTGATCTGAAGAGGATCCCTGCAGACTACACTCGCATATTTCCCCTTACAAGACCGGCCTCTGATCTCTGAAGAGGTGAGTCTGAACACTGCTGGACTAGGAGGTCACTCGTCACTACTTTACATACATTCCACTGCCGGAAAATAAATTCAACCACCCGCGGCTTTCCTGACCCTCTTGAGACAGCCCGCATTGTTTCCGCTCTCAGAGACCCTCTACTTGTTGATCTGCCGGGCCTGGAGAAGTCACGCCGTCTCCTTCAGATCCCGCCGCCTCTCCCGTGCTGAAGCTGCGTGCAGCGATCTCCTGCAGCCCTGAGTGACGCGACTCCAAGACCTCCGAAGCCGGCGAGATTCTCCAGGAGAAGGATCTGCCGGTGCTAGAGAATCCCTGCTACCTCGTGCCCTGCTACCCATCTCGTGCTAAGACCGCACACGACAGTCTTACTGAACAGCTCTGTTCTAACCCGGCATCGGAACCAGCAGCATCAGCGGGTCTATCTAATCTACACAGAGAGGTCTGCTGGTTCCAGAAGAGAGGTGAGATTTAGCCCCTTCTCCTAGCCACCGATCTCCTTACCCAAAAGTCTCTCCACAAGTGCAAGAAAGGAATCTAGTTCCCAACATTTAACCCCTGTGGTACACCCTCTCAGGAGAAACCACAGAGAGACTTAAGAAACTGCTTTCCCCACACGGTGAAGTGAAGCCTTGGACTATCCCCTGCACTCAATTTTCTGCTCATGTTAGATACTAGAAGATCCACATCCATCTAACTCTCCTTTTTTTTTTGTTTTTTTTTTGGTTTTTTTTTAAGATAGAGGGTTTCTTCTAAAAATTGTCTGTCTTAACCCACTTGTCATCACTGGATATACTTAATTCAAAGAATCTACTCATACTGGACACATTGATCACCTTTACTTCCCACCCTGATCAAACCTCTTCCTGTCCAGAGTTCTATGGTCTATACATAGTGTTTTTCATTTATACTATTTAGTATATCCATATTCTGTGTACCAGTTATACTTGCACATATAATATTAAGTTTATTGTGCCTTAAAGATATTATTGACTACTGTTTACTATAGTCGGTGATATTCTACCTTCAACCCAAAATGCCTAACACAAAGGTAAAAAACACAAAAGACAAATTAAACATCTCACCCCCTGAAATAGGTAAAATCTCTGAAAAAAAAACATCTGCGAGAGACAGATCGAGATCCCCAAATACATTTGAAAAATCAGCCCATTGGTCAGATAGCTTTGAAAATCTAATGGACGAATCCTCACTCTTAGATAACCCTCAGAATGGTAGAAAACGGAAAGAGTTGGAAACTGAATCTTACTCTAGGTCCAGCCCCCCAGATCAAAGATCAATACCAAACCATTCTGATCTTAAAACCCCAACCGCCAGTCCATTGAGACAACGCGTGCGGGCAGATTCAAATCCAGAATTGAGACTAGATCTTGATAAGGACAAACCCCCCAACAAGGATTTCTTTTTAGAGATCTTTGGCAACTTTAGATCAGTCCTGGACAAAAGATTTGATGATCTAGAGGGAGCTATATCAGCCATGGCGATTAAAACTGAAAAAAACGAACTTGACATTAAATCTCTCAACGCCTCGGTCAAACAGGTCTCCAAGGAACAGAAAGCTTCTGATGAAAAAATTTTAGCAATGAAAATGAAACTGACCGATATTGAAGATAGAGACAGGAGACTGAATTTAAAATTCAGAGGGATCTCAGAGAACATCAAAACTGAGCAGATACAGCCACATATCAAAAAAATCATTAGATCAGCTTTACCCGATGTATCTGATCTCGAACTGACAATAGTGAGAGCCCACAGATTGATTAAACCCACTCACATAAAAGCAGACGTTCCTAGAGCTATAATAGTCAGGTTTCATTTCTACCACACTAAGGAACGATTCCTAAACTACCTAAAATCTCATAGGAACCTCCCCAAACCGTTTGAAAGAATCAAGATTCTCATAGACCTCTCAAAAGAGACCCTGAATCAAAGAAAAAACCTCGCTGAAATCACTGAGATACTACGCAAAAATGAAATCCTGTACAGATGGGGTTTCAATCCAGCTAAGGTTTTATTCACTTACAAAAGTAAATCTTACTCAATAGACAACGCCAAAGAGGGTATGAATACACTACGTCAACTAAATATTACCATTACTTAATCCATGTTTCATACAATATTAATGCTGTGGCTTTGCTGACCGTAACTGTAGCCCACATAGGAGGTTTATAGTTCTATTTAGACCCTCCGATTTGGGACATTATATTGTTATTGCTATAGCCATATCTAGGATAACTTACATCCTATAGTATACTAAGATTTCTTTATTCTAATTTCTGTACAAGTCTGATGCAACTGCTGTTCTGTTTTAAGACTTGAGATAACTGTTTTTTAGTTGTTTTATAAGACCTTTCGAAAAATTAACATGTTTGCTCCAAAACCCGATTCTACCACCCAACATTATATACTGAAAAGACATCATAATAAAATCCTTACTTCCCTGAGACTTCTCCAAACTCAAACCTGGACTCAACATGTCACTTAAACTAATGTCATACAATGTCAATGGCCTCAACTCACCTAAACGCAGATACCTGTTATGGAAACAAATCAAAGAATCAAACTCTGAGATAATATGTCTACAAGAGACAAGATTCTCCTCTACTAAACCACCTAGATTTGATAACAAAAATTTTCAACACTACTTTTACTCTTCAAACCAAAAAAAAAAGGCAGGTGTCGCCATTCTGGTAAAAAATTCTGTTACTTTTGAGGAAATCTTGACCCTTGCTGACCCCAATGGCAGATATCTAATTTTAATCTGTAAAATCAATAATGTAACTTTCACAATAGTTAATTTATACCTTCCTAATAAAAGTAATATTACCTTCTTAAATAGAACCATAAAACTTATAAATAAACACAAAAGAGGTGAGCTCATCATAGTTGGAGACTTCAATATTGTTCCAGACCCTATATTAGACTCCTCTACCAAATCTCGCTTCTTTACCCAACCTCTTAACCCATGGTTAAAACGTGCAGAATTGTATGACGTGTTCAGATGTCTCCACGCTAACTCTATCGAGTTTACCCACTTCTCAGGCAGATACAATTCATTCGCAAGAATTGATTTAGTTCTCTCCAATCTCTTCTCCCTCCATAAATTTACAAAGATCTCAATTGGCCCTAGGACATGGTCCGATCATTCTCCTCTCCTTTTTGAATTCTCTTACTCACCAACAAAATACTCTGAAAAAATCTGGAGAAATAACAGCTTCTTATATACTCACCCCCACTACAAAACGGAAATCGAAAACACCATTAAAAACTACTTTTTAGAGAATGACACTAAAGAGGTTTCCATTACTACCATATGGTCAGCATTTAAAGCAGTTTTAAGAGGGAAATTAATTCAACTTAACTCGCATCTAAATAAACAAAAACGAGAAAGGACTAAAAAATTATTAGATAAAATCCAAACTACAGAAAATTCCCAAATTAACAACCCCAGCAATGACACATTGGAAAATTTATTCAACCTTAGATCCGAACTCAGAACAGCCCTAGCCTCAGACTACGACAAAATGATTCAAAGATCCAAGACTAAATATTACCAATCCGACAATAAACCTACAAAATTTTTCGCATCTAGAATTAAAAACCTAAGGATAAAAAACAGAATTAGTGTAATCAAAGACTCAACCGGACAGAAGAAATACCACCCTAAAGAGATAACAAATATTTTCGCTAAGTATTACGAATCCCTATATAACCTCAAATCGGACCCAAATACACATTTGGCTTCCTCCCAAACTATCTTGAAATTTTTAGACTCCCTGAACTTACCCAAACTTTCAAACTCAAAAAATCGACGATCTAAACACACCCTACTCCTCCATTGAAGTATCCACATTACTCCTGAAGTTAAAAAACGACAAATCTCCTGGCCCAGATGGCCTACAAAATGAATTATATAAGTCTTATTCTTACCTAATATCCCCCTATCTAGTCCGATTGGCAAACCATACAGCATCACATGGCCAACTACCCTCAGAAATGCTGGAAGCAACAATAGTCGTGATTCCAAAGAACAAAGGAGACAACACAGACACAAAAAATTATAGACCCATCTCACTACTCAATAGCGATATAAAAATTATAGCTAAACTGATAGCTAATAGACTACAAAAACATATCAACGATCTTATCAAAACTGATCAGGTCGGATTCATTCCAAACAGAAATTCATCCGATGCCACTAGAAGAATTATTAATTTAATGTCCTATACCGAACTCTCAAAAAATCCAACTGTCTTCTTGGCTTTGGACGCCGAGAAGGCATTTGATAGGGTTAATTGGAAATTCCTCTTCCACACCCTCAATAAATTTGGCATTACAGGCAACATTTTTAACTCAATCTCTGCCATGTACCTTAATCCATCAGCAAAGATTTATGCCAACAATACCCTATCCCAAAAGATTACAATGTCCAATGGTACTAGACAGGGCTGCCCTCTATCTCCCCTTCTCTTTGCCCTTTCTATAGAACCCCTAGCAGAATCAATCAGACAAAATAAAGACATTAGAGGCATCAAGCTCAAATCACAAGAACACAAAATCACATTTTTGCAGATGACATATTATTATCCGTCACCACCCCCTTAAAATCACTCCACCACATCGTCTCCACTATTGAAGAATTCTCCAAAATATCCCACTATAAAATAAACACCAATAAATCTCAAGCTCTCAAATTCAATATAGACAACACTTTCCTAAAATACCTGGAAAATTTATTTCCATTTTCATGGGAAAAAGATAAAATTTCCTACCTAGGTATCTGCCTGACAAAACGGTTCAAAGAATTGATTACAGTTAATTTCACCAACCTACTCAACACCTTTCAAGAAGATATACATGCCTTATCCAAACTACACCTATCCTGGACAGGTAAAGTGGTGGCATTCAAAATGAAAATCTTTCCTAAATTCATTTATATGATCCGAGCCATCCCTCTACAGATCCCTAAATCTTGGTTTAACAAATTCCAAAAACAACTCAGAAAATTCCTTTGGAGTGGTGATAGATCCAGGATATCTAGTTTCACTACCGAAAGACATAAAAAAAGAGGAGGCCTTGGAATACCAAATCTCTACTACTATTATCTAGCTTCAATCATAAAACTATCCCAGAGCTGGCTCAAAGATAACAGAGATTCCTCCATCTGGTCATCCATTGAAAAAGACTTATCCAACACCACCTCTCTCCCGGCTCTAATTCTAGCACACCTCCATAAACCGACCAAAATCTCTACAGTCCCACCAACTACTCGAGCCACACTCTCAGCATGGGAATACTTATACAAAAAAATCAATCCTACAACTACAAGTTCTTCCCCTAAAAACATCCCTATTGAAACCCTAAAGCTTACTATTCCAGGTCTTGACTTATCCTCCTGGATGGAAAGAGAAATTCTCTATGTTAACACCCTATTCCCTGACGGTAGTTTAATACCTTTTAGGTCTCTAGAAGAACAATTTAATCTAACATGGAGAGACAGAACTGCCTGGAGATTAATAAACTCCTCCTCGGTTTCCTTGACCTCCCACTTTTCCTTCCCAAAACCCTTATCTGACCTATTCGACAACCCAAACAAATCTTTAATTTGGTCAACTAACAATATTTATAGACTTTTAAACGAAGATCTTGTATTTCAGAAACTATCTTACATTACCGCATGGGAGAATGAATTAAACTCAACTATAGACCTAGATAAACTAGCTTCGACAATAGAATTCTCCTACTCTAATACTCTCTGTGCCTCTATACAAGAATCATACTTTAAACTACTAGCTAGATGGTACTGGACTCCGTTAAAATTAAATCGTATTGACCATAAAATTTCCCCAAATTGCTGGAGAGAGTGCATGCAAACAGGGACACTCTCACATATCTTCTGGAAATGTCCAAAAATTGTGAGATTTTGGGTTGAAATCCAAGACCTTATATTTAAAACTACCAGTTTGAAGTTAACACTTACTCCCCAAATGGCTCTTCTCTCACTAGGAGTTACAGACCTTCCCCACAATATTAGATTTATCACCTCCCAGATTCTTTTAACAGCTAAAGTCCTCCTAGCCGCTAGATGGAAAACGACAACCATACCTACAACCTTGGAACTAATTGATAGGATATCCTCCCATTGCACATTCGAATTTAGCTACGCTATTAGAAACAATTCCTACAACAAATATTTCCGCAACTGGGAACCATGGATATTATCCCACTCCCTTAAACATCTTTACAGGACCATTGACGACACCACCACCACATCATAATTCTCACATTTTAAGAAACTTTAAATGTCTCTAGGGAAAAAGAAGGAAGGAAGGAAAGAAAGGGAAAATAACCCGGCTACCTCCCTACTTAAACGATTAATCGGGTACAATAATCTATTCTAAAGTACTCTTAAGTTATGTTCGTTATATTTGTCACGTTTAAGACATAAATTACTTACTTGTTAAAACTCAGATTGTATAAACATACAACTCACATTGTAACCTTATGATTATCCCAATGTTTCTGTTTGTCTATGTAATGTATAATATCCCTATGTATAATAACTTCCCTGTATAAACTACCCAATAAAAAATATTTGAGAAATCAATGTGACCAATGACCTTCTGACAACAAAACGTAATGGTGACCACTCTCTGCTTATTCTTCTTGACCTCTCTGCAGCTTTTGACACTGTTGACCACAATCTCCTACTCGCTATGCTGCATTCCTTCGGTATAAACGACAACACTCTCTCCTGGTTCTCTTCCTATCTTTCTTACCGCTCTTTCAGTGTATCATCCCCTGGCTCCCCTTCCTCTTGTCTTCCACTCACTATTGGAGTACCACAGGGTTCAGTCCTTGGCCCCTTTCTCTTCTCTCTCTACACAGCCCCTAATGGACAGACCAGATTTGCCTTCCAGTACCAACTTTATGCTGATGACACACAACTATACACTTCTTCCCATGACCTTACCCCCACTGTACTAAAGAACACCAATGACTGTTTAACTGCAGTTATCAACATCATGTGCGCTCTTTATCTGAAACTCAACCTTTCCAAAACGTCTTCCGATTCCACCCTCCACTAACCTCTATAAATCTGATATCTCCCTCTCAGTGTGCGGAATCATGATAACGCCTAGACAGCATGCTTGCTGTCGGGGTGATATGTTTGACACTGATGTCTCCTTCATCACCTGTATGCAATCTCATGCCCACTCTTGTCACTTGCGCCTATAAAACATCTCTATAATCCGCTTCTTTCCCACCATGAAATCAAGAAAAACCCTCACTGTGGTCGTGATCCACTCCCGCCTTGATTATTGTAATGCTCTATTAATTTACCTCCCCCTCACTAGAATTTCCCCTCTCCAGTCCATCCAGCAGCCAGGGTCACCTATCTGGCTAACTGTTACTCAGATGTTTCCGCTTTGTGCCAGTCATTGCACTGGCTGCCTTACACTATAGGATCCTATTCAAATTGCTTGTGCTTACCCACAAATCTCTTCACAGTGCAGCACCCCCTGCCTATCTACCCTCATCTCTATCACCCAACCTGTTCTCTTCACCCTGGAAGTGACTTTAGACTAAAATACAAATACAAACCTCCCACTCCTAGCTTCAAGACTGCACCAAATCTCTGGAATGCTCTACCCCAGGAAATTAGGACTATCCACAATTTACAAAGTTTTAGTCGCTTCCTAAAAACACATCTTTTTAGGGTGGCCTATCATGCCCCCTAATTGAAATAATTTAGGCACAGCCTATTCACTATTTCTCTGATCATAATTCTCTGTCAAAGTCCACCACACCCAAAAGAATTACAAAGAATTGTTGGTGGCCACTCATGCAGCTTCTATTTATTCCCATTTCCTCAAGATAGTTGGACCATCATTGTAAACAAGCACCTGTTCTCTGTGTTACCCCCACCTCATTGTTGATTGTAAGTTCTCACGAACAGGGTTGCCCTTATTTTTACTTTACTTTTTGTATTTTTTTTAACTGTTACTTATGACTGTTTGTACATGAACCTCTGAATTGTAAACTACTGCAGAATATGCTGGCACTATATAAACAAATTATTATTTTCATTATTTAAATAAATAATTAAAAAAAAATGTGTGGGCTTCTCCTTATTTTTGATTGCCAGCCAAGGTAAAACCCAGGCAGCTGGGGGCTGGGATTTGCAGCCGTTAGCCACCCCTGAATATGGCACATTCATCCACAGCGCCATTTTCAGGCACTTTATCTAGCACTTCCTGCATCCCTGGTGGTAGTAACATGCTGGATAATGAAGGGGTTAATGCAAGCTTTGTACTGTGAACTGGCACTAAGACCAAAATGCATGGTGTTCATGGTGTCAGGCCAATATTAGACCCAACCACCATGAATTTCTAGCAAACATAAAAAAACACCACACAGAGAAAAAATATTTCAATAGAAATAAAACACAAGACATTTAGGGACTCCATCTTTATTAACAAACAAAAAAAACCTCCCTACAACGTAATCTACAGTGAACATTCTCATTAGCTCTGTTACATCTCTGTGAGCACAGAGATGAGCAGGCATAAACTGATCACCCGGTCGTGTGAAAGGTTATCTAAGTTTATGCCTGAGCCACCTCAGGCATGAACTAAGATGACACCAGCATCACACGGTACCTGAAGCCCAGTGAGCCCAGGTGCCGAGTGATGCTGGGGTCATCTGAGTTCACGCCTGAGGTGCCTCTGATCGGAACTCAGAAAACCTTTCAAAAGCCCGGTCATTCAGTCTGTGCCTGCTCGTCTCTGTGAGCAGACGTGTGTCTGGGAACCAGGGCTGTTTTGTGTTTTATTTCTATTAAATAATTTTTCTGTGTTGTCTTTTTTTTTAATGTTCACTAGAAATTCATGGTGGACAGGCCTAATGTTGGCCTGACACCATGAATTTCGGGCTTAGCACCAGATGACAATACAAAGCTGGCATGAACCCCCTTTACTACCAAAGCGTGCCACTGCCACGAAGGCCGCTGGAAGAGGCAGGGTACAACGCCAGAAAATGGCACTTCCATGAATGCACCATTTTCAATATGCAGCGGGGGGCAGAAAGCTTGGGCCACCCTGCGCTGAGGATTCCAGCATCCAGTTGCCTGGCGTGGAACCAAAAATACAGCAAAGTCTCACATTGTTGTATTAACTATTTCATGAAATTCAAGAAATAAACTTCGGTCTGAGGCCCTGGCCTTTGGGGTAGATGGAAGAGGAGGAGAGGAACTAGAAAGGTCAGCTAATTGGAACGAGGCAGAAGGTCAAACCGGGTCGGTTTCAAGGCGAATCAGAGGGAAGAAGAAGGCACCTTGAGGAGGTCCTGAAAGAGGGCGCCCAACGAGAGAAGTCCGGCCCTAGAGAGAAAGGGAGATCCTCAGAGTGGAGCGACCAAACTCCAGAGGATACTCCAGGCCACCAAGGGAAGCCGGGCTTGAGGATCCGGCCAAAGTCCAGCTTTGCAGTCAGCACCCTTTCTATTGGAGCGGTCTGCCTGCTTCCTCACCAACGAGGGAGAGGGCTCCCGGTACTACCTACACGGAGCTACTGGGAATAGATCAATCCTAAGCGGGGAAGAACGGACACGGGCTAGTTAACGAAGGTACACCAAGGCTTCCACCATACCACCTGGGATCCACTTGCAGCACCCATTAAGCTACCTGTTCTTGTAACATCTGAATGCTCAACTGTGAATTTTGTTTGATGCTGCTACGAGTTGACAGTAAAGTACCCGGGAGTAAGTGAATTTGCTTCTGCCTGTGTTTTTCTGCATCAATCTGTTCCCATTCCAAGAAGGCTGCCCCGGAGGTCCAGCCCTGCCTGTAGGGGGCTTAGTCATCCTAGCCGCATTACCAGCTACCTCTGGCGGACTGTGGGGGTGCTGGTGACCTATCACCAGAAACTACAGGTGGCGTCACGAGAACTGTATATAGAATTCCCCTGTAAATGCGTCCCTTTTTGAAGTATCAAGCAGGACACGGGATCAGGGCCGCCACCAATCCCCGTGACACAGCAACGCTACCTCTGGTGCCTGATACCCGAGTATCCTAAAGCCTGGGCTCGACACTTCCCTATAGCTTTGGTTTTCAGCCAGGTAAAAATAGGCAGTTGTGGGTATGGGGCAGCCCATAGCTGCCTGCTGTACCTGGCTGGCATACAAAAATAAGGCAAAGCCCACATCACTTTTTATTATTATTTGAAAGAATAATTTTATAAAAAGAGCTCAAATGTGTTGTGGTTTTGGTGGTTTTTTTTGGACAAGGAGATGCAGATGAACACATTGAACACATTGCACTCAATGAATGCAGTTTTATGCCAAAATTGCACCAAAAAAGCATGAAATCTTCGGACAACTGGATATCCTTGAAGTTAATGAGCAGCCCCGGAAGTAGAAGCGGCAGGATGACGGGACTGTGGGGTGCCAGTAAGTATGATGATGATCTTTAATAACTAGATGCTTTATTTATACAGCTCCCCCACCTTCATCCATAACTTTAAAGTCCAAGTTCAGGGTTCGGACTCAAGTCCAGGTGACTCTGCCGAATTCGAACATCGGTGGGTTTGCCCATCACTACTCACCATCTACTAACATAAATTGACAGATCTCTTACTTTGCATGTGCATAAGAAGACACCTGTCAGCCTAGCTAAACAGGATATGGATATGTTGGGGGTACATACCTCTGTGATTAGTCATTCTAGCAATTTCCAGCACAAGTATATTTTCCGTTGAAGTGTAAAGCATGCACGCCTGAAATAACCGAACTGTTCTCTGATTCATGCTGCCTGTGGATCAGCCAGCATGAATCAGATGATGGTTTCCCTTTATGAAGCCGAACAGTGTAATAATATTCACTTATTTTGATGCACGGTCACATGACAAACCTCTGGCAGCAGATCATATTTTACTAAAAGACTGAGTGAACTGCTACTGAGGATGTGATTAGTGCCTTATCTAATAGGGAATTACTTAGTTTCCCGAAAAAACAACTATAAATATCAGAGGCGCCACGCTGAGGAACAAACAATGCTAATGACATTTGGCTCATGTTAGTAGAGAGACTCACAAGCGAATTTTCAACTTCCAACCGTTCATGCATTTCATTATAACCTTGTCACTATAAAAAACCCTGAGAACTTACATATTTTACATATTTTAGATTGTTTCTATCTTTTTTTAGCACTTGTGGAATAATACAGAAACATTATTCTATTCTAATTTCTTGTTGCATGTTACCCATTGTACTCTCCAAGTCCCAGTACTCTTTTTAGTTTAGAAAATATACACACCTGTTCCTTCTAGTACTTGTAGTAAAACATTATGGTTAGAGGTGAGCAGAACCATAGATGTTTGGATTCACCGGGTTCAGCCGTCCTTTTAAATAAAAGGTTCAGTTCAGGAAGTGAACTTGATCCAAACTTGACCCTGGACTCCGAACCCCATAAAAGTCACTGGGGACCCGAACTTCTGTGCTGAAAAATTGCTGTAAAATGGTCAAAATAAGGGCTAGAGGGTTGCAAAATGGGTGTAAGAGCATGCCAATTGCTCTGCATACAAATGCGGATAGGGAAATTATTTCAAGGCTTTCTGTTACCACGCAATTATTGCTACATTAGATGGAGGCCTGATGCTATCGCATTAGAAGGGCGGTGACATAATGATGGGGATGGGCTCTGTGGCACTGGGGTGGTGGCTATCTCTTACCCCTGTGCTGTCTTCTCCCCATTGTTTTCTCTCCTTTGAGCTGTCTTCCCCGTGGTCTCTCCAACCTGTGCTGTCTTCTCCCTTTATGTGCTTTGTCCTTTTAGCTGTCTGCCCACTGTGTGCTCTCCCCCTGTATGCTGTCTCTCCCACCTGTGCGCTCTTCTTCCCCGGTGTGTTATCTCTTCCCCCGTGGGCTCTCTCTCTCTCCCCTATGTGATGTCTCTCCCCTGTGTGCTAGCCCCTCCCCCTATGGTAAAAGTAAAATTAAAACAAAATATGTAAAAGGTAATATTTATTACAAAATGCTTTATTATTCATTCTATCAACATCAGGACAATAAAAGTACATTTTGTTATATTATCTAGCATCTAAGTCTCTCTCATGTATGTATGTATCATATATCTATCACCTATGTATCTATGTATCTCATATCTATGTAAAAAATCTATCATCTATGTTTCTATCTATCATCTATGTATCTTAGGCGGGCGTCACACACTACGATTTTGTGAGGGATCTCAATAACGATGTCAGTAGTGTGCGCTGGTGCTCAACATGTTAGTGAGGTGTCACATGTATAGATAACGTTCAGGACGCAGCAACCATGTTCCATGCAGGTATCGCTCACACAACCAGCGATTGATGCTTGTCAATGATGTGAATAGGAGAAATAGGTCAGGAGATCGGTTATGGCGGTGTCACACAGAACAATGCAGCAGATTGGATGATCTACATCGTCTGATATAGGGTCAGGTTCCCATATCTGTATATAACGATCTGACCACTTATCGCTAGTCGTTCATGCTGTCACACGCAACGATGTCGTAGGAGCGATGCCAAATCAGGCACTTTCCAGCGATATGTTTGCATATATCATAGCGTGTGACGCCCGCCTTATATCTATACATATATCTATCAACTATGTCTCTATTATCTATGTTGCTATGTATCATCTATCTATGTATCTCATATGCACTAGTACATCTGAATGACTTAGAATATCATCAAAAAGTTATTTATTTTAGTAATTCAATACATAAAATGAAATGCATATATTATATAGAAATTCAGTGAGGAAGTGAAAAACTCTAATGCCACCCAATAAGGTGGCATTAGAGGGGCAATCACCCCGAAATGCAGCGTCTGCAGTTCGGGATTCTGATCTGGCACAAATCCTAAGTCATATTAAAAGGCTTGTTAAAGAGTCGATTATGACTTCAAGGATTGCTACCTTTACTGGGTGGCATTAGAGTTTTTCACTTCCTCACTGAAGTGACAATTTGCATATTTCCCAGAGGAGCATTGCGGCTATAAGTTTCCTTATCAGCTTATCTGTCTCCTTATGTCGGGAGGCAGATTCCTCTTCATGAGGAGAATAGCTAGTCCCCCAGACCTATATTATATAGAGTCATTACTAACGGATTTATCCACTTCAAGTGTTTATTTCTGTAAATATTGATGATTATGGCTTACAGACAATGAAAACCCCTAGGTCATTATCTCAAAAAATTAAAGTAGGGAGGATGAAGGGTTAAAAACCATGCTGTCATATTCCATGAGACAGCAAAGCATGAATATAATATTGTTTGATTAGTCAACATGTTTCAGGGCTTCCAGAAACACCCTGAAACATAGCAATATGACATTGATTTTTTATATTCTAATTCATTGAGATGCACTAGTATCTATCATATACCTATGTCTCTATCTGTCTATCATCTATGTATAGGCCACGTTACACACACAGATATGTGACCAACATCTGAACAGATCTCTGGTTGCAGTGAAATCATGGACACATTGCTCCATTTTGTACACAGCCACAAAATGGAACAATGTGTCCATGATTTCACTGCAACTAGAGATCTGTTCAGATGTTGGTCACAGATATCTGTGTGTCTAACATGGCCTTAAGTGATATCTATCAACTATTGATGTATGGCGGCCGTCACACGCATCAATATCGGTAGTGATATTGCTAGCGATCATGTGCACGCGTGATCGCTAACAATATTGCTCACATCGCTGGTGAGCTGTCACACAGACAGACTCACCAGCGATGTGGACCACGAGATCGCTGGTAACTATGGTACACATCGGGTTACTAGGCGCCGCGCGGCGCTTAGTAACCCGACGTTTACCATAGATACCATCTCCCAGCATAGGCTCTGCCGCTGGGAGATGGATCATCGTGGTGTCACACACCACAATGAGGCAGATTGATCAAGCGTTTATCGCTTGATATGAGCTCCGGCTCACCAATCTGCGATGTAACGATCAAGCGATTTTACATTCTAAAATCGCTTGATTGCACGCAGCGATGCACAAACGATATCGCTTAAGCGATCAAAAAGCAGATCGCTTAACCCCTTTACGACTAATGACGAGTATACTCGTCATGAAAAGATGTCAGTTCCCGCATCATGACGAGTATACTCGTCATGGCTTTGAACTGTCACTGCTTCTAAACGAACAGTGACAGTTCAATTCTAAAAGCTGTCAGTGACAGCCAAGGGTTAGGGGAAGAGGTGTGGGGACCCTTGTTAACCCCTTCACCCACCCCCCCTCCCCAATCATACTTTATCTGCTGGCGGCTGCACTGCACCCGCCGACCATTATCTAATACTCCAGCGTCCCTGCTCCGTCCAGCTCCCCCCCCTGTGTGCTGTCCAGCGCCCCCTATGTCCACCCCCTCCCTGTGTGCTGTCCAGCCCCCCCTTAGTACAGTTCCCCCTGTGTTCGGCCGGCACCCCCTACCCCGATCCCCGCCAACCACCCGCCCTCCTCCTCAATATTATATCTGCCGGCGGGCTCATGCGCCCGCCGATCAAGTTGCAGGGCCCCCTCCCCCATGCTCGTACCCCCCCCCCACTCGTGCCCCGCTCCTACTGACCCCCCAGCCCCACTCACCTATTCCATCGGGCTGCCCGCACCGTCGGCCTCCGAGTCCTCTGCAGTCTCCGGTGTGGCTCCTCCTCTCCTCAGGGGCTCCTCCTCCTCATCGGTGGGTAAGTATGAATGAATGAATGAATGAATGAATAGATGGATGTGTGGATGGATGGATGGATGGGTGGATGGGTGGATGGATGGATGGGTGGATGGATGGGTGGATGGATGGTGAATGAATGGATGTGTGCGTGCGTGGATTTGTGCGTGGATGTGGATGTGCGCACGTGGATGTGTGCGTGCGTGGATTTCAGCATGCGTGGATGTCAGCGTGCGTGGATGTCAGCATACGTGCTTGGATGTGCGTGCGTGGATGTGTGCGTGGATGTGTGTGTGTGGATGTGCGTGTGTGGATGTCAGCGTGCGTGCGTGGATGTGTGCATGCGTGGATGCGTGCGTGGATGTGCATGCGTGGATGTGCATGTGTGAATGTGCGTACGTGGATGTGTGCGTGCGTGGATGTGCGTGCATGGATGTGTGTGCATGTGCGTGTGTGGATGTGCGTGCGTGGATGTCAGCGTGCGTGGATGTGTGCGTACGTGGATGTGTGCGTACGTGGATGTGCGTGGATGTGCGTGGACGTGTGCGTGGATGTCAGCATGCGTGTGCGGATGTGTGCATGCGTGGATGTCAGCGTGCGTGGATGTGCGTGCATGGATGTGCGTGCATGTGCGTGCTATGTGCGTGCGTGGATGTGCGTGCGTGTGTGGATCTGTGCGTGTGTGGATCTGTGCGTACGTGGATGTGTGCGTACGTGGATGTGCTTGGATGTGTGCATGGATTTCAGCATGCGTGTGTGGATGTGTGCATGCGTGGATGTCAGCGTGCGTGGATGTGCGTGCATGGATGTGCGTGCATGGATGTGCGTGCATGGATGTGCGTGGATGTGCGTGCTTGGATGTCGTGCGTGGTTGTGTGCGTGCGTGGATGATGGGTGCATAGGTGGATGGATGGGTGCAACAAGGGATCAAGTGTCCTCTTGTTGTAGTCTCTGGGATCATAGTCATGGTGCACTGTATAACAGATCATTGTCATACAGTGCACCATAACTCTGACCCCAAGACTGTAGGAAGAGGACACTTTATCCCTTGCTGTAGTCTCTGGATTGAGCAGAGGCAATCGAGCGTTGTGGGACCTTCGATGTGGACTACGTCGGAGTCAATCGAGCGTCGTGGGACCTTCGTTGTGGACTACGTCGGATCTTTATAATAAAGATGGAGTCCGAATTTTGTTTGTGTTTTTTTTCTCAAATAAAAAGAATTTTCTATGTGTGTATTTTCTGACTATTTACCAGAGATTCCTAATGGCGAGTCTAACATTGGCCCTATATTATGAATCTCGGGCTTAGTGCCAGCTGCCAATAAAAAGCTGGCATTAACCCCTTTATTACCCAGTTTGCCACTGGCACAAAGGGCAACTGGAAGAGCATGGGTACAGCGCCAGAAAATGGCACTTCAATGAATGCGCCATTTTCTGGGGCGGCTGCGGGCTGCAATTCGCAGCATGGGGGGCCCAGAACGCTTGGGTCTTTCCATGCTGAGGATTCCAGCCCCCAGCTGCCTAGTTGTACCTGGCTGGGCCAAAAATATGGCGGAGCCCTACGTCATTTTTTTTTCTAGAATTAGTTCTAGAAATATTAAAAAAATGGGCTTCGCTGTATTTTTGGTTGCAGCCAGGTACAACAAGGCAGCTGGGGGTTGCTGGCAGTCTGTAGCTGCTAAGTTGTACCTGGCTGGACCAAAAATATGGCGGAGCCCTACGTCATTTTTTTTTCTTCTAGAATTAGTTCGAGAAATTAAAAAAAAGGCCTTCGCTGTATTTTTTGTAGCCAGCCATGTACAACTTGGTAGCTGGCTAACTGGAATCCTCAGCGTGGAGAGACCCAAATGTGGGTCCCCCGCTCTGCAAATTTCAACCCACAGCCACCCAAGAAAATAGCGCATTCATTAGAGGCGGCATTTTCTGGTGCTGTACCCCAACTCTACCAGTTGCCCTTGTGCTGGTGGCACACGGGTTCTCCATATGCGACATGGTGTCCGCTAACAATTTCAATAGAAAATTAGCTCCAATTGTTAGCGGAAACCATGTCGGGTATGGAGAGACCCTCCCTGTGTGCCTGAACATTGGAGCTCCCCACAAGTGACCCCATTTTGGAAACTAGACCCCTAAGGAACGTATCTAGATGCATAGTGAGCACTTTGAACCCCCAGATACTTCACAAATTCATCAATAAAAATGAAAAAGCTTTTTTTTTTCCCACAAAACGTTTCTTTTTTCATTTTTACGGATCAATTTGTGAAGCACCTGGAGGTTCAAAGTCATCTAGATATAATCCTTTGGTAGTCTAGTTTCGAAAATGGGGTCACTTGTGGGGGAGCGCCAATGTTTAGGCACATAGGGGCTCTTTATATCCTACAAGGTGTCTGCTAACAATTCCAATTGTTAGTGGACACCATGTTGAGTATGGAGAGCCCCTGTGTGTCTCCACATTGGAGCTCCCCCATAAGTGACCCCATTTTGGAAACTCGACCCCCCAAGGAACGTATCTAGATGCATAGTGAGCACTTTGAACCCCCAGATGCTTCACAAATTCATCCATAAAAATGAAAAAGCACTTGTTTTTCCACAAAACGTTTCTTTTTTCATTTTTACGGATCAGTTTGTGAAGCACCTGGGGGTTCAAAGTGCTCACTATGCATCTAGATACGTTCCTTTGGGGGTCTAGTTTCCAAAATGGGGTGACTTGTGGGGGAGCTCTAATGTGGAGACACACAGGGACCCTCCAAACGCAACATGGTGTCCGCTAACAAATTGAGCTAATTTTCCATTCAAATTGTTAGCGGACACCATGTCGCGTTTGGAGGGTCCCAGTGTGTCTCCACATTGGAGCTCCCCCACAAGTGACCCCATTTTGGAAACTAGACCCCCTAAGGAACGTATCTAGATGCATAGTGAGCACTTTGAACCCCCAGATGCTTCACAAATTCATCCATAAAAATGAAAAAGCACTTTTTTTTTCCACAAAAAGTTTATTTTTTCATTTTTACGGATCAATTTGTGAAGCACCTGGGGGTTCAAAGTGCTCACTACGCATCTAGATACATTCCTTGGGGGGTCTAGTTTCCAAAATGGGGTCACTTATGGGGGAGCTCCAATGTGTTGACACACAGTGACCCTTCCAAAGCGACATGGTGTCCGCTAACAAATTGAGCTCATTTTCCATTCAAATTGTTAGCGGACACCATGTCGCGTTGGGAGGGTCCCCGTGTGTCAACACATTGGAGCTCCCCCATAAGTGACCCCATTTTGGAAGCTAGACCCCCCAAGGAACGTATCTAGATGCATAGTGAGCACTTTGAACCCCCAGGTGCTTCACAAATTGATCCGTAAAAATGAAAAAAGAAACTTTTTGTGGGAAAAAAAAAGTGCTTTTTCATTTTTATGGATGAATTTGTGAAGCATCTGGGGGTTCAAAGTGCTCACTATGCATCTAGATACGTTCCTTCGGGGGCCTAGTTTCCAAAATGGGGTCACTTGTGGGGGAGCTCTAATGTGGAGATACACAGGGACCCTCCAAACGCGACATGGTGTCCGCTAACAATTTGAATGGAAAATGAGCTCAAATTGTTAGCGGACACCATGTCGCGTTTGGAGGGTCCCTGTGTGTCTCCACATTGGAGCTCCCCCACAAGTGACCCCATTTTGGAAACTAGACCCCCAAAGGAACATATCTAGGTACATAGTGAGCACTTTGAACCCCCAGATGCTTCACAAATTCATCCATAAAAATAAAAATAAAACACTTTTTTTTCACAAAAAAATTATTTTTGCCTACATTTTTTTAGTGTCACATGGGCAAAGGGATAAAATACATCCCAAAATTTGTTGGGCAATTTCTCCTGAGTACACCGATACCTTATATGTGGTCATAAACCACTGTTTGGGCGCACGGCAGGGCTCAGAAGTGAAGGAGCGCCATTTCACTTTTTGAACGGAAAATTGGCTCTAAAATTCAAATTGCGCTCCTTCCCTTCTGACCCCTGCCGTGCACCCAAACAGTGGTTTATGACCACATATGAGGTATCGGTGTACTCATGAGAAATTGCCCAACAAATTTTAGGATGCATTTTATCCTGTTGCCCATGTGAAAATGAAAACATTGAGGCTAAAAGAACATTTTTGTTACAAAAATTAAAATGTCCATTTTTTCCTTCAACTTTATTTTAGTTCCTGTGAAGCACCTGAAGGGTTAATAATCTTCTTGAATATAGTTTTGAGTAGCTTGAGGGGTGCAGTTTTTGGAATGGTGTCACTTTTGGTTGTTTTCTGTCATGTACACCCCTCAAAGGGACTTCAAATGTGATGTGGTCACTAAAAAATTGGTTTTGTAAATTTTGCTGGAAAATGAAAATTGCTGAGGAACTTTGAACCCTTATAACGTGCTACCAAATTTTTTTTTTTTCTTCCAAAATTGTGCTGATGTGAAGTAGACATGTGGGAAATGTGATTTATTAACTATTTTGTGGCACATAATGCTCTGGTTTAGCAGAATAAAAATTAAAAATTTGAAAATTGCTAAATTTTCAAAATTATTGCCAAATTTTTTATTTTTTCACAAATAAACGCAAAAATTATCGACCTAAATTTAATACTAACATGAAGCCCAATATGTCACGAAAAAACAATCTCAGAATCGCTAAGGATCCGTTGAAGCGTTCCAGAGATATTACCTCATAAAGGAAGAGTGGTCAGAATTACAAAAAATGGTCTGGTCATTAAGCAGCAAAGTGACTCGGTCATTAAGGGGTTAAGCGATATCGTGCATTAAATTGAAGCGTGTGACGGCCGCCTATCTCATATCTATCTATCTATCTATCTATCTATGGGCCGCTTTACACACACAGATATCTGTGACCAACTTCTGAACAGATCTCTGGTTGCAGTGAAATCATGGACACATTGTTCCATTTGCACACAGCCACAAAATGGAACAATGTGTCCATGATTTCACTGCAACCAGAGATCTGCAAACAATATCTGCACAGATATCTGTGTGTGTGACGTGGCCCTATGGACCACACCCTGAGGTGGAAATATGGTGAAAAGCCGTCCCACCCGTCTTTAGCTGTTCAAAAAAAACCCGGCACTGTTAGAGACAATTTATCTCTCTCAGCATGTATACTGGAGCACTACATCCAGGTTTACATCACCGAGATTATCAATTTGGATGATACATATCTCTCCTCATGTACTTTACCTGGAATCATCTTACAATATCAAATATCTATTTATCACACTATCATCTATCTCTAAGGCGGCCGTCACACGGTTCAATTTAATGCACGATATCGCTTAAGCGATCTGCTTTTTGATCGCTTAAGCGATATCGTTTGTGCATTGCTGCGTGCAATCAAGCGATTTTACAATGTAAAATCGCTTGATCGTTACATCGCAGATTGGTGAGCCGGAGCTCATATCAAGCGATAAACGCTTGATCAATCTGCCTCATCGTGGTGTGTGACACCACGATGATCCATCTCCCAGCGGCTGAGCCTATGCTGGGAGATGGTATCTATGGTAAACGTCAGGTTACTAAGCGCCGCCGGCGCCTAGTAGCCTGATGTGTACCATAGTTACCAGCGACCTTGCTGCTCCACATCGCTGGTGAGTCTGTCTGTGTGACAGCTCACCAGCGATGTGAACGATATTGTTAGCGATCGCGCGTGCACACGCGATAGGCGGCCGTCACACGCTACGATATATGTAAAGATGTCGTTTGAAAGTGCCTGATTTGGCATCGCTCCTCCGACATCGTTGCGTGTGACAGGTCGATCTGACTAGCGATAAGTGGTCAGATCGTTAATCATAGATATGGGAAGCTGACCCCATATCAGATGATGTTGATCATCCAATCTGCTGCATGTTCTGTGTGACACCGCCATAACCGATCTCCTGACCGATTTCTCCTATTTACATCATTGACAAGCATCAATCGCTGGTTGTGTGTACCGATCTGTACATTGCAGAAAGCCGAGAAATGCCGGAAATTCTGAAATTTGGGCATTTAACCCCTGAACTACCAATGATTTTAGGCACCATGTCTCTAGGGAGGGTGGTCACTCCCTAGAGACATGGTGCCAACATATTTGCCACATATTAACGCTTTATTACCGGGGTTCATTACCGCATATGCAGCATCTGTGCTCATATGCCGCACAGATGCTGCATATGCAATTAAACCCCAAATAATATACAAAACTGCCCATCAGCTGGGTGTTTATTAATCACCTTGCACCGCTGACACAGAGGTACAAGATGATTACTTACTGTACCGGCAAAGCGGGACATTTAAACTCTGTGGCTTTTACAGCCGCACATCTTAAATTTCCCGACAAATGCTGCCCCGGTCCTTTAGTGTTTGATGCACGACAGTGTGCCTTCAGCCTCACAGGCAAAAAAGAGTCTTTTTAAAGGAAACACAAGATTGACAGGATACAGGAAAAAAGAACCTTCTTAGGGGAAACTGAAGGATTTGAGATTTACAGGTTACAGGTGTGAGGTAGCAACCGGGGAACCCGCTTGCATAACGACAAAACACGTGTTTATAAGTTTAACCAATGTCTACCCGTTTATTTTTCACATATAATAACATAACCCGGGTAGCATGTTTGCCACATTGCACATTGATTATAAACACTTTACATAAATACATCATACATTACATAGAACATTGCACATATACATTCACAATAACCCGGGACCTGTAACCACGATTCTCTCCCCATTGGAGCTCTAACACCTGCTCCCGGGGTAGCTACGGCCTCCGGCCTACTTACACATCTTACAGTACATTTATAATAAATACATTTTATATCTTCGACGATGACCCCTCCGGGTTCATAACAGGGATTGAGCAACCTGAGTACCGGGTATGCCATGTATCCCCAAGGGGCTCCTTCCTGGACGTATCTCCGCCTACGTCCCGGTCAGAGTCCACCTGGTTCAACCATGGTGTCCCCACTCTAGGAGCCCTTTTAACCCCTGCTTCTGACCTTCGTTACATACGCCTCAACGGGCCCTGTGGGTCCCAATGGCGGTACCTGCCGCCTGGCTTTAGTCACCCAGCTTGATGACATAACATTCCCCGTAGTCAGGATTCCTGCCTGACCGGGCCTTACATACCATGTGTGATCCATCATTCAAACGTCCATGGATCACATACGTTTCTTCCACACGCTCACAGCCCATCATCCATGGACTGTGGCTCCTCCATGGCCCATTACAGGGACTGGCAAACCATAGTACACGGGAACCTCATCCGTTACCTACTAGGAGCCCTATTACCCCTATGTCTGGCACCACAGGCACACCCACACCATTAGAGGTCGTGGTTGAGGGACGGGTACCCTCTGCAAGCAGCAGGGCAAGCCTCCCTCTCGTCCCACAGGGACGGAACGCCTCCAACATCATCCATACTGGCTGGGTCACTTTCTCCCCACATTATTATACAATGTTCTTACATCGGTCATCATCTTACATGCAGGGCAATTGCCTAAGCCCCTACATACTTCAACGGGTCCTTTACCGACTGCCTAGTCAGACCCAATAGCGGTTATGCCCGCCTGGCATTACTCACACACAGCTCACTCCGTTACACGGGAACCGCTGTCTTACCGGGCACGGATCCGGGTCTCGCTACCTGTGTCACGGGTCCACCAAGCGTCCCCCAAGGCTCCTTTCCCGGACGTGGTTCACCCCACGCCCGGACCAGTCTCCACCGGGTTCAGCCACGGCTTCCCCACCAGGTGCTATCACAACCGCGGACCTTGGCACCGGCCTGGAGCTAGCATGCTCCCTTCATTCACACAGAGCCTCTAGACTGCTCTGCACTTGGCTGGTCTCAGCTTCCATCTCCAGTCTCTGAATGAATCTCTCAGCATGAGTCTCAGCTTCCATCTGAATCTGAATCTGATGTCTGGCTGAGAAAGGATCTCTCAATCACTCAGCTGGCTGCCTCTTATCGTGCCAGCCACTCCCACATGGACACACCCCCTTAGCTGCCGGTAATCAGCCTTTCACACAGCTCAGGTTAACTCCCTGTGTTCCGGGTTGTCAGCACTCAGCCCTTATTCCTTAGGGACTCCTCGATCTCATCCCACTCTCACTGCCGCTCATTAGTAACATGAAACCTTGTGTTCACAGTTGGTTCACACAGCATTATCACAGTCAAACCGGCCAGTGTGCACAGGATCATACCTTGATCCTGCATGTGATGCGCCCCGGCCATGAGGATCATGCCGGCGGTGCCTCACACAGGCCAGAGTCTTTTTAGGGTAAACTAAAAGATTTGAGATTCAAACGTTGCAGGTCAAATAGAGCCTTTTTAGGGTAAACTGAAGGATTTGGAATTCACAGGTTACAGGCAAAAAAGTGCCTTTTTAGGGGAAACTGAAGGATTTGTGATTCACAGGTTACTCGCAAAAAAATACCTTTTTAGGGGAACTAAAGGATTTGTGATTCACAGGTTAACGGCAAAACAGAGACTTTTTAGGGTAAACTGAAGAATTTCAGAATCATAGGTTGCAGACCAAACAGAGCCTTTTTAAGTTAAACTGAAGGATTTGAGATTCACAGGTTATAGGCAAAAAAGTGCCTTTTTAGGAGAAACTGAAGGATTTCAGAATCACAGGTTACTGGCAAAAAAATGCCTTTTTAGGGGAAACTGAAGGATTTGTGATTCACAGGCTACAGGCAAAATAGAGTCTTTTTAGGGTAAACTAAATGATTTGAGATTCACAGGTTACTGGCAAAGAGGTGCCTTTTTACGGGAAACTGAAGAATTTGAGATTCACGATTACAGACCAAACAGAGCCTTTTTAAGTTAAACTGAAGGATTTGAGATTCACAGGTGTGAGGCACTGCCGCCATGATCCCCATGGCCGGGGCGCATCACATGCAGGATCAGGGTATGATCCTGTTCACACTGGCCGGTTTTCCTGTGATGATGCTGTGTGAACCTACCCGGAACACAAGGTGTTAAATGTGAGATTGACTGCTGTAGATGTGATACAATTATGAGCCTAATGAGCGGCTGTGAGTGGCTCCTGAGATCAATGGGGCCCTGAGAAAAGGAATAGGTGTTGATTGCTGACAGCCCAGGTGGGTGTGTCAGGTGGGTGTGTCCTGAGGAATAGCAGCCCAGCTGGATGAGTCAGTGTGAGAGTGGCAGGCACGATAAGATCCTGCCAGCTGAGTGTCTGAGAGATTCATTATCAGCCAGAGATCAGCCTGAGAGGATGGTGATCCATGAGCAGCCAGAGTGCAGAGCAGTCCAGTCCAGGGCTCTGTGTGGAATGAAGGGAGTATGCTAGCTCCATACCGGTGACCAGGTCCGGTGTTGTTACAGCTCCTGGAGTGGGGAAGCCGGGGCTGACACAGGTGGAGACTGGTCCGGGCGTGTGGTTGAGACATGTCCGGGAATAGAGACCTTGGTGGACCCGTGACCCAGACAGCGAGACCCGGATCTGTGCCCGGTAATAAAGCAGTTCTCGAATGCTTGTGTGAACTGTGCACCTGGTGCGTGAAATGTGCCAGGCGGGCATAGCCGCCCGAGGTCCGACTAGATAGTCAGTGAGGGACCTGTTTTAACCATATGTGTATGCTATGGCTTAGGTAGAAAGGCCATGTGCGGAGTCTGTGGGAGAGCCCCAGCTGGAGGGGATGATATTGGAGGCGTTCTGTCCCTGTGGGACGAGAGGGAGGCTTGCCCTGCTGCTTGCAGCAGGTACCTGTCCCTCAACCACGACCTCTAATGGTGTGGGTGTGCCTGTGGCCAGAGACAGGGGTCACAAAGGCTCCTAGAAGGGTAACCATGGCTGATCCGATAGGGTGCTACTCAGACGCAGGGTGCAGTCGTCAACCTGGAGACCTGCCATGAGATGGAGGTTTGGTGGCGACTGGTGGCCCGTACCGTGGTGAGTAGGCCATGGTGGCGCATGGTTAGCCCGGATTCTATGGTCCCTGTTATGGCCATGGAGGAGCCACAGTCCATGGATGTATTATGATCAGGGGCGTAACTACCGGCATAGCAGACGTAGCGGTCGCTTTGGGGCCCGGCCCTTGTGGGGGGCCCGGACCTAGCGCCGCTACGCTGCTATCCGGTCAGCTACAGGCCCCCAGTGTGTATATACAGGCCCCCCACTCCTCCTCTGCTGCACATGTCACCTGTAAAGGAATACATCATACTTACTTATCTCTGCCGGCTGCCGCCGCTCTGCACCGCGCTCCGTCTTCATCCAGCTTCTTCCTGGTTGTGACGTCATTTCCTGCGCCGGCGGTCACAACCAGGAAGAAGCTGGATGAAGACGGAGCGCGGTGCAGAGCGGCGGCGGCCGGCAGAGATAAGTAAGTATGATGTATTCCTTTACAGGTGACGTGTGCAGCAGAGGAGGAGTGGGGGACCTGTATATACACACTGGGGGCCTGTATATTCCCACTGGGGGCTGTATATACCCACTGGGGGCCTGTATATACCCACTGGGGGCCTGTATATACTCACTGGGGCCCTGTATATACTCACTGGGGCCCTGTATATACCCACTGGGGCCCTGAGTGTATATACCCATGGGGGCCTGTATATACCCACTGGGGGCCTGTATATACCCACTGGGGGCCTGTATATACTCACTGGGGCCCTGTATATACCCACTGGGGCCCTGACTGTATATACCCACTGGGGGCCTGTATATTCCCACTGGGGGCCTGTATATTCCCACTGGGGGCCTGTATATTCCCACTGGGGGCTGTATATACCACTGGGGCCTGTATATACCCACTGGGGGCCTGTATATACTCACTGGGGGCCTGTATATACCCACTGGGGAGGCTGCTGTATACCACTGGGGCTGCTGTATATACTGCTGGGGCCTGTATATACCACTGGGGAGGCTGCTGTATACCACTGGGGCTGCTGTATATACTGCTGGGTCCTGTATATACCACTGGGAAGGCTGCTGTATACCACTGGGGCTACTGTATATACTGCTGGGGCCTGTATATACCACTGGGGAGGTTGCTGTATACCACTGTGGCTGCTGTATATACTGCTGGGGCCTGTATATACCACTGGGGAGGCTGCTGTATACCACTGGGGCTACTGTATATACTGCTGGGGCCTGTATATACCACTGGGGAGGTTTCTGTATACCACTGGGGCTGCTGTATATACTGCTGGTGCCTGTATATACCACCGGGGAGGTTGCTGTATACCACTGGGGCTGCTGTATATACCACTGGGGAGGTTGCTGTATACCACTGGGGCTGCTGTATATACCACTGGAGAGGCTGCTGTATACCACTGGGGCTGCTGTATATACTGCTGGGGCCTGTATATACCACTGGGGAGGCTGCTGTATACCACTGGGGCTACTGTATATACTGCTGGGGCCTGTATATACCACTGGGGAGGTTGCTGTATACCACTGGGGCTGCTGTATATACTGCTGGGGCCTGTATATACCACTGGGGAGGTTGCTGTATACCACTGGGGCTACTGTATATACTGCTGGGGCCTGTATATACCACTGGGGAGGTTGCTGTATACCACTGGGGCTGCTGTATATACTGCTGGGGCCTGTATATACCACTGGGGAGGCTGCTGTATACCACTGGGGCTACTGTATATACTGCTGGGGCCTGTATATACCACTGGGGAGGTTGCTGTATACCACTGGGCTGCTGTTATATACTGCTGGGGCCTGTATATACCACTGGGGAGGTTGCTGTATACCACTGGGGCTGCTGTATATACCACTGGGGAGGTTGCTGTATACCACTGGGGCTGCTGTATATACCACTGGGGAGGCTGCTGTATACCACTGGGGCTGCTGTATATACTGCTGGGGCCTGTATATACCACTGGGGAGGCTGCTGTATACCACTGGGGCTACTGTATATACTGCTGGGGCCTGTATATACCACTGGGGAGGTTGCTGTATACCACTGGGGCTGCTGTATATACTGCTGGGGCCTGTATATACCACTGGGGAGGTTGCTGTATACCACTGGGGCTGCTGTATATACCACTGGGGAGGTTGCTGTATACCACTGTGGGCTGCTGTATATACCACTGGGGAGGCTGCTGTATACCACTGGGGCTGCTGTATATACCACTGGGGAGGCCTGTATACCACACTGCTGGGGGCTGTATACCTATGCTGGGGTCCACCCTCGGCTTATACACGAGTCAATATGTTTTCCCAGGTTTTGGGGGCAAAAGTAGGGGGGTCGGCTTATACACGAGTATATACGGTAAACTGGGTGGCGTCAGACTGTTAACACTGATTCGGTAAGGGGGTGTGTCTTGAAGGGGGCGTGTCATTGGGGGCGTGTCTTGGAGGGGGCCCCGTTCAAAAGTTTGCTATGGGGCCCTGCCAGTTCTAGTTACGCCCCTGATTATGATGGGCTGTGAGCGGGTGTGAGGATGCATGGGATACATGAATATTGTATGATGGATCACATGTGATATGTAAGGTCCGGGTCAGGCAGGAATCCTGACTGCGGGATATATATGGAGTCATCAGGCTGGGTGACTAAAACCAGGCGGCAGGTGGGACCCACAGGACCCGTTGAAGCGTATGTAGCGAGGGTCAGAAGCAGGGGTTAAAAAGGGCTCCTAGAGTGGGGACACCATGGTTGAACCAGGTGGACTCTGACCGGGACGTAGGTTGAGATGCGTCCAGGAAGGAGCCCTTGGGGATACATGACATACCCGGTACTCAGGTTGCTCAATCCCTGTTCTGAACCCGGAGGTGTCATCATTGATATATATATATAGGGTAAACTGATAAATGTATGTGTAAAGTGTATATAGGCCGTAGCCACAACGGGAGCTGTTAGTAGAGCTCCAATGGGGACAGAGAGATGGTTACAGGTCCCTGGTTACGATAAGACGTTATGTGCAATAAGTGTTATGTAATGTTATATGTAAATGTATGATGTGTTTATGTATGGTGTTTTTAATCAATGTGCAATGTGTCAAACATGCTACCCGGGTTATGTTATTAATATGTGAAAATAAACGGGTAGACATTGGTTAACTTATAAACACGTGTTGTTGTCTTTATGCAAGCGGGTTCCCCGGTGTTACCTCACACAGGTTATAGGCAAGAAAGTGCCTTTTTTAGGGGAAAATGAAGGATGTGATTCATGGGTTACAGGCCAAACAGAGCCTTTTTAGGGCAAACTAAAGGATTTGAGATTCACAGGTAAGGCTGGCTTGACATCACGGCAAGGTCCGGTCCGGGGCTGTCCGGGATGACCCAGACAGCCCCGGACCGGATCAGCACACAGAACCTGAGGGCCAAATGTGCCCTCCGGTCCTGTGTGCAGCCGGATGCTGCTAATTGCAGCCGCAGCTGCTGATTTTTCAAGACCACGGCGTGCCGCAGTCTTGAAAGAACAGCACCGTGCAGCCGCCAGTGTCCGCTTGCCAGATCCTCCCGGACCAGGGCAATCTGGCCCCATAGGCTCCCATGTTAGGGAGCGCTGGATTGCCCTGGATACGGGAGGATCCGGCAAAATCCAAGATTCGGCAAATGGGGAGATTTTTCTCCCTGGACAAAAAAATGATGCAAGCATCATTTTTGTGTCCGGAGTAAAAAATCCGAATTCCCCCGGAGTGTGCCGGAGTGATGAAACTGGATGGCAGAGAGCTGCCATCCGGCTCCATCCGGCACCATAGGTTTCTATGGGGCCAAAAAACGGTCCGGGGCTGTCTGGTTTACACCAGACAGCCCCGGATCAAAAAGATCTGTGATGTGAAGCCAGCCTTACAGGCCAAACAGAGCCTTCTTAGGGGAAACTGAAGGATTTGAAATTCACTGGTTTCAGGCTAAACACAGCCTTTTTGGAGGAATCTCAAGGACTTGAGATTCACAGGTTACAGGACAAACAGCCTTTTTAGGGAAAAAGGAAGGATTTGGTAATCCCTTCCTGTATGCAAAAAATGTGGCATTTGCAATGCATACAGGTTTAGGAAATACATATGTTCTCAGTACAAAATGGCTATGTCCTGATGAACACTCGTCCTCCTTTTCTAACTAAAAAGCGATGGAGTAGCTAGCTTTCTAATTGTGCAACACGGACAGAGCAACACGGAGCAGCAGCTGAACTGCCCCTAGCAATAACACTCTGAAAATGACGATGACGGCAAATTGCCACTTCTTATATCCCGAAAGACATGTGACTTTGACAGCCAATGAAACAAGCCAGCAAATGACACACACCCTTGTTTCTTCAACTTGTCGATGTTTTATGCGCCCTGATTGGCTGCAGACCAGGAACATCCACAGAAAAAATGTTCAGGAAAAAAATGGAGTCCGATGATACCCTGACCTCGGCACACCCCCTCAGGGCCGGGACGATGGGTAGGCGACCCTAGGCGATCGCCTAGGGCGCCATCTTGTGGAGGGCGCATTGCCCGCCCCCAGGAGGGCCCCGTGCTGACCGCCGGCGGCCGCGCCGGCCAGAGAGGAGGGAGGAGGGGACCCCTGTCCTGCAGCTCTGCCCGGTGCCCGCCCCTCCTCTCCTCCAACATGGCGCCTATGGAGCGCGGATCCGAGGAAACAGCTGAGTTCCTCGGACCCGATCTTAGTGTACTGAGCATGCTCAGTACACTAAAATCGCTCTGTGCCATAATATCACTTCTGCAATGTATATTCATACATTGCAGAAGTGATATCCTGTGAAATGAAAGGGTTAAAAATAAAAAAATCATTATCCTCACCTCTCCACGATCCAGCGATGCCTCCTGCGCTCGGCTCTGTGCTTCTAGGACCTGGCCTGACGTCACAGTTGAGTCACATGACCGGTTACCGCGGTAACCGGTCATGTGACTGTGACATCACGCCAGGTCCTGTTGATCAGAAGAAGCTGGAAGCAGCGCGGGTGTCGTGGAGAGGTGAGAATGAAGATTTTTTTTATTTTTTAAGCTCTGCAGAAGGAGCGCAAAGAGGGGCTGCAAAGAGGGGGCAAAGAGGGGAGCAAAGAGGGGCTGCAAAGGGGGCAAAGAGGGGACAAAGAGGGGAGCAAAGAGGGGGCAAAGAGGGGAGCAAAGAGGGGGCAAAGAGGGGCTGCAAAGAGGGGAGCAAAGAGGGGCTGCAAAGGGGGCAAAGAGGGGAGCAAAGAGGGGGCAAAGAGGGGAGCAAAGAGGGGGCAAAGAGGGGCTGCAAAGAGGGGGCAAAGAGGGGAGCAAAGAGGGGCTGCAAAGAGGGGAGCAAAGAGGGGCTGCAAAGGGGGCAAAGAGGGGGCAAAGAGGGGAGCAAAGAGGGGGCAAAGAGGGGCTGCAAAGAGGGGAGCAAAGAGGGGCTGCAAAGAGGGGAGCAAAGAGGGGGCAAAGAGGGGAGCAAAGAGGGGGCAAAGAGGGGAGCAAAGAGGGGGCAAAGAGGGGCTGCAAAGAGGGGAGCAAAGAGGGGCTGCAAAGAGGGGAGCAAAGAGGGGGCAAAGAGGGTCAAAGAGTCGGGCAAAGAGGGGCTGCAAAGAGGGGGCAAAGAGGGGCAGCAAAGAGGGGAGCAAAGAGGGGGCAAAGAGGGGCTGCAAAGAGGGGAGCAAAGAGGGGGCAAAGAGGGGGGAAAAGAGGGGAGCAAAGAGGGGCTGCAAAGAGGGGCTGCAAAGGGGGCAAAGAGGGGAGCAAAGAGGGGGCAAAGAGGGGGGCAAAGAGGGGGCAAAGAGGGGAGCAAAGAGGGGCTGCAAAGAGGGGAGCAAAGAGGGGGCAAAGAGGGGAGCAAAGAGGGGCTGCAAAGAGGGGGCAAAGAGGGGAGCAAAGAGGGGGCAAAGAGGGGAGGAAAGAGGGGAGCAAAGAGGGGAGCAAAGAGGGGCTGCAAAAGGGGGGCAAAGAGGGGAGCAAAGAGGGGGTCCAAAGAGGGGATGCAAAGAGGGGAGCAAAGAGGGGGTCCAAAGAGGGGCTGCAAAGAGGGGGGCAAAGAGGGTCTGCAAAGAGGGGGCAAAGAGGGGCTGCAAAAGGGGCTGCAAAGTGGGGGGACAGAGGGGACAAAGAGGGGAGACAGAGGGGTGACAGGAGGGGGACAAGGTGACAGGAGGAGCAGGGAGAGGATCCAAACTGATGCTGCAAAACATCGGGATCGGATGCCTATTTGGCATCCGATTGCAGTCATCAGTTTGGATCCGATGCTGTCTGAGGGGTGCTGCAAAATGTCTGATCCCCTCGGACAGCACAAAAACGCTGTGTGAAAGCAGCCTTATTTGGCACGGATCAGGTCGGATCCCATTCGGTCCGATTTGACCCGCTGTGCCAAAAATCGAAGCAGGCTGCGATTTTGGGCACAGCAAAAAATCGGCCAGAATCGGATCCGACAAAAATAGGATGCCAATAAGGCCAAATCCGATGTGATCCGTGCCCATAGGATAACATGGGGTCAAAATCTGATCCGTGGCTGTCCGTTTTACAACGGACAGCCACGGATCACAGAAAAACGCAGTGTGAAAGCAGCCTTACAGCAGACGCACGGTGACGGCGGCCGCGGTGAGTGTGCAAAGGCGTGCTTCCCCCCCCCGGCCCCCGCATACTGGGCCCTGTATACACCACTGGGTCTTGTATACACCACTAGTCCCTGTATACACCACCACTGGGCCCTTTATACACCACCACTGGGCCTGCTGTATATACTGCTGGGGCCTGTATATACCACTGGGGCTGCTGTATATACTGCTGGGGCCTGTATATACCACTGGGGCTGCTGTATAACCCCTGGGGCTGCTGTATAACCCCTGGGGCTGCTGTATTACCCCTGGGGCTGCTGTATAACCCCTGGGGCTGCTGTATTACCCCTGGGGATGCTGTATTACCCCTGGGGCTGCTGTATTACCACTGGGGCTGCTGTATTACCCCTGGGGCTGCTGTATAACCCCTGGGGCTGCTGTATTACCCCTGGGGCTGCTGTATAACCCCTGGGGCTCCTGTATTACCCCTGGGGCTCCTGTATTACCACTGGGGCTCCTGTATTACCACTGGGGCTGCTGTATTACCACTGGGGTCTGTATATACCACTGGAGAGGCTGCTGTATACCACTTTGCTGGGGGCTGTATACCTGTGCTGGGGTCCACCCTCGGCTTATACACGAGTCAATAGGTTTTCCCAGGTTTTGGGGGCAAAAGTAGGGGGGTCGGCTTATACACAGGTCGGGTTATACACGAGTATATACGGGTAGTAATCCTACAATGTCTGCTGGACATGGTATGAGGAGGTTTATGGCTCAGTCAGTACACACACCATACTTCATGGTAAGGGGAGGGTTTATGGCTCAGTACACACTCCATACTTCTTGTTATTAACCAGTTAATGCTCTCTTGTCCACCGCACTGCAGTTTCAAAAGAGGACAACAGCGAGACAAGCAGCAACATGGCATCAGAGAGTCCCTGACCTCGAAATAGAAGATCCTCAGATCCTGGTATTGTGACATAATATTAAGAATAATACTTTTTGCATTTATATTACACTATGAACTCCACAGCACTTTACATACATCATGAACACTGTCCCCATTGGGCTCACAATGTAAACAACCTATCAGTATGTCTCTGTAGTGTGGTTGGACGAACCTTTTATAGGTCCCTGTTAAATTAAATTTACTTTCAAAGTATGCTGACATTTTTATTCCCAGACATATTTCGGGGGGGGGGGGGCGCCGTTTGCCTTACCTGCCTAGGGCACCAAAATGCCTTGTCCCGGCACTGCACCCCCTCCTCCATCAAACACGTCTAGCCTGCTATGCTACATTTTGAGACAGTAGGATAAAAGCATTACTTAAATGTAGTAATGCTTTTTTTAATCAGATCACTCACCGAACAATTTTGCATTCACCAACCTTTTTAAAATTGCTCGGGTCTGCCAAACATGAACAAAATTGACCATGTTCGGTCGAACTTGAAATTAACAGACATGTTCGAGCAAAGTTTACTCATCTCTAGTTAATATTTGTTATAGTGGAAACTCATTTATACATTTTTTCGGTGAATCCATGCTATATCTTTTTATTAATATACCACCAGTTTAGAAGCTTGTCTTTTCTGTCACTGACACCACTGTGTTGAAACGGGTCATGATCCCTGTTGTTGCTGGGAGCTTTAACACTGGCATTGTAAAGTGCCCAGGAATAAGTATTTCAATATCTAGATAACAATTATGAATGAGGGCGGTCCCTCTCAAATGTATGGTTCAGGGCCTACTGAGGCTTCTTGATGACCATGTGAATATGGTGGTGGAGAAGGGCAAAGCCCAGAATACCAATGGGCATGTTATAGCTGGGATTGTAAAGTGCTGCTGACATCCCCACTATAATGATGTGACTTCAATATCCCCATTGACACTTCCACCTCAGCGGCCTCTAAACTTGTATCACTGACTACCTCTTTTGGCCTCACTCAACGGTCCTCTGCGGCCACTCACAAAGATGGTCATATGCTGGACCTTATCTTCACCTGCCTCTGTTCCCTTACTAACCTCTCTAACTCTCCCCCCCCCCCGTCTGACCACAACCTACTGACATTCTCTTCCTTTTCCTCTCCTAGTGCACAACCCCCACTCCAGAAACTCACTCATCCTCTTAGAAATCTCAAACACTTTAATTTACACTCATTCTCTGAGTCCCTTCTGGCTCTCACAGACATAGCTTCCTTACATGACACAGATGCTGCTGCCACTTTATATATCATCGCAATAACAGCAGCACTCAATTTAGCCACCCCCTCACGCACAGGAACACTCGCACAATCAACAGGCAACCCTGGCAGACCAGCCTGACCAAAGAATTGAGACAGGTTTCAGGAGTAGCTGAGTGGAGATGGAAGACATCCCGTTCTGCCAAGCACTTTGTCGCATACAAGCAGTTCCTTGCCAATTTCAAGTCCACAATCACTGGCGCAAAACAAACTTCTCATCTCTAATATCCTCCCTGTCTCACAACCCTAAACAGCTTTTCAACACTTTTAATTCTCTACTCTGTTCCCCAGCACCTCCTCCGTCTCCTCTCGTTTCTGCTGAAGACTTTGCCTCTTTTTTTAAGCAGAATATTGATAACATCAGAGAAAGCTTTGGCCTGCAGCCCCCAATCTCCTTCTCATAACTGCTTAGCCCTGTTCTTCCAAAACCAGCTTCTCTCCCATGACAGAAGATCAGCTCTCCTCTCTTTTGTCAAGATCACATCTCACCACTTGCACGCGTGACCTGCTCCCGTCCCGCCTCATCCCTAACCTCGTCACAGTCTTCATTCCGAACCTAACATATGTCTTCAACCTTTCACATACAAATGGTGTCTTCCCCTCATTCTTCATACATGACTCAATCACACCCATCCTCAAAAAGCCCTCCTTCAACGCATCCTCTGTGTCTAGCTATCGCCTGATATCACTTCTCCCTTATGCCTCAAAACGTCTGGAGCAGCATGTCTGTCTTGAACTGTCCTCCCACCTCTCCTCCTGCTCCCTCTTTGACCAGATGCAATTTGCTTCTGACTGCATCACTCAACTGAAACTGCCCTAACTAAAGTTACCAATGACCTACCAACCACCAAGAGCAAGTGACACTACTCTGTGCTCCTTCTCCTGGACCTGTGTTCTGCCTTTGACACTGTAGGCCATTCCCTCTTGGTACAGATTCTATCATCTCTTGGCATCACAGAATTGGCCCTATCCTGGATCTCGTCATATCTAACTCACCAGACATTGTCTCCTTCTCCCACATCACCTCCTTATCTCACCCCCTGTCGGTCGGTGTTCCCAAAGGCTCAGTTCTAGGACTCCTACTCTTCTCCATTTTCACCTTCAACCTGGATCAGCTCATAGAATCCCATGGTTTTCAGTAATAATAATTTTATTTCTATAGCGTCAACATATTCCGCAGCACTTTACAATTCAGAGGGGACATATACAGACAATTTGAGACAATACATTGTGACAAAAAATTAAAAAAACATGATGAGTGAGGTCCCTGCTCGTAAGCTTACAATCTATGAGTATCTATGCAGTTTCATTTCTACGCTCATGACACCCAGATCTACCTCTCTGTACCTGACATCACCTCCTTACCAACTAAAATCCTACAATTTCTGTCTGCTATTTCATCTTTCTTTTCTGCTCATATTCTAAAACTGAACATGGACAAATCAGAATTAATCATCTTTTCCACTTCTCACTCTACCCCTCCACCAGACCTATTCATCAAAGTCAATGGGGGTACTCAGGGGGCAGAGAGTGCACAGTGAGGCAGAGTGTGTACAGAGTGATGGGTCAGTGTAAAGGGGAGGGGTGAGTGAACTGGGGGGAGAGAGCACGCATAGGGGGTGACAGCTCAAAGGAGAGAGCACCCAAGGGGAGAAGACAGCACAGGGGGGAGAGAGACAGTACGCAGGGGGAGAACGCACAGGGTGAAGACAACTCAAAGGAGAGAGCCCATGAGGGGACACAACAACACGGAGTGGAGAAGACAGCACACAGGGAGAGCACATTGGGCAGAGAGAGACACTGCACATGGGAAAGACAGGTCAAAAGAGAGCACAGGGGGGAGAGAGACAGCTGCCATCCCCAGCATCACAGAGCCCACCCCCATGATGACATCCCCACCCTCCCGATATCATCAGGCCCCCATCTAGTGAATACTCAAATGTAGTGATGAGCGAGTATTGGAATATTTGTAATCGCTATATGTAATACTCATTTATTTGTCCTAATAGCGAGTAAAATGTTAATCAATTAGTGTTTGGCTCCACCCACACACATCCAGCCATAAAACAAGTATTTCCGGGATAGAGCGGGAGGGTGGTCATTTTTGAGTTTTCACTGCATAAAACACCTTTCTGTGCACCTTAGAGAGAGCCTATCACTCAATCTGCTCTCACTGGGTTGCCAGCTCCCTTTGTGTACTGATCGGAGCTGACAACACCAGCAAATACTGTACTATCTGTGCGAGTAGTAACAATTACACTAGCTCATCACTACTCAAATGGTAAAAATAATCAACACAAATAATCCAAACCCGAATATTTCACTATTCACATACCCCTATTCATTTCATATTCTTCCAACTCTCATGTCATGGGCGGGTGAGCCATAGATCATGTGATCCGTGCTTCCGCCCTCCTATGACGCCGGGTGGTGAAGCGGCCACCGTCAATAGGTGGCTTAGAATGACGCGTCTTAATGGGGCGGACACTAAGCACATGATTGGGCGATGGACACTTTTTAAACCCCTCCTATACACTTAGTGTCACGCCCCCTGACGAAGGAGACGCCGACATGCGCGTTGGGGCGCACGGCATGCAGGATTAAAGTGGATTTAACTGCCTGTCTGATACCAGGCAAAGATCTTTGTTATATATGTACAAGGAGAGGTAATTTTAGCTGTGGGTTCTGACTCCGTGGTTAAGTTTACATGTTACACAGCAGAGTGCCATATATTGTAATGGTCTACTCTCTATATCAGTGTTTCCCAACTCCAGTCCTCAAGGCACACCAACAGGTCATGTTTTCAGGATTTCCTTAGGATTGCAGTCTATATAATGAGGAGCCCTCCTTATCAGTGAGCACAATAGGTGTGTCCTGGTCAATCAGCATGCACAGGCAGAGATCTCTTGAATTGTAGACTTCTATAGAAATTTGCTGCATATAAGTAATCTATAGACTGTGCGGTAACTAGACATTTACTTATGTGGTTACTGCCATAATGAAGTGAAAATCTTTAGATAAAAATATTTGTAGCATTGTGCATGTACTACAAAGTGATTGCAGACCTGTTAGGTGAATCCACCAATTTTCCTGTATATGTCCCGACCTGTATTTGAGCACTATGCACCTTACCAGTTCTGAATAAAGATATTTTGCACATTTGTAAAATAAGTGGATCTTGTGTCGCAATTTTTCTTGTTTAAATTCAAACAAGTGAGAATGGTGATGAGCAAGTGTATTCGTTACTATTCGCTATTCACATGGATAGTACGCTATTCGCATTACTCGTTATATTGCAAGTATTTGTGTACTCACCTTGATATATTCGGATGTCCCGCCCTGCAGTTTGGGCACCTCATTGGCAGCCACTAAACATGCTGGACTTCTTAACAAATCACAGTAATGCCGCAGACATCTTGGTTGTGGCATTCCTGTGATTGGCTGGTCGCCCAGCATCATAGCATCTATTTAAGCCCTGCCACATCCATTTTGCACACATTGCATCCAGAGCCTGCGTTCTACAAGCATAGGGAGAGATCACAGAGCAGCCAGGGAGAGTGTTTAGGCCTCTTGATAACACAAAAGCCCTTTTCAGGGCTACCTGCAGTTTATACTAGGTCAGGGTAGAGTAGGGAGCGAGAGATACTTGAGGAGGGACGGTTTAAAGGAGTCGGTCACTAGCTGATGCATCCACTATGTTCCTGGAAAGGTTTTCCAGTCTGGAATGTAAATGTGTGTGGAAGCCAAAACAAGCAAGAGCAGATTCTGTCTTGGATAGCAGACAAGGCCTCTACGCATTTGTCAAGGAGCAACTAATCTTCGATGACCACACAGTCTACTATCGATACACAAAAGGCTGGCCCTTACAATCCTGAAGCTGGTTCTCCTTCCTCCCACCATTATCAGTCACAGGAGACATATGACCACAAGCTTGGCCACTCTGAGTGTCTGTTTGGTACATATCCTTTGGTTGGTTCTGATGATGTGTCCACTGATCTGACTTGGACCGTTGGCACACATAGTCATGACAGCAACACAGAGGACGATGGATATGTAGCACTGACATAGGCATCAAGGGGTCATGGTTTTCCCAGAGTGAGAACTGGGTCAACTGTTCCCAAGAGCACACCCGCTGTAGACAAGTCAGGACAAGGGGGCATTCAGCCGCTGTGTGGAATTTTTCTTCTGAAAGTCCTTCTAGAGAAAAACATTTTAGTCTGTAGCATCTGCCATACCAAGTTGAACAGAGACCAGGTCAAAGGCAACCTGAGCACCACCAGTATGCGAAAAAACATGGCAGCCAAGCACCCCAATAGGTGGGTAGAACACCAGGGTACCAAATCTGTGTCTGCGGGTCAAACCACTGCCATGTTGCCTGGGCTATGCCTTCAGAATCTACAGTTCAGGAAGCAGGTACTCATAACTCCTGCCCACAAGCTGCGGTTGCTCACACACAGCAAACAGCAACCACATCCACTTCCTTGTCCCAGAGAAGCGTCCAATTGTCCATGCCTAAGGCTGCGTTCACACATTTGCGTATTTTGCTGCGCTTTTTTGCGCATGCTTTTTGCCGTGTTTTTTGACTGCGCAAATAAGCGCAACAAAATACGCAGGGGCTTTCACACACTGCGCTTTCTTTACTCCAGAAAGCACAGTGATGTCACAGAGGGGAGGAAGAATCCTGCTTCCTCCTCCCCTCTGTGACAGCCCCATTAGATTTCACAGTGTATTAATACACACTGTGAAATCTAAATTAAACAAAAGCAAGTGAATGAAAAATAAAAAAGAATGAATACTTCACCTGTCCGACGCCTTTTCCCGCTGTTCGATCTCCGGTTCCAAGTGCCAGGACCTGTGGTGACGTCAGAGAGGCGTTCCCAGCGCTGATTGGCTGCTCGCTGTCATGTGATATGTATCACATGACCGCGAGTGCCCGGGAACGCCCCTCTGACGTCACCACAGGTCCTGTCAGAACACATCTCACTTGGAACCGGAGACCGGAACCGGGAAAAGGCGTCGGAGGGTAAGTATTTAATTCTTTTTTATTTTTCATACACTTGCCTCTGTTTAATTTAGATTTCACAGTGTATATTAATACACTGTGAAATCTAATGGGCGGCCACAGCTGTCACAGAGAGGAGGAGGAAGCAGGATTCTTCCTCCCCTCTGGGAGAATACGCAGGAGCAGCTACGTAAACAATTGACATATCAATTCTTTACGCAGCTGCGCTTTCTCCCTGAAAACGCACTGCATATTTTTGCGCAATGTCTGCACTGCAAAGTGAATTTCACATTCACTTTGCTAGCAGACAAAAGGCACATTGCGTATTTTGAAAAGAGCGCGTAAAAAAGCGCAGCAAAATATGCAATGTGTGAATGCAGCCTAAGAGCTTGGAAAGAAAGCGTAAATACACAGCCACGCAGCCACAGGCACAAATACTAAACTGACACGTTATCAAATTGCTAACTGTGGAGCTGTTGCCGTTTAGGCTTGTGGGAACACAGTCTTTCCGTGATCTCTTGGCTGTGGCTGCCCCACACTACAGTGTTCCCAGCCACCACTATTTTGCCTGGTGTGCCGTCCCTGCGTTACACAAGCATGTGTTAAACAATCTGAACCGTGGTCTTACCAATGCCGTAACTGGGAAGGTCCACCTAACAACAGATACCTGGACATGTTGTTGTGGACAGGGATGATATAATTCTGACACAGCACACTCGGAGAATCTGGTGGAGTGTGGGGCAAAGGCGCAAACTGGAACATCACACATCCTACCCATGCCAAGAATAGCGAGCCCAACTTCTGGCAGGGTTTCCGCCTCTTCATATTCCACTTCCTCTCTCCCCTCCTCCTCTGCAGAATTACCTTACCCATCACTGCCAAGCTGGGACCTGTGCAGCAGCACAGCAGCAAATCAGCAATATGCTCTGCTGAAGCTGATCTGTGTAGGTCAGAAACCACACACTTTAGCAGAGTTGTGGCAAGCTTTAAAACAACAGACCAATCAATGGCTCTCCCTGCTGCACCTCCAACCCAGTCTGGTCATCTGCGATAATGGGTGTAACCTGGTCGCAGCTTTACAGGTCAGCAAGATGGTTCACGTGCCATGCACAGCTCACATGCTAAACCTAGTTGTTCAGAAATTTCCGAAAACTTACCCTGACTTGACGTACCTACCTGAGAAGGTGCGCCATATTAGCGTCCTTTTCCACCATTCCTTTACCGCTTTTGCAGCACTGCAAAAGCGTTTGAATTTGCCAAGTCATTGACTCATTTGCGACCTGTCCACACGGTGGAATTCAACCTATCATATGTTAGCGAGGATTAGTGAGAAGCAGAGGGTAGTAGCTTCAACATGCCAGTCAGACTGTCAGCCACCACACATAACAGTTGTCGAATAGGTGTGGATTGCTGACATTTGTAAGATTCTTGAGAACTTTGAGTACTGCACCAACCTTGTGAGTGGTAATCAGGCTATTATCAGCGTAAAGACGCTGCTGTGTCTTTTGAAACAGTTACTGCATAATCTCAAAGAGGAAGCTTTGAGTGCCCAGTATGTTGGTATGGAGCCAGATTTCCCAATGGGTGTTACTACCCAGCCAATTTTCTGAATCAACATTGGGTGATGAAGAGGAAGATGAAGAGGGAGAGGACTTGTTTTTCTGTGCTACAGAGGGGACTCGTAATGCTACAGAGGGGATACCCTACCCAAGCATCATTTCTGCCCAGCCTGATTGGGCTGGAGAGGAGGAGGTGGAGGAGGCAAGTCAGTGTGAGGAGAGGATGGGTACTGTTCATTTTGTTGGGGACACAGGTTTGCCTTTTTGCAGCTTGGCCCACATGGCATAATTTGTGTGTATGTGTCTGTGGCAAGACCCTTGTGTGATACATGTTTTATCCAACAATCTATACTGGTTGGCCACCTTTCTCAATCCACGGTACAAGGAGAAATTTCCTTCTCTCCTTTTGGAGTCACCAAACAGTTTTACAATGGAATCTTTCAAGAGGGCTGTTGTAGATCAGTTGCTGAAAACATCACCGTCAGACAATACTGGTGGAAGAGGCTCCAGCTCTTTTTAACACCAAGGGATAATGGGAAGAGACAAGATCACAAGGCCCAACAGAGGTGGGGGTAAAATGTGCACAAATTGGGCAATTTTTAATAAACCAGCCCAACAGCAATGGCCATTTGTGCCTGTAATGATGCCAAAGAGGGAGAAGTTGCAGAACATGGTCAAGGGGTACTTAAATGACCATGCGTGCATCTTTTCTGATGCTTCAATTCCCTTTAATTATTGGGTGTCGAAGCTGAACACTTGACCTGACCTCTTCTTATATGCTTTGGAGATGCTGGCCTGCCCAGCTACTAGTGTGATGACGTTTTCAGTTCTACTGAGTCAATCAATACTGATAGGCCCATACGCCTCTCCACAGAAAATGCAGACAGACTTATTCTGATTAAATTCAACAAGGACCAACTGCGGTTTATGTGTCCCCATGAGCAATGTATGACTTGTATTACAGTTTGGAGTCTGTGGTTACCATACTCTTGTACAGCGGTTTGTAATTTTTTTATGTTAAATTTCTAAATAAAGAATTATTAAAAAAAAAAAAAAATTAACAAGGACTGGGTATCTCCTCAATTTGTAATCCCTCCAGATGACAGCAAGCCAACCTAAATTCACCAAAAATGCTGATTCATGCTACTGCTGTTAACGTCAACCCCTTCCCATAAAAACCCGTTTCCTTCCTTCGTCAACTATGACTCAGCCCATGGGGTTAATTTTTACAAACTCTATGGCATTGTGCAGTGGATAAACTAGGACACTATGCCTACTCCAACCTAACTAGTATTTGTGATTGGAGGCCTTTGGGATGGTGGATTCCTGCGTCAACCATGACTCAGCCTATAGGGCTAATTTTTATAAACCCTATGCACATTGTGTCAGTGGACAAATCTTGAATGTACAGTGGTCCTACCAAACTAATATTTATCATTGGAAGCCCTTGACACAGGTTGTCCCACATTGTGACTGAGATAGGGGATACATATTCAATCGAAATCTACAGTCAGTCACCCTATCTACTAAGAATACATTGCTTGGTTGAGCAACATTGTGACTGAGTTGGGGGATACATATTCAACACAAATATACAGTCAGTCCTCCTATCTGGCAAAAAAACATTGCTGGGTTGTACAAAATTGCCGCATGTGATGGTACCTTGAGATAAGGATACATATTCAATGAAATTTACACTCAAGGTTGATGACCGAATGATGAGCCTCTGAAAACTTAAATTGAGGGCCACAACTACTACAGTAGTCCATCGTAGATAATGTTTGTCAAGGGAAGCCCTTGTCATGGTATCTTAATGCATCCATTATTCAGACCCCAGGAGTAACTTTTGAATAAATGATGCACATTCTGCACTTGACCAAGTAGTAGAGTATGAAGAAGTCTTCTCTTCCAATATAATCTGGGGAATATTGTCAATCACAATCTCTCAGCCATTTGGAAAAGCTTCTCCAACCCATCCTGGAAAGGGGCACCATATATCCTTTGTTCATTGAATTGCACAAGAGATATCATTGAGATCGTCATCCAGTTGACTAGCGTGGTTTTATTTTTCCGGTTCACAGAGTTCAGCTTAACCTGAGGATCGCAGTCCGCACTCACTGCTACCTTCTAGTACTCCATGTCTCTGCCTTAAATGAGTTAAAGTGATCCTAAACCCAGAAACTGACCCCCCCCCGTATCTTTAGACCTGTCCCTGCACCCCCTCTTATCATTTCTAGCCATCCCTTTTGCAGAAAAAATCACTTTTGTAAAGTAGAGAAAAAGTTATATTACTTTGTCCTGTGTGAGTTCTCTGTTTCTGAGCAAGCCGCAATGGGCGGGGCCTGTGTGCTGCTGCCTTGTAATTATGCACGCCCCTCTCTGCTTCTAAGAGCCTGGCCGCGTCATGAAAGGGGCGGGGCTAATACGCGTCATGCCTGAGCCCCGCTCCCTTTCATGACGCGGCCAGGCTCTTAGAAGCAGAGAGGGGCGTGCTTAATTACAAGGCAGCAGCACACAGGCCACGCCTATATGCGGCTTGTTAGAAACAGAGAACGCACACAGGACAAAGTAATATAACTTTTTCTTTTCTTTACAAAAGCGATTTTTTTCTGCAAAAGGGATGGCTAGAAATGATAAGAGGGGGTGCAGGGACAGGTCTAAAGATGCGGGGGGGGGTCAGTTTCTGGGTTTAGGATCACTTTAAATAATAGAGTGAGGGCCATATAATATGAACAATTCAGGGCACTCTGAAATGTACACAAAAGGGACCTCCAAAATGTATAGAGGAGGGCACTTCCAAAGGTATGTTACAGGGTTACATGAGGGCTCTCACTATACTCTGGTTTCCTGCCTACTGCAGGCCCTCTGAACATTTCAAATTTAGTGCCACTGAATACATCGAGGAGGAGGAGAAGGAGGCGGGTCAAGCCCAATACTACAAGGGCACATTGTAAACTGCTATGGAATAGGTACATTACAGGGCCATGTCTGGGCCCTCACCAAACTCAGGTTTCCTGCCTACTGCAGGCCTTCTGAACATTTGAATGTAGGGTCGCAGAAACATGACGATGGAGGTGTAGGAGGAGGGTAAAGCCAAACACTACAATGGGCACATTGTAAACTGGTATAGACCATGTATTCCACAATCTGAGCGTCAATGAGAGAGGGACCACCCACATGTATAAGTAAGAGCAGTCCCTACAAAATGCATGTTACAGGGCCACCTGAAGTCTCTCAGGTCAAAGATCAACATACCTACTGGCACGTTCTGGCTGGCCTTGTAAAGTGCTGGGGAATAGCTAACTAAAAATTACGTATGACAGAGGGACCTACAAAATGTAATCAAGGCCCTCCCAATTGTAAAATGTGAAAAAAAAAGTCGCAGCACTATGTGTGAACAAACGCTAAAAGCAATATTTTTTTGTTTCTCTGGTTTAGTTAGCCTTATATAAAGCGATTAGGCAGGAAAAACTGTTTCTTACAGGGAACCTGTCAGCTAGTTTATGCCTCCCCAGCTATCATGTCTGTACCTGCAGCTTTATAATACTATTCTAATTATCCCTGTCTGAGCTCATAGTGTAATGTGAAAGGTGAAAAAAAGCATTTATACACTTACATTTTCTTATGTAAATGAGGCACAGTCTACATCATGGACACTGTGGTCTATCTGGCAGGTTAATAGTTAACATTTAAGCCTTATGTTAGAACATGTTGGGAGACCTGATGTAATGTCATAACCATGTGACTACAATAGGCGGAGCTAAGTCCCCCTAGGACATAATGTTTGCTCACTTAGCTCCACCCACTATGATCACATGATCGTTACATCACACAGGTCATTTAGCCATGCAAGTTAACAGTGAGATAACTATTATCCTGCCAGTCTCCCTCCTCCAAGGTGTAGACTGAAATGTAAGTGTATAAATGCTTTTTTTCACCTTTACCATTACACTATGAGCTCAGACAGGGATGATTAGAATAGTACTATGAAGCTGCAGGGACAGATAGTGATAGCTGGAGGGGCATAAACCACCTGACAGGTTCCCTTTAACCTTTTTGGCCTGTTAAATGCAATTTAGGTTAGGTTTGGTAGTTGCTCTTGTGTATCTGTAAAAGTGTCATAATCCTGCGACAAAGCTATTCCCACAAACCATATCTGAGTCAGAAATGTATGCAGGCATGTTCTCCAGGCCCTTCCCATTCAGTTTCATCACTTTCCCATCCATTTCAGCCTTTTCCTCTGGCCCCCAGATCCCAATGTAGGGTCCAGCAGAAAATTACTCGCATTTCCGATTGACTTACTTTGTACTCGCTATTCAGAACGAATTTGTGATTTTTACAAAGTACTCATTACGAGTATAGTGATTGCGAATATTACGGTACTCGCTCATCACTGAGACCTTTCGCTTGGGAATCAATGTAATAAAACTGAGCCCTTAAGGAACGTGAGAATAGGTTGTTATTTGTAGTATACAGGAAGAAAAAAATTTTAACACCACAAGCAAAACAGCAACACGACAAGAATCTGAATAATCATGTGCTAAATAGTTGTAAGTCAAATTTATGTATGAGATAGCCAAGATGATTGTGAGCGTATTGTCATGCTCAAAACTGTGCATGGTGAGACATAGAGTCTGAATATCAAAAGTACAGAACATGTTACCCTATTGCTTGTTACTGTATGTGTTAAGTAATGGCGGGGATTCGGACCCGTTTCAATACAGTGGTGTCACTGACATGAATAACGAGCTTGCACACCGGTGGTATATTAATAACAAGATTTATTATGACAAACTTCCCCCTGTTTTTATGGGGAGGAAAAGAGAATTAAACTTCTGAAGTGTAACAGTAAATGGACTAAACAGTAAACCTAACCCCAGCAACTCTTATACAAAAAGAAATCTATGTGTCCGCTCCGAACTGTCCTCTCACCTCTCCTCGTGCTCCCACTTCGACCGCCTACAGCCCTGACCAAAGTCACCAATGACCTACTGACCACCAAGAACAAACACCACTACTCCATCCTCCTCCTCCTTGACCTGTATGCTGCCTTCGACACGGTTGACCACTCCCTTCTTCTCCAGATCCTGGAATCCCTCGGCATCACCCACCTTGCCCTCTCCTGGATCTCCTCATACCTAGCGGACCGGACCTTCAGCGTCTCCCACTCCCACACCTCCTCCTCACCCTACCCCCTTTCTGTTGGAGTCCTCCAAGGTTCGGTCCTGGGACCCCTACTTTTCTCCATATACACTCTCGGCCTAGGGCAACTCATTGAGTCCTACGACCTCCAGTACCACCTCTACGACGACGACACCCAAATCTACCTGTCTGGCCCTGACATCACCTCCCTACTCTCCAAAATCCCACAATGCCTTTCTGCCATCTCATCCTTCTTCTCTGCTCGCTTCCTTAAACTCAACATGGACAAAACTGAATTCATAGTCTTCCCCCCAAGAAATTCCACCCCACCCCCCAACCTATCCATCTGCATCAATGACTGCGCCCTCTCCCCAGTCCCCCAAGCCAAGTGCCTCGGGGTAATCCTTGACTCCTCCCTATCCTTCAAGCCCCACATCGAGGCCCTCACCACATCCCTCCGGCTCCAGCTCAAGAACATCTCGCGGATCCACTCCTTCCTCACCCACGACTCCACTAAAACACTCATTCATGCTCTTATCATCTCCTGCCTTGACTACTGCAACCTTCTTCTCAATGGCCTCCCGGCTAACTCCCTCACACCTCTCCAGTCTATCCTCAATTCCGCTGCCCGATTAATCTACCTGTCCTCCCGCTACTCCCCTGTCTCCCCCCTCTGCCAAGCCCTTCACTGGCTCCCCGCCTCCAAGAGATCCCAATTCAAAACACTAACCATGGCGTACAAAGCCATACACAACCATACATCTCCGACCTGGTCTCCTGATACCTACCCTCACGCAACCTCCGCTCCTCCCAAGAACTCCTCTTCTGCTCCCTTCTCATCACCTCTTCGCACAACCGAGTACAGGACTTCTCCCGGGCATCTGCCTTATTCTTGAACTCCCTGCCCGAACACGTCAGACACTCGCCTACCCTGAGAAGCTTCAAGTGTCACCTGAAGACTGTCACTCACCTATTCCGTCAAGCCTACAACCTGCCATGAGACCCAGGCGACCGCCCCATACCTGACATTCCCCCATCCTACTGTATCCCAACCCGCCCCTCGTAGACTGTGAGCCCTCGTGGACAGGGTCCTCGCCCCTCCTGTACCTGTACGTCCTGATCGCCTAGATTTAGTGTACTTGTTCTTGTCTCCCTTATCCTCATGTAAAGCGCCATGGAACCTAATGGCGCTATATAAATAAATAATAATAATAATAATGTTTTTCTCTTTCCCTACCAATAGAACTCCCACATATCCCTGGTCCCAGTGAGAGAGTGTGTAACCTTGGGCCAACAATGCTAACCCCCGACACATGTGATCAGACCTAAACAGGACTACTTCCTACAGAGAAGCTGTGGCATGTGACCTTTCTCCTGGTTCACAATCTTAACACTACCCCAACCAATGAACTCTCCGGTATCCCAGTGTAACTTATGTCACCTGTGCAGCAAGGCCAATTAAAAATCAAGTTCACATAACAACTATAACGTTTAAAAAAACTGTATTTCATTCTCAACCACAGGATAAACATATGCTGAGACGCAAGTACCATGCAAATAAGATCAAGTTTTGTTGTGCAAAAACTTAAAAACAAGATTGTGAGGAGAAATACAGGGAAATCTTATCCACAACTGGGAGGCTCAGTCCCACATAATACAAGTGTATTTTAAATGTAACAATAAAGTATGTCTAAGAAATCCGTGCAAGAGTCCAAAATATAATGCATAGAATAGTCACCTCAAGCTAGGGTAACACTATTGTGGCGCCCCTGCGTACAGGTGGCCACAGAAGGGTACTGCAGCCAGGCAGGTAGGACGACAGTAAACACTACACCCTCACAGCCCACATCCCCACGCATAGAAGGGGTTACATCCAGCTCTGAGGTTAGACACTATATGAGACCAGAGGAGTGGTGGATGAGGAGTGGGTTGGGCACACCAGAGGTCAGGTGACTGACAGTATATAGAGAGGGGGAGGAGTGAAGGAAGAGAGTAGGCTGAAGTAGCTGAGATGTAAAGGTTGAAAGACAACACACGTCCTGGAAGAGCCTAGCAGAGGAGCGCAGACCCGTACTGAGCCAGTGTGAGCCAGATGGGGGGGAAAGCCCGTCCGATGCCGAGACCACCAGGAGTGTGAGAGAACAGAGAGGGACGGTGTACCCGTGCCCTAGACAGCAGCTGAAGCAACCTGTGGCAGGTGGAGAAGCCCTCCTAGATATTGGAAGGAGCACGAGGAAGGAGCCTGGCAGAGCCTCATGCTAGAGGACTGTTGCAGGCTGGGCTAAAGCAGAGTGTCAGCTCTGAAGGGGACCGACGATTTACCCGGTATCCCAAGATTCACTGACGGGGAGCTTCAGTTTCAAGCTGGAGTTCCTAACCCTAAAGACAGGCAGCTAAGTGACAGATTAGGACTCACAGAAGCCCGAGTCACCGCTATACTGTCGAGTGTCACACAACCCATGAGGAAAGAGAAGTAAAAGCCCGGAAAGGTACACTTAAAGACTGTGTGAGGGGTCACAAGGAGAGAGGAGCCTGGCTGCAGGAGAGAAGGGAACCCGGAAAGGGAGAATGCAACCGAATGTTAAGAGCTGTGTAAAGAACTGCAGATAACTTGTAAGCTGACTGAAAGAACTGAGTAAAGCCTTGGAAACCCTGCATTGCCTCTCTTGCCTGCTTCCATCTGCAGACCCTTTCTCCCATACAGGCTGCACCAAGAAGACCTCAACCTGCAGAGCCACAGCCTGTCAGCACCAACGCTGAGGAGAGATCCCTGCAGTGTCTGCAAGTAAGTGTGCTCCAACAACACACACACACACCAACAGACTTAACCCTTACTGCCCCGGGGGATACAGTTCTCCCCACTAGAACTATACCATCCCCGCTGCCATTCCATCACCCCCGGAGGTTCTGCAGCAGCGGCGGCCCCATCACTGGCCGCACCAAGTGGGTGGCGTCACCCGTGACAAATCCCTTGTAAATATTCCCCTTTTATTGTGCTGAGCCAGGGACACGGTCCGGACCAGGCCACCAGTGACATCCCCAGCAGCAGATCGGTCCGGTACCGAGTACCCCCCGTCCCTTGGGGCTCCACAACCTGGCGTCACGAACAGGATCTACCCGGTCCAAAAGAATTGGACCTTGTGCGCCAAAAGAACTGTTTCTAGACTTTTCCCGCCAAAATCTGACTCTAATGGCGGCCACAGGGGACTAGCGCCATGTGCAGGGGAGGCGTGCCTAAGACTCCCATCGTGGGCCGGTCCGGTCCAAGGCGCGAAAAGAAGGTCCCGCCCTGGCTCTCCTTAACTCCGGGAGAGCCAGCTGTCACTCTAAAAGAAGAGCCGCCGCCCCTAGACCCTCCTACCAAAGAGCTGGCGCGAACGAAGAAGAAGGAAATCGTCATCAGGAGGGGGCGGAGCAGGCAACCGGAAGAGAAGCAGTCGCCATTCAGAGACACGAGGACAGAAGCGGAGGACCCACAGAAGAACGCTGCACCCGGAAGACCACGCGTGATCCTGGAGGGCCCACAGATTGCTTTAGTGGAGGAACCCGGCCGAGGAGAGACCCCGTGTGACCGTGCGGAGATGGCGAAAGGCGGCGAGGAGCGTCCCTACTTCTTAGACACCCGGAGGGGTGTATTGCGGCTGCTGCCCCCAAGGATGACACGGGCCCAAGAGGAGAACAGGACCCGGATTCAAATAGACATTGACCACTGTCAGGGCTATGAGTCCCAGGTAAAGCGACCCGGCTGGGTCAGAGAACCACGTGAGCCCGCGGAGAGCGAGGGCGAAGGCCGTACAGCGATATTGGTAGATGTAACTACCCCACAAGCCGCATTGAAGACCCTGAAAGTGTTCCCTAAGAGGAGATCAGCATCGCAGACGCTGCCGTGGAAACAGCCAAAGAAGGAGTGAACACGGGTCCTTGAAGAAACAGATGAAGATGCTGTAAGTGTGAATGTACATTGTTCCTTATTGCTCCCCCAACCTTACCTGAGTGAATGCTAGCATTCCCCTGTCTGTCTTATGTGTTTTACCTGAACATTTGCATCATGAACAATGACTTGATACGAACTTTCATTGTATATAGTTGAGCACCTTTGTGTGCTCCCCTTTGGTTTTAAGACCAGCTGCACATGCGAAGTGGTGCACGAGACTTTAACTGTTTTGAAGCTGCTTTTTGAGCGTTTTTGCACTTTTTGAAAAGAAGAGAATTTTATACTTTTATACAAAGTAATGTTTATAATGTCTTTTACAGAAAAGGGTAATGATGAGTATAAATACCCATGCACTTATTTTATAGTTAATGCAACGTTCCAAGAATTGTGCCTCCCGGATGGGAAGAAACCAAGAATCCTTAATGTTTACTGTTATATATAATATAAAAATGTTTTCAGGGTAACCAATGTCGAGTCGCGCGCGGGACGCGCTGTTTAACTCCGGGAGAATGTGGCGCCCCTGCGTACAGGTGGCCACAGAAGGGTACTGCAGCCAGGCAGGTAGGACGACAGTAAACACTACACCCTCACAGCCCACATCCCCACGCATAGAAGGGGTTACATCCAGCTCTGAGGTTAGACACTATATGAGACCAGAGGAGTGGTGGATGAGGAGTGGGTTGGGCACACCAGAGGTCAGGTGACTGACAGTATATAGAGAGGGGGAGGAGTGAAGGAAGAGAGTAGGCTGAAGTAGCTGAGATGTAAAGGTTGAAAGACAACACATGTCCTGGAAGAGCCTAGCAGAGGAGCGCAGACCCGTACTGAGCCAGTGTGAGCCAGATGGGGGGCAAAGCCCGTCCGATGCCGAGACCACCAGGAGTGTGAGAGAACAGAGAGGGACGGTGTACCCGTGCCCTAGACAGCAGCTGAAGCAACCTGTGGCAGGTGGAGAAGCCCTCCTAGATATTGGAAGGAGCACGAGGAAGGAGCCTGGCAGAGCCTCATGCTAGAGGACTGTTGCAGGCTGGGCTAAAGCAGAGTGTCAGCTCTGAAGGGGACCGACGATTTACCCGGTATCCCCAGATTCACTGACAGGGAGCTTCAGTTTCAAGCTGGAGTTCCTAACCCTAAAGACAGGCAGCTAAGTGACAGATTAGGACTCACAGAAGCCCGAGTCACCGCTATACTGTCGAGTGTCACACAACCCATGAGGAAAGAGAAGTAAAAGCCCGGAAAGGTACACTTAAAGACTGTGTGAGGGGTCACAAGGAGAGAGGAGCCTGGCTGCAGGAGAGAAGGGAACCCGGAAAGGGAGAATGCAACCGAATGTTAAGAGCTGTGTAAAGAACTGCAGATAACTTGTAAGCTGACTGAAAGAACTGAGTAAAGCCTTGGAAACCCTGCATTGCCTCTCTTGCCTGCTTCCATCTGCAGACCCTTTCTCCCATACAGGCTGCACCAAGAAGACCTCAACCTGCAGAGCCACAGCCTGTCAGCACCAACGCTGAGGAGAGATCCCTGCAGTGTCTGCAAGTAAGTGTGCTCCAACAACACACACACACCAACAGACTTAACCCTTACTGTCCCGGGGGATACAGTTCTCCCCACTAGAACTATACCATCCCCGCTGCCATTCCATCACCCCCGGAGGTCCTGCAGCAGCGGCGGCCCCATCACTGGCCGCACCAAGTGGGTGGCGTCACCCGTGACAAATCCCTTGTAAATATTCCCCTTTTATTGTGCTGAGCCAGGGACACGGTCCGGACCAGGCCACCAGTGACATCCCCAGCAGCAGATCGGTCCGGTACCGAGTACCCCACGTCCCTTGGGGCTCCACACTATGTACACAGGAGTAGAGATGAGCGAGTACTAAAATGCTCGGGTCCTCGAAGCTCGGGCCGAGCATCCCAAGATACTTGTGTACTTGGCTCGAGCACATAGCCCAACGTTATCCTATGGGAGACCTGAGTATTTTTCTGGCATGACCCCCGGCAGCATGGAAAAACCCAAAAAATGTCACAAAAGTATCAGAACCCCTGGAAGCATTTCAGACTCCAAGGTCACTGATGTCAACAATGTTGTCAGACTATTACGCCACTTTTACGGACTGTCAAGAAAACGTTACAAAATGAAACCAAAATGGATTTTCCTGGAGAAAATATTAAGGGCTCATACCACTTGTGAGACAGAGTTGGTGTATGTTAGTTTTTTGGATTACATGAAAGAATGTTTTTTAAAAAATTGTGTGGCACCCAATGCCCCTGGATAGAGACATGCATGAGGGCCGCTTTAAATATTGCACCCATTTTAAGGAACTTTGTCTTTTGTAGTATTGCCCTAGGCAGCCGAAAATTGGGAGGCACCCCAATGCCCCTGGATAGAGACGTGCATGAGGGCCTCTTTAAATATTGTGCCCATTATAAGGAAGTGGGTCTTTTGTAGTATTGCCCTAGGCAGGGCAGCCAAAAATTATGCGGCACTCTGATGCCCCTGGATAGAGGCGTGCATGAGGGCCTCTCTAAATAATGTGCCCATTTTAAGGAAGTCGGTCTTTGTAGTATTGCCCTTGGCAGGGCAGCCAAAAATTGTGTGGCACTCTGATGCCCCTGGATAGAGGCGTGCATGAAGGCCTCTTTAAATAATGTGCCCATTTTAAGGAAGTGGGTCTTTTGTAGTATTGCCCTAAGCTGGGCTGCTAAACATTGGGAGGCACCCCAATGCCCCAGGATAGAGACGTGCATGAGGGCTTCTTTAAATATTGTGCCCATTATAAGGAAGTGGGTCTCTTGTAGTATTGCCCTAGGCAGGGCAGCCAAAAATTATGCGGCACTCTGATGACCCTGGATAGAGGCGTGCATGAGGGCCTCTTTAAATAATGTGCCCATTATAAGGAAGTGGGTCTTTTGTAGTATTGTCCTAGGCAGGTCAGCCAAAAGTTGGGAGGCACTTCAATGCCCCTGGATAGAGACGTTTTTGAGGGCCTCTTTAAATATTGTGCCCATTATAAGGAAGTGGGTCTTTTGTAGTATTGCCCTAGGCAGGGCAGCCAAAAATTGTGTGGCACTTTGATGCCACTGGATAGAGGCGTGCATGAGGGCCTCTTTAAATAATGTGCTCATTATAAGGAAGTGGGTCTTTTGTAGTATTTAGCAGGATACTATCAGCCACCTCAGAGGCAACCCATATCTCTCAACACCGATGCTCCATCCCCTACAACCCTGACAACGGGGGCGATTGTGGCATCTGCGACCAGCCGTGCCACAAGGAGGAGACAGGTGGCATCACTGGACATGAAATCACCACAGGGCGGCAGCCACTCAAAAAGTGAAACATAGTGTCAGAAAGCAGCCTATTAATGACGTCTTTTGTATATTATGTACCAATTCGGTGATTTTTGTGTAAAACTAAATTATACATGTGCTATACATGTGGCTAGGTACTCGTAGGTGTGAGGGCCCGTGACGGGGGCTACGAGCTTACGCTATTTTGGTCCAAAATATCAAACTAACTCCTCACTGTCATCTATAGTGTTATATTGCATTTTTTTATCTATCTGCAGTCTACAGCTGTGTCCTCTAGGGGGCGACAGTCACTTGTGTTGCATTTTTTGTTTCAGAGCGGCCCGCCTTGTCTAACAGCTGGGCGTCATTAATAGGCTGCTTTCTGACACTATGTTGCACTTTTTGAGTGGCTGCCGCCCTGTGGTGATTTCATGTCCAGTGATACCACCTGTCTCCTCCTTGTGGCACGGCTGCTCACAGATGCCACAATCGCCCCCATTGTCAGGGTTGTAGGGGATGGAGCATCGGTGTTGAGAGATATGGGTTGCCTCTGAGGTGGCTGATAGTATCCTGCTAAATACAATGATATTTGTAAGAGGCTATTTGGTGAGTTTTTTTTTTTTTTTGTCTTTTGTATATTATGCACCAATTCGGTGATTTTTCTTTTGTAGTATTGCCCTAGGCAGGGCAGCCAAAAGTTGGGAAGCACTTCAATGCCCCTGGATAGAGACGTGCATGAGGACCTCTTTAAATATTGTGCCCATTATAAGGAAGTGGGTCTTTTGTAGTATTGCCCTAGGCAGGGCAGCCAAAAATTGTGTGGCACTTTGATGCCACTGGATAGAGGCGTGCATGAGGGCCTCTTTAAATAATGTGCTCATTATAAGGAAGTGGGTCTTTTGTAGTATTTAGCAGGATACTATCAGCCACCTCAGAGGCAACCCATATCTCTCAACACCGATGCTCCATCCCCTACAACCCTGACAACGGGGGCGATTGTGGCATCTGCGACCAGCCGTGCCACAAGGAGGAGACAGGTGGTATCACTGGACATGAAATCACCACAGGGCGGCAGCCACTCAAAAAGTGAAACATAGTGTCAGAAAGCAGCCTATTAATGACGTCTTTTGTATATTATGTACCAATTCGGTGATTTTTGTGTAAAACTAAATTATACATGTGCTATACATGTGGCTAGGTACTCGTAGGTGTGAGGGCCCGTGACGGGGGCTACGAGCTTACGCTATTTTGGTCCAAAATATCAAACTAACTCCTCACTGTCATCTATAGTGTTATATTGCATTTTTTTATCTATCTGCAGTCTACAGCTGTGTCCTCTAGGGGGCGACAGTCACTTGTGTTGCATTTTTTGTTGCAGAGCGGCCCGCCTTGTCTAACAGCTGGGCGTCATTAATAGGCTGCTTTCTGACACTATGTTGCACTTTTTGAGTGGCTGCCGCCCTGTGGTGATTTCATGTCCAGTGATACCACCTGTCTCCTCCTTGTGGCACGGCTGCTCACAGATGCCACAATCGCCCCCATTGTCAGGGTTGTAGGGGATGGAGCATCGGTGTTGAGAGATATGGGTTGCCTCTGAGGTGGCTGATAGTATCCTGCTAAATACAATGATATTTGTAAGAGGCTATTTGGTGAGTTTTTTTTTTTTTTGTCTTTTGTATATTATGCACCAATTCGGTGATTTTTCTTTTGTAGTATTGCCCTAGGCAGGGCAGCCAAAAGTTGGGAGGCACCTCAATGCCCCTGGATAGAGACGTGCATGAGGACCTCTTTAAATATTGTGCCCATTATAAGGAAGTGGGTCTTTTGTAGTATTGCCCTAGGCAGGGCAGCCAAAAATTGGGATGCACCCAAAGCCCATGGATGGAGACGTCCATGAGGGCCTCTTTAAATATTGTGCCCATTATAAGGAAGTGGGTCTTTTGTAGTATTGCCCTAGGCAGGCAGCCGGAAAAAAAGTGTATGGCACTCTGATGCCCCTGGATAGAGGCGTGCATGAGGGCCTTTTTAAATAATGTGCCCATTTTAATGAAGTGGGTCTTTTGTAGTATTGCCCTAGGCAGGGCTGCTAAACATTGGGAGGCACCCCAATGTCCCTGGATAGAGACGTGCATGAGGACCTCTTTAAATATTGTGCCCATTATAAGGAAGTGGGTCTTTTGTAGTATTGCCCTAGGCAGGGCAGCCAAAAATTGTGTGGCACTCTGATGCCCCTGGATAGAGGCGTGCATGAGGGCCTCTTTAAATAATGTGCCCATTATAAGGAAGTGGGTCTTTTGTAGTATTGCCCTAGGCAGGGCAGCCAAAAGTTGGGAGGCACTTCATTGCCCCTGAAAAGAAACATGGAGGAGAGCCTCTAAATATTGTTCCCATTACAAAGGAGCAGGTCTCCTGTACTTGTAATGCCCATTCTGTAAGCATGGACTAAAACACTTACCCCTGGGGGGTATACATGAAACTACTGCTTAACTTTTGAACAGTTAGGGTCATCATCATCATAAATATGATGTAAAAAAATTATGTTTTCGTGGCATCATGAACCACGGTCGCACTGATCATATGATGGTGGCGGATGAGGAGAAGGAGGAGCAGTACAGCCAGTAGCCAAACTCCTGAAGTGTGTACCCATGTGTGGGTGTGCGGAGGTGCATGGCAATTTTCCGGCACAAAATTTATGGTTAATCTCATTTTTATTGAGTTTTGAAAGACATAACAAAGATATGCATACATTCGTATGACAAACTGGTAAGAAATAAGAAAAATCACAGTGTTAATATCAACTTTAGAGTAGGCAGCCACTATTCGGTTGCATCCCTTCCTGGTGTAGCATTTGCTATATCCTGAATAACAATTCTAAACAAACAAATATATAGCCCTTCTTTGGGGTTTGAAATGGTCTGATCCTATGGAGACGCAAAGCCCCAACAAAAATCTATATCACTTTGCCACTTGAACCGGATTGACCGTGTATTTAGGATGTTACCCGTTGAGTCCCGCCACTGTGAGGCCCAATTAGACTCGCCCAGCATCTGGGATACCAAAAAGGAAAGCCTTTTATCTAAAGAGCTTCTCACAACTATAAGCATTCAACACTGTTCAGTATTCACCAAAATTTAGGGGGTGGTGGGCATAGAAGAAAAATATATAAACTAAAAGAGAGGGAATGTATTGGAAGAGAAGAGGAAGAGAGAAAGAAAGGAAGAAAGAAAGAAGAGAGAGAAACCAAAGGGAAAGACAATACAAGGGTAAGTGGGACCATGTAATGAGAGGGGTAAGGCATGGGAAAAAGGGAGGATATAAGTCACCCTGACTCCCCGTCGGCCAGAGGTCGTGCCATTATGTCCATATCAGTAAAGATACTCTTAAAGTCAGCAGAATCCTGAAAAAGAATCCAGTCAAACCAAATCCCTGAGAATTTGTCACGAGATCCCGATGCCTCTGCTGTAAGCTCCTCCATTCGAAAAATGTCCATCAATTCTCTGAACCAGTCAAGCAAAGATGGAACCCGAGTTGATTTCCAGAACCTCGGGATCACAGCACATGCGGCCAAGACACAAAAGCGGAGAATATCCCTCTTTTGAAGCCCAATAGGACCAGGAAAGATGGATAGCAGTGCCGACTCTGGACAGCATTCAGCTTGTTTACCCGTTATCCGGGTGTATGTATTAAATACCTCAGACCAAAACCGCCGAATTCCCCTACAACTCCACCAAATGTGTAACATTGTACCTGTCTCTTCTCCACAACGCCAACATGTGTCAGGGGTTCCAGGAAACATGCTCCGAAGTGTCGCCGGACATAAGTACCATCTAGTGAGCAGCTTATAACTTCTTTCTTGTGCAGTACAAGCACTAGCTACTTTGTGGGTAAATAGAAAGCATTTCTGCCAATCGCTATCTGAAATGCTACTCTCCAACTCCCTCTCCCATGCACGCTGGAAATATAGAGTACCCTGATCTCTCAAGGACCCTAAAGCCTGATATAGAGCCGATATTTTGCGCCTCGGTGGAGACTCTAATTGGAATAATTTTTCCAATACATTGGGCGTCGATCTCACGCTGCACGAGTGGTCAGCTGAATATAGGTATGCTCTGTATTGGAAAAATTCAAACCACCTAAGTGGCCTCGTAGGGTCTTTGGGTTGTAGCTCTGCTAACGAGGGCAAATCGCCGTCGGAAAGGGTCTGGCCTATTCGGGTATCGTTCACACTATGCCAACATAAAATCTCTGTCTTCCAAATCCAGGTGAGAAAGATGGATTGGAAAAAAGGGGGGTCAGAGGGCTAAGTCTATCATCTAAGCGGAGGGTTTTCGTCACTGAGTGCCATACCTTCAAAGTTGTCCTGGTCATATCTGTCAGGGGCTCTATGTCTGTAAAGTCTCTAGGGGGAATCCAAAGCAAATGTTTCAACGGGATCCCCAGACCCTCTTGCTCCACCTCTACCCATTTCTTGGAAGACGCACAATACTGCCAGTCTAGAGCTCTAACGAGAGAGGAAGCCAAAAAGTACGTCCGTATATTGGGCAGTCCAACCCACCCCTGGACTTAGGCAAGGAGAGGATATTCATCCGTAATCTGGATCTTTTGCCCCCCCAGACAAATCTGAGTATCATAGATTGCAATTTGGAGAAAAAACCCCATCAAACAGGATAGGAACCATTTGAAAAGTATATAGGAGTCAGGGCAAGACATCCATTTTGACCACGTTCATTCTCCTGAACCAGGTTAGTTTTAGCTGTCTGTAAGAGGTAAATGCCGATTCCACGCTAGTCAAAAGGTTGAATAGTTGTTTAAGATCTTTCGGTATAAGACCTCCCAAATACTTAATGGCCTCCACCTTCCACTTGAACGGGAAATGATTAGATAGATGAGAAACCAAGTCTCCGGGCAGAGAGATATTAAGTGCCTCGGTCTTGGAACAATTCACTTTAAAGTTGCTTAATTGTCCGAACTGTTCAAACTCCTTTAAAACAGAAGGGATGGAGACCAAGGGCTGTGAGACATATAGTAGGAGGTCATCGGCAAACAAGGCCATTTTGTCATGGCTCTGTCCCAGCTTAATCCCATGGACGCTTACAGTGGTCCTAAGTGCCATTGCCAGATGTTCCATTACGATAATGTACAGCAGGGGTGACAATCCCTGCCTGGTACCATTTGTTATTTTGAACGAAGAGGATAAGGCTCCTCCTATCCTCACCTTAGCAGAAGGGGATGAGTACAAGGACAGGATTCCATGCAAGAACCGAGGACCCAGGCCAAGTTGTATCAGCACCTCCCTCATAAACCCTCAGTGGACTCTGTCAAAGGCCTTCTCAGCATCCACAGAAATTAGGCCTAGTGGAATCGAGCTGCTTTTGGCCTTAGCTATAAGGAGCAGGGTTCTAATAGTGTTGTCCCTGGCTTCCCGGTCTCTAACAAGCCCACCTGGTCCGTGTTGATCACAGAAGGGAGGAGTGGTGCCAAACGATCAGCCAATAACTTAGAGAAGAGTTTTACATCCACATTCAGTAACGAAATCGGCCTGTAGTTCAAAACTAAAGATAGATCTTTCCCTGGTTTGGGAATGTCGCTGATATGGGCTTCCAAAGATTGAGGCACAAAATCCGATCCCCGAAGTATAGCGTTAAAGGCCATCAACATCACTGGGGCCAGCTGGGACTTGAGCGTTTTATAAAAATTGGATAAAACCCGTCAGGGCCCGGACATTTCCCTGAAGGAGTAGACTGGATAGCCTGCGACAATTCCTCTTCAGAGATATCTGCCTCCAACATCGCAGCTGTCTCTTTAGCCAAAGATGGGATTGCCGTCTGGTCAATATATGTTTTGATCGTATCCGACAACTCGGGGGATGAGAGATCGGAGAAGTGTCCCTTAATATTGTAAAGTTCACAATATAATTTTTTAAATTCCTCCAAAATTTAATTTGAGATAAATGTTCGTCTACCTTTATTGGTTGATATATATGGAACAAAAGGCGGATTCAATCAAGGATGGAGCAATCGGGCCAGGGGACGCCCGCATTTGTCTGAGTTGGAGTAAAAATAACTCCTAGACTTCTCAGTGTATTTGCGATATTTTTGGTCCAGTAAGTGTTTAAGTTCTGTCTTTTTCACTGTCAAGTCAGCTAAAGTCAGTCTCGATAGATTCCGCTTGTGTAAGATTTCCAAAGTATGTATCTGAGAGAGGAGGTCCTCCACCTTCTCTGCATTATTTTTCTTCAGTCGGGCACCATGCTTTATGAAAACCCCCCTCAGAACACATTTCAAGGTTTCCCACTAGTGGGTGGAGGTGTGGGGTCCACAGCATGATCCCGACCAAAGAATTGGATAGTCTCTCTCACCTCTGTCATACACAAGTCATCCTTCAATAAGTGGTCATTCAGCCTCCAAGTCCACGGTCGTCTACTTGTATCAGGGAGCGTAAGGGACAAGAAGGTGGGGGCATGATCGGAGAGAAAAATTGCTATCTCAGATTATTCTGAGAATTCTTTACAGCATAATATATCCCCCTCTTCTAATCTCCTCTAATCTTTCTAATCTTCTATAGCCTCGGGTTTCTTTGCCCTCTCTCTTTTCCTATCTTTTCCTATCCCCCTATCCCTCCCCCTCTCGTCTCCCACCATTCCCCCTTCTGGCTCCTCGTTGACCATGTCTTCTGTAAAAATGTGTTCGCTTAATGTACGGGGATTTAACACCCCCCAAAAGAGGTCACAGATCCTGTACTATGCTCATAAGCAGAAGTGCCAGATTCGCCTTAGGGCTCCACGATAGTAAACTTATGAAGAATAAATCAATTCTACTGTAGGAATTGTGTATTGGAGAAAAATATGTGAAGTCCCTCCCCAGGGGATTCAAAATGCTCCAAATGTCAATGAGTCTCAAAGTGTGAAGGAACCCTTTCAGGGAAGTAAGTTTTTTATTAGGAATAGATCTCTTACCAGAGGATGAGTCAGCTGCTGGGTTCAGAGTGAAATTGAGGTCGATTCCGATGATGACTGATCCCTCTGCAAATTCCGTCAGGCACGTTAGATACAATCTACACGTTTTTGTCTGAAATCTATTGGGTAAATACCAATTAGCGATAGTTAGTAAGGATCCGGCAATTCTCATCTTAAGAAATACATAACATCCCTGAGGATCTACGCAAGCATCTAGGATCTCGTGAGAAAGTGACCTGTGTACCACAATGGAGACACCTTTCGTCTTTGCCTCCAGATTGTTGCTGTGATGCCAGACAGAGAAGTATCTATTATGGAGATTCGGGACATGTCCAGATCTAAAATGAGTCTCCTGAAGCATCAGAATCTGGCACTTCTGCTTATGAGCATAGTACAGGATCTGTGACCTGTTTTGGGGGGTGTTAAATCCCCGTACATTAAGCGAACAAATTTTTACAGAAGACATGGTCAACGAGGAGCCAGAAGGGGGAGTGGTGGGAGACGAGGGGGGGAGGGATAAGGGGATAGGAAAAGATAGGAAAAGAGAGAGGGCAAAGAAACCCGAGGCTATAGAAGATTAGAAAGATTAGAGGAGATTAGAAGAGGGGGGATATATTATGCTGTAAAGAATTCTCAGAATAATCTGAATAGCAATTTAGGGTGGTCTATCCGACCTGTCTATCCTGAAATCAGGAGACTATCCCGGTGGGGTGTAACCTGTCCACTTTGGAGTTGTCCCCTCTACGCAGGGCCAAAACTTTTCATAGAGTGTTGCGTGAAGACCTTTGTGTTGGCAACAAACAAAAGAAACAGGTAATTCAAGGAATCTCCTACATCTAAAATCAAATGCAACTAAAGTATCTGAGTCGGTGCAAAGGTTGAAAACTTACTCAACATCTTTTTAAAATAAGTTAATTAATATCAGTATATGAAACCTTTCTAAACATTTGCCCACGTGTAGTGAGCGGGTAGTTTCAATGGCCTTGTCAGATACCCTGTCTGTGGGAAAAACAGTAGTTAAACAAAAGGACAATGTGGATATCAACAGAGAGAGAATAAGGGACCCTCAATCCTCATCTAACGATTCCTCCCTCCGTCCTCTATTCCTTCTTCTCTGAGAATCCCCCTCCCCCTCCTCCTTTTCTCTCTGAATGGTTCAGGGACATAGGAGATCCGACCAGGGTAATCAGCATATCCCGGCCAATCCTCCATGTTGATAGAGACTGAGGGAAGGCCCAGTGCAGCTGCGAATTCTGGGACCCCTCTTGGGTGCGTAACAAAATGGGTCACCCCGTCTCTCCGCACCTGAAGGCGGAACGGGAATCCCCATGTGTATGGCATGTCCTGATGTCTTAGGGCCTCTAGGAGAGGGCGAAATGCTCTACGCTTTTGAAGGGTGCGTCTCGATAAGTCTGCCAATATTTGAAGAGGATAATCCTGATACCGCACCTGTCTTTTGACCCGAGCTTTGGAGAAAATGGCCTATTTTATTCTATATTTATGGATCCTGCACACCACATCTCTGGGCCTATCTCCATCCAAAGGTGGGGGCCCTAGGGATCTATGCACCCTATCGAATCCAAAACCGAGTCCTCCGGTACCTCTCTAATAGAGTTGAAGATAATTTTAAGGGCGTTATCGAGATCCCTAGGTCCGACACTCTCGGGGAGCCCTCTAATTCTGATGTTGTTCCTCCTCTCTCGATTCTCCAGGTCCTCCATGGAGTCTAACATCCGTTCCATAGGGGAGGCTTGTGTGTATACAGTATCTTCTAGGAACCTCAGTCTCTTGTCTAAGCTTTGAGAGGACGATTCATTAGAGTCCACCCTTAGGCTCAGTCTATTGACCTCCCCTTTAAGTTCAGAGAACTGGCTTTAAAGGAGGCCTCCATCCGTGCAATAATGCCTCCATTTCTTCCCTGGTGGGGATGGCCTGTATCCTCAGCCTGAAATCGTCCCAGATCCCCTGGCCCCCAGAGACTGGTGGCATCGACAGGCAACTGGGAGATAAAAGGTCTCTGGTAAATGGAGCAGTCTGTATCAGAGTATTGGTCAAGGGCTGAGAGGCTCCCTCCCAACCTCCTACTGAAGGACCAGTCTCTGTGGGTTCTCTCCCCCTCTCCGCCTCCATTTCTCCTCTCTGTTCTGGTTGTGAGGGGTTAGCCATATTCTTCCCGCCATTTCTTTACATGTGTCTGGCAATCCCTGCTTGCTGTGGCTCCCAGCGCCCATTCCACCTCCCCCATTGTCCTGAAGGGGTCTGCTGCTTTTGTCTGCAGGGCCTCCGTTGTTACAAATCAGGGGCCATTCTTCGCCACTCTGGTGGGCCATCAAGGTATTGAGCAGTGGGGCCTCTGTGTTACCTGCTGCTGCATGGTCCTGGTTAGGCAGGCTGACATCTAAAGTGGCTTTCACGGCGTCCGAAATATACTCTGGTGCGTGTGCATCAGGTATCGGGGGAGAGAGGGCCGGCACAAAATTTATATTCCGCTATAATTTGGTGGTGATGTGGTTTAAATAGCACCGGACTTTGAGGAATAGCGCTTCCTTAAGAGACACAATAATTTCTTCCAAGAGTTCTTTAATTAATTTAAAAGTCATATATTGCAGTACAGTACAACGCGTTTCGACTTACATATAAGTCTTCCTCAGGTACATGTGATAATATCATAAGAAATAGATATGTGCTCTCTTATAGGATTCTCATTACAACTGAGCTTGAGATGTTGGGAGGTTGGTCACCGCCCCAATCTGTAATTGTGGTAATTAGTCCACAATTAGTGTGAAGTTGTTCCTCCCCTGGGCTCAGTGAAGTGGTTATTCATGAGCCCAATAAGCGGCATCAAAAACGGGAGGAACAAAACCAAAGCAAGGCAAACATGAAATTCCTTATTTTAAAGCTTAAAAGTTGTGTCCGTCATCCATAAATTCCAAGGCCAGGTGTATATCCAGCGACTCGGTACCGCGATGGGGACTCGAGTCGCCCCAAGTTTCGCTAATCTATTCATGGGGCGAGTCGAGTCCCTATCTGCAATTAAAGATCCCCGGTATACTGACAAGATCGCTATGTACCGCAGATATATAGACGATCTGATACTTATTTGGAGAGGGAGTAAAATAGAAGCGGAGGAATTGGTTCTTGCATTAAATCAAAATACGGTAATTGGGGAATAAAATTTACATCTAATATAAATAAAAATAGAATTGTGTTCTTGGACTTAGAAATAAGTACAAGCTCAAATAAAATAAAGACAAAAACTCATTTCAAAACAGTGGACTGTAATGGGTATTTAAACTACAGTAGTGCCCATTATCATAAATGGAAGCAGAATATTCCATACAGCCAATTTTTACGGATCCGAAAAAACAATACTACAATAGAAGATTATAACGAACAATCCAAAATCCTTATTGACCGGTTTAAAAATAAAAAGTACCCAAAGAAATTAATCACCTCAGCCTATGAATTAAATAAAAGAAGAACACAAATGGACTGCTTGATAGCAAAGAAACAATGTATAAACGAGAAAAAAGAGGAGCACTCTGAAGATATAAACAATTCTAAACCAACTTTAAATACAAACTCAGAATGTTGCCCTACTATTCATACAAAAAAAACCACTAAAGATTGGCATTTGAACTTTATAACATTCTTTAATAAAGAGAACACAAATATCAGAAAAATATTGGGTAAATATTGGTATATTTTACAGCAGGATCCTTTGTTGAGAAAATCCCTTCCAGAAAAACCGGGGATCACGTTCAGAAGAGGGAGAACTATTCGCAATATGATTGCTCCCAGCCATCTAAAAATGTGATGGTGGGTTTACACACACCAATTTATCTGTTCAATCTCTGAACCAATCTCTGGTTGCAGTGAAATCATGGATACATTGCTCCATGTTGTACACAGCCACAAAATGGAGCAATGTATCCATGATTTCACTGCAACCAGAGATTGGTTCAGAGATTGAACAGATAAATTGGTGTGTGTAAACCCACCATTACAACCAGATGTGAATTGTAAAAGACCTTTCCAAAATTTGGGTGTATATAGGTGTGGGAAAAAACAGTGTCAGTGCTGCACCTGTATTGCACACGGATCTACTGAAATCATCTCACACAGCACAGGGGGAAAGTTCCCCATACAACAAAACCTCACTTGTCAGACTGAGTTTGTAATTTACGTGATAAATTGCAATTGCGGAATGCAATATGTCGGACGTACGACACAAAGACTACACCAGAGATTGAGTGGTCACCGATATAACGCCAAAATCAAATTGCAAACACACAGTCTGTCACGGCACCTTTCTATACACCACGGAGGGAAATTTGAGATCAATATTACCCCTGTGGAATGTATATCTGATTGCAATACAAATAGAATACAAACGTTAAATAGAAAGGAATCCTTCTGGATGTATCGCCTTCGCAGCCTACATCCAGATGGACTCAATGATAAGATTGAGTATATATGATCCTTAGAATAGAAAAATCAACCACACTGGAGCTTTCTGAGTTCGATCCCTCCTATATCATATCATATTATATTGTTTGTTTGTTTTTTATGTAAATATTCTCTTTTAAAATTTGCTTGAAGTTTTCTAACCCTTCATGCTGATAGTGAAGTTTTATGTAAAATTCTTTTACAGAAAAATGATTTTATAGTTTTATATGAAAACTATTTATTTTCTTTTTATTTGTGAATAATGCAGTATAGTGGCTCATTCACATATCCGTGCCTGTGGCGCCTGATGTCCATACGCCCTGCATGCAGATGTTCACAGCAGAGCATCTATATGCACGGACGATGGACACAACTTTTAAGCTTTAAAATAAGGATTTTCATGTTTGCCTTGCTTTGAATTTGTTCCTCTCGCTTCCGATGCCGCTCATTAGGCTCATGAATGATCACTCCACTGAGCCCAGGAGAGGTACAACTTCACACTAATTGTGGACTAATCACCACAATTGTTGATTGGGGCAGTGATCAACCTCCTAATATCTCAAGCTGACAGTGAAATTTTATGTAAAATTCCTTTATAGAAAAATGTTTTTATATGAAAAATATTTCTTTTCTGTTTACTTTTTGTGAATAATGCAGTTTAGTGGTTTACTCACACATCCGTGCCTCTGGCGCGTGATGTCCATACGTCCTGCACGTGGATGTTCACAGCTGAGCATCCGTGTGCATGGATGACGGACACAACTTTTAAGCTTTAAAATAAGGAATTTCATGTTTGCCTTGCTTTGGTTTTGTTCCTCCCGTTTTTGATGCCGCTTATTGGGCTCATGAATAACCACTTCACTGAGCCCAGGGGAGGAACAACTTCACACTAATTGTGGACTAATTACCACAATTACAGATTGGGGCGGTGACCAACCTCCCAACATCTCAAGCTCAGTTGTAATGAGAATCCTATAAGAGAGCACATATCTATTTCTTATGACATTATCACATGTACCTGAGGAAGACTTATATGTAAGTCGAAACGCGTTGTACTGTACTGCAATATATGACTTTTAAATTAATTAAAGAACTCTTGGAAGAAATTATTGTGTCTCTTAAGGAAGCGCTATTCCTCAAAGTCCGGTGCTATTTAAACCATATACTGACAAACCAGGCTCCCTTGAGAAGACCTGATCCCTCCGGAGAGGAAGGCTGCAAGCCTAAGAGAAAACCTTTTACTATATGAACAAAAGACACCAAAAAGGTGAGCATTTTTTGATCATTACCACCTAGACCAAGATCAAATAATCTCTACACTTAGATCTGCGCCGGCTCTTTTTCTCTATTATCCCCCTTTAGAGATTAACTGGTTGGTGGTGATGTGGTGAAGTCAGCTCCAATCCGACCCTAGTTCATCTTGATCAGAGTCAGCCTGTCAGCATTTTCAGTTGACAGGCGGGTGCATTTATCAGTAATGATTCCACCTGCGGCACTAAAAACACACTCTGACAAAACGCTAGCAGCAGGGCAGGCCATGACTTCCAAGGCGTAGAGAGCCAATTCCTGCCACGTTTCCAGCTTGGATACCCAATAATTCTAAGGCACAGAGGAGTCTAGGAGCACATTTGTACAATCGGCAATGTGCTCCCTCAGGAGCAAACTTTGCAGTCCTTGTGACACTACCTCGCACCTCAGGGCCTGTGCTACGGTAGGTGCTGAGAAAAGTGTCCCAGATCTTTGAGAGTGTTCCCCTACCTCTGCTGGATTGGACTTGTGCCTGTCTCCGCCGGACGATTTGGTTGTCTACCGAATTGTGACCTCTGCCGCTAGTGTTTTCAGAAAGGAATTTTTTGACTAATTCCGCAACTATGGCCTTCTGGTACTGCAGCATTTTTGTAGACCTCTCCGCCTCAGGAATAAGAGAAATCAAGTTCTCCTTGTAACGTGGGTCTAAAAGTGTCACCAACCAGTAATGAGTGTCCGCCAAGATGTTGATAACGCGAGGGTCACGAGACAGGCAGCGTAACATAAAGTCAGCCATGTGCGCCAGACTGTTAACAGGCAAGATTTCAGGGTCCTCACCAACAGCATGACTGTCCATGCTGGCCTCATTATCCTCCTCCTCTCCCCTGTCCTCTGACCATCCAAACTGAACCGACGGTATGACGGTTGTGCATGTATTACCATCAATTCCGCATGAAAGTAGCTCTATTTCTTCATCCTCCTCCTCCTCGTCATTTTCCTCCAATGCACATTGCGATGAGATGAGGCTGGGCTGTGTGTAATCACCCAGTACGGTTTCTTGCTCCAACTCATCGTGCTGCATCTGCAATGAATCGTCTTTGATTTTGAGCAGAGAGCATTTTAGAAGACAGAGAAGCGAGATGGTGACGCTAATGATGGCGTCATCGCCGATCACCATCTTGGTGGAGTCTTCAAAGTTTTGGAAGATGGTACATATGTCGGACATCCATGTCCACTCCTGAGGTCTTATGTGTGGAGTTTGAACCGTATACCAACAGCCTAGTTGATGCTGGTACTCAACAACTGCCCTCTTCTGCTCGCAAATCCTGACCAACATGTGCAGTGTGGAATTCCAACACGTGGGGACATCACACACCAGTCTGTGAGCCGGAAGCTGCAAACACCGCTGAAAGCCGGCAAGGGCGGCAGAAGCAGTAGGTGACTTTCTAAAATTGGCACACAGGCGGCGTACTTTGACGAGCAGATCCGACAGCTCCGGGTAGGATTTAAGAAACCGCTGAACCACGAGGTTGAGCACATGGGCCACGCATGGAACATGTGTCAGCTCGCCTCAGAGCCGCCACAAGGTTCCGGCCATTGTCACACACGACCATGTCTGGCTGTAGGTTCAGCGGTGTGAGGCAGTGATCTGCCTGCTGTTTCAGAGCTGTCCACAACTCTTCAGCATTGTGGGGTTTGTCACCTACGCATATTAGCCTCAGCACAGCCTGTTGCTGCTTAGCCGAGGCAGTGCTGCAGTGCTTCCAGCTTGGGACTGGTGTGTAGGGTGAAGTGGAGGAGGAGGAGGCTGAGGAACATGACGTTCCGGAGCTGTACATTGTGAGTGAAACCCTGACTGAGTTAGGGCCTGCAATCCTTGGTGTCGGAAGGACGTGTTCTGTCCCAAGCTCAGACTGGGTCCGGCTTCCAGAATATTAACCCAGTGTGCCGTCAGTGAGATGTACCGGCCCTGCCCACAAGCATTTGTCCACGTGTCCGTGGTTAGGTGGACTTTGCCTGAAATTGCGTTGCTAAGGGCACGTCTGATGTTTTGTGACACGTGCTTATGTAATGCGGGGTCGGCACACCGGGAGAAATAGTGGCGGCTGGGGACCGAGTAACGTGGGACAGCCGCCGCCATCAGGTTGCGGAATGCTTCCGTCTCCACTAGCCTAAAAGGCAACATTTCCAGTGCAAGCAGTCACGAAATGTGTGCATTTAGAACTGTGGCATGTGGGGCATTGGCAGTGTATTTGCGCCTGCGTTCCAAAGATTGGTGTATGGATAACTGAACGCTGCGCTGGGACAAGGACATGGTTGATGATGGTGCTATTTCTGCTTGTGCAACTACAGGTGCAGGATAGGAGGCATCTTCGCATGCAGTATGGACAGGGGATTGTCTTGCATGCACAACAGTGGAAGACGCAGCAGTGTCACCCGCAGACACTGCTCCTGGACTCTGGTATACATCCCACAAAGTCGGGTGCTTTGCTGACATGTGCTTGATCATGCTGGTGGTGGTCAGGCTTCTAGTTTTGCTACCCATGCTAATGCTGGCTTGGCAGGTGTTGCAAATGGCCTTTTTGGAATTATCTGCAGACACCTTAAAAAACAGCCAGACTCGGGAAGACCTAACAGTTGTACTGGCAACTTCTGTCGTGTTGTTGTTCCGGCCTGCCTTCTGCCTGCGGCCACCACCCTGCTTCTTCCGGCCTGTTGTGATGCTACACCTAACTCCCCCTGGGCACTGCTGTCCTCGCTCTGCATGTCCTCCTGCCAGGTTGGGTCAGTTACTGGATCATCCACCATGTCGTCTTCCACTTACGCACCCTGGTCCTCCTCCTGACTTTCTGGCAATTGTGTCTCATCATCATCCACCTCTTGTTGAGACACGTTCCCACCGTTCCCTTCATGAGACCGTGGCTGCTCAAATATTTGTGCATCAGTACATACGATCTCCTCATGATCCACTTCAACTGGAGCTGGTGAGAGGCCAGAATCTACGAATGGATAAGTGAACAGCTCTTCAGAGTGTCCAAGTGTGGGACCAGTTATGTCCTTGGCCGCGCACTCGGCATGGTGGGAGGAAGGAGGATCAGGGTGTGGAATGTGCGGTCCAGTCTCACGGCTACTGACACTTGACCCTGTGGAAGACAGGGTATTTGTGGTGGTGCCAAACTGACTGGAAGCATTATCGGCTATCCAACTAACAACCTGTTGACACTGGTCTTGGTTTAATAGTGGTGCACTGCTGCGGTCCCCTAGAAATTGGGACAGGAAGGTCGAGCGAGATGATGTGGGCGTTTGTCGTGGCGCAATTCGAGCTTGCACACGGCCTCGGCCTTTGCCTGCACCACCAGTTCCTTGTCCCTTGCACCGGCCTTGCGCATTTTCAATGTTGTGCTGCCTGTATACAGCTAAATGAAGGTGTCCAAAAGATGGTTTTTAGTTGCACACTGAGATTACAAATTACAGCGGTTTACTCCCAGCAGCTCGAACGGTCAGACACAAACTCTGACGCATATACCGTGTTTTCGCGTATACTACTTGGAGCCAAAAGCCACTCCTGCTGCACTAAGATGCTAAATGAATGCAGACAAGAGTTGGTTTTTAGCTGGACACAGAGATTAGAGATTAGAGGTTAAATCCCAGCAGGTTTACCGGTCAGACACAAACGCTGACGAGAATACCGAGTGTTTTGGCGTATCCTAATTTACGCTACAACCCACTCCTAGCGCACACAAATGGTAAATGAATGCAGACAAGAGTAGGTTTTTAGCTGGACACTGAGATTAGAGATTAAATCCCAGCAGGTGGACCGGTCAGACACAAACGCTGACGAGAATACAGAATGTTTTGGTGTATCCTAATTTCCGCTACAACCCACTCCTGCCTATAGAGAGCTAAATTAATCCCTAAAAGCACTGTTTTGGGATGGGTGAGATTTCCAGCCTGTCCATCAGCCCCAGATGTGATGCAGGCTGGTATACTGCCACAACGAAGTTTGCTATATACCCTGCCTCCCTGCCTGCCTGTATACAGCTCTATTAGTCCTCAGAAGGACTGTCGTGGTAATTAGATTGGCAGCCCTGCGCCTACACTAGCTGAAAGGCCACAAATCTGTCCCTCAATCAGCAGCACCTCTCCCTACACTGACTGTCTGTGGAGCAGAGTGACAAGCACAGCGTGGTCAGGTCTTATAAATACTTGACCACGCTGTGCGGCCAGCCAATCACTGTAAAGCCACAACCAACAGGGCTGTGGCTTTACAGTGGCTGTTAGCCAATCCCTGCATGCGGGCTGGCTCTGTAAAGAGCACCAACATGCAGGGAGGTGGATCACGAGCATAACAAGAGTATCGTGAGATTATTCGGTACTCGCCGAGTACCCCGAGTAGCGAGATATTCGTCCGAGTAGTGACAAGCATACTCGCTGATCCCTACACAGGAGTTTACAATAGAACAAGATGTCAATCCATGTGCAGTATATAAATCCCTCTGCTAGAGACTCAATGCAAAGTATGGACTTCTCTATAACATTATACAAATACAATGTGTGCAGTCTCAAAGTGCAAGTAGATAGTAACCATGTGCAAAGGTTAAAGGGGTTATCTGGCTTAAATCAATCTTTACCCTATTGGGCTACACAGATACAAGTAGGTAGATGGTAATTACCTACCTGATCTGCTGTAAGCCCTTCTCTCTCAGCCAGGTAATGACAGGAGAGGTCACATGACCTCTCCTGCAGTGATTTTGCTGCTTCCTGTGATGTCACGTCCTGACACCAGAGCTGGAGCTCATCCCCCGCCCTGTACACAGCATCACAGCTGAAGTCACTGTGAGTGACAGCAGCCGGCCCCCTCCTACTAACTCAGCCCATGCCTGCCGACTCTGAGTAGCGAGGAACTGTTGGAGGGACACCCAGCAGCTCTCAGACAATTGGATTTCTGGGGGAGGGGGGCTCTGTGTGCTGTGGCTCTTATCACCTAATGTCTCATTTGCTGCACTTTCACTTCTGATGGACACTGTGTTCAATCAATCTCTGAATGCAGAGTGTCTGCTGTATTCAGGGAAGGGCTCCCCCATGTGTCTAGTCCCCCTGTAAGCTGTTAAAAAGACTTTATAAAGTGTATAGATAAGGAGTCCAGAGGGACTTAGTAATGAGTCATCGCAGTTGCTGATGTTCTCCCTGCCCCCAGCCCTCTCTGTGCCACCTCTTGTTCAGCCTCCTTTATGTGTCTACCCTCCTCCAGCCTTCTGTGTGCTACCTCACCTATTCCCCCCATACACATAGAACTTCACATAGTCTTGGGACGCTTTACACTTATACATTTGTTAAACATCCCCACAGCTGTCAGAACAAACGATTTTCTGTATCTTTCCTTTTTATACATTAGTTGGATTAGACGCTTGCTGAATGTGCTCTCCTGCTTCGCAAACAGTTCATAGAGCGGGTGTGTATTGTTGCTCATTATAGCCTTGCGATTCTTATTAATTCTATCCTCTAATACCTCATCGAAAGTCCTAAGTTGTAGACCCACCGCCGCACTAGCCTTCTTGATAAGTTTATTCAGCTTATTAGCGTCAGCTGTGCACATACTACTACCCCAGCATATAATTACATCAAAGATTGCACTCGCCACAATAGATTGGTAGAACATTTCAAGCATTTTGCTACACACATTAAACGACCTTAATTTCCTTAGGAAGTAAAGTCTACTCATCCCTTTCTTGCAAACCTTCTCCATATGGCACCTCCAATCAAGCTTGCTGTCCAGGTGAACCCCCAAATATTTGAAATTCTCCACCATCTCCACATCCTGACCATCAATAGTGATAGGTAAGCAATCCTTCATGCACCTTCCATAACTCAACACCAACTCCCTGGTTTTCTTTACGTTGAGTTCTAAATGGTTAGCCTGGCACCAGTCAACAAAGTCCGAGACCACCCTTCTGTATTCCTCCTCCCCCCGGCCTCTCTCAATACCTCCGACTATCACTGAGTCATCAGAGTACTTCTGAAGGTGACAAAGGTCTGATTTATACTGAAAAGCAGCTGTGTATAACGTAAAAAGGAATGGCGACAGCACCGTTCCCTGAGGGGCTCCAACACTGCTCCGAACACTATCCGATACGGCTGCCCCCAACCTTACGAACTGTGGCCTGTCCGACAGGTAATCAATGATCCAATTCACTAGTCCCTCATCAACCGCCATTTCAACCAGCTTTTTACGTAATAATAGTGGCTGTAAGGTCTTGAATGCACTGGAGAAATCGAAGAACATGGCACGAACAGTGGTTCCATCATTGTCCAAAAAGGAATGTACTGTTTGTAGCAGATACGCTACAGCATCGTCCACCCCCAGACTCTGCCGATACGCGAACTGAAGGGGGTCCATAAAAGCAGACACCCTCGGACACAAGTAGGCAAGTACAATTCTCTCCAAGGACTTCATCGCATGCGATGTTAAGGCCACCGGTCTATAGTCGTTATGGGAGCTCGGGAAGGTAGTCTTGGGAACCGGCACCAGGCAAGAAGTCTTCCATAGAACTGGTACTCTCTGTGATTGTAAGCTCCAGTTAAACAGGTGCTGGAAGACAGTGCACAACTGATTTGCACACACTCTGAGGACACGTGGACAGATACCATCAGGCCCTGCTGCTTTACCAATGACCAGCCTACTAAACTGTTCCCTCACATCATTTTCTGAGATCAAGAAAGTCTCCAACTTCCTCCTCCCAGTTGATATTGCTTGTCGCTCCCCGGCCTTCTCCCCTGTTGACATTGCACATTTATCGTTGAATCTGTTGAAAAACTCATTCATCTCATTAGCCATGATCAGCCCCCCACCCCCATGATCTGACCTTGCCTTAAACCCAGTCAATAGCTTCATTCCAGCACACACTTCTCTGGAGTTGTTGTGTGACAATTTATTTTCCAATTTAATTCTGAATGCTTCACGGGCAATCTTAATTTTCCCCTTTAAGTCTCTCTGTACAATTTCCATCTCCTTCTTGTCTTTCCTTTTAAAAGCTGTTTTTTTCCTGTTTAGTAGATGTTTCAATTCCATTGTAATCCAAGGCTTGTTGTTTGCATAACACCGAATCTCATGAATAGGTACAATATTGTCAGTACAAAAGTTGATGTAATCAGTAACTCTCCCGGTAACCTCATTAACATCATCATTATGTTCCCTGACACATACACACTCCCAGTCTGTGCAATCAAAGCAGTCTTGTAACCTCTTCTCTGCTGCCGGAGACACTTCCTTATCTGTTTAATTGTCACTGGTTGTTTGCAGACAACTGGTTGATAGGCTGGAGACAATAGTATGAGGTTGTGGTCAGATTTCCCCAGGGGGGGCAATGCAGATGATGAGTAAGCATCCTTAACACTGGCATAGAGGAGATCCAATATATAATTGTCCCGTGTAGAACATTTGACATATTGATAGAACTTTGGTAATGAGATCTTGGCTCGATTAAAATCCCCAGAAATGACAGTTAGAGAGTTAGGGTGTTTCGTCTGAAGCCGGGCAATCACCCCAGACAGTACTTCCCCAGCTGTATGTGTCATTGTTGAGGGCTGGAGGTGGGGTGGACACCAGCAACAGCGATGACTCATTACTGAGTAAAGGCCCTGTTACATACTTCAATGCCCCAGCGATCCCACCATCAATCGAGATCGCTGGGACATTGAAGGCTGATCGCGGTGAGCTGTCACACAGGCAGACTCACTAGTGATCCAGATCAGCGAGCACGCTGGTATCCAAGGTAAACATTGGGTAACTAAGTGCCGCGCGGCGCTTAGTTACCCACAGTTTACTTTGGATACCAGGTCCCGCGCTGGGAGCTCACTGATCGTTGGTCTCCCACTGTCACACACAGAGATGCTGCGCATTCAGCGGGCGACCAACGATAGATTTATGAAACGGTTCATAAATCTGCGATCAACGACTCATTGTTGATAGGTGTCACACACAACGATGTCTTTGTGTGTGACAGGCCCTTTAGTCCCTCCGGACTCCTTATCTGTACACTTTAAAAAGTCTTTTTATCAACTTACAGGGGAACTAGAAACATGGGAGATCCCTTCCATGAATGCAGCAGACAAGCTGCATTCAGTTAGCATAGCACCAGGGGGGTGACAGGTCCTCTTTAAAATGTTCCTAACAAGTATTTCTTGCATATTTTATCTCCTTAAGGGCTATTATACCCTGGTGGGGATTACATTCTTTAAAAGATGCCTCATTGGGTTATGTTAATCATAATCACAGTAATCTTTTTGTTAGAAATTTTATTTAAAGGGAACCTGTCAGGTTATTTTTGCCCTCCCAGCTATCACTGTCTGTACCTGTAGCTTTATAATACTATTCTAATCATCCCTGCCTGAGCTCACAGTGAAATGGTAAAGGTGAAAAAAAAGGTATTTACCATATATACTCGCGTATTAGCCGAGTTTTTCAGCCCAAAAATTGGGCTGAAAAGTCCCCCCCTCGGCCTATACGCGAGTCAGTGCCTGTGCTGGCTGGTGGGGGCCGAAATCGGGGGCTGGAGGGGGCTGGAGGATGCTGGGGAGGCTGACAATAGAGCGGAGAGGTCACGTGGTGCCGCTCATATTATATTCATGATATGCACTGCACCCCGCGCCCATCAGCGGGGGGGGGGAGCAGTTCATATACAATACCATTATACAGGCCCCCCTCACAGTATGGCGCCCCCCCCCTCACAGGATGGCCCCCGCATGCAGCGCTGCGCACATACATTACCTGGTTATCAGCTGTCACCCTCCAGCAGCGGATCGCTGCTTCTGGCTCCGAGCTGCATCTTCATCTGTGTCTTCCTGCTTGACCGGCCGGGGTCACAATGACATCATCGCGATGAGCCCCGGCCACAAGCAGGAAGACACAGATGAAGATGCAGCCCGGAGCCAGGAGCAGCGATCCTCCGCTGGAGGGTGACAGCTGATAGCCAGGTAATGTATGTGCACAGCGCTGCATGCGGGGGCCATCCTGTGAGGGGGGGCTGTATACTGTGAGGGGGACCGGTTATACCATCACTGCTGGGCTGTATACTATGCCTGGGGACCTGTATACCATCACTGCTGGGCTGTATACTATGCCTGGGGACCTGTATACCATCACTGCTGGGCTGTATACTATGCTGGGGCCCTGTATACCATCACTGCTGGGGCTGTATACTTTGCTGGGGACCTGCTGTATACCACCACTGCTGGGGACCTGCTGTATACCACACTACTGGGGGCTGTATACCTGTGCTGGGGTCCACCCTCGGCTTATACGCGAGTCAATACGTTTTCCCAGGTTTTGGGGGCAAAAGTAGGGGGTCAGCTTATACACAGGTCGGCTTATACACGAGTATATACGGTATACACTTACCTTTTCTTATCTAAATGAGGCAGTCAGTCTCCATCTTGAAGACTGTAGTCTATCTGGCAGGTTAATAGTTAACGTACTATTAACTTCTCTTGTCATGGGGACCTGTGTGATGTAACGATAATGTGACCATAGTGGGAAATACTAAGCAAGCCAAATCATTATGTGCTATGAAGACTTAGCATCGCCTATTATAGTCACATGTTTGTGACATCACATCAGTTATCGCAACATGTTCTGACATTTGGCTGAAATGTTAACTATTACCTGCCAGATAGACAGACTACAGTCTCCAAGATGTAGACTGACTACCTCATTTCCATAAGAAAATGTAAGTGTATAAATCCTTTTTTTCCGTAAATCAAGTTTTATTGAACATTTCGTTAATACAAAAAACAAAACCATTCAAATGGTCACAGCATTAATATGTGTCGATAGCTTGAAGACCGCATGGGTCACACATGGAGTATGCCAAGTGACACATTCAGATGACAACTAACCTTATGGGTATGGTTATAAAATGAAGTGAAAATAAACAAGTCTGCAATGCGTAGCTAAATAAATGGTGCCCTGTAAGATGTAACCGATAATAACAAATGAAGCTCCGTGGCATGAAATACCAGGTCTCAACTGGATTAAGAGAAATAGAGAAGAGAAAGAAAAGTAGGAAAATGAGGAAGGGGGAAGAGACAGGGCAAAGTGGTGCTCCACTGCTGGACAGTATATGCATTGGGCTCCCAAGACCTGGAGTGATTGGGCCAAGCAGTCAACACTGTGCAAGACCCAGGATTCCAGGTCCGCACCTCCCTAGACAAAAGTCACGGGGACCACACGTCAAAATGTTTCATAATGCTACCATCGTCTGATGAACTGTGGGCAACAAGTTCCTCCATCCTGTAAATGTCGTTCAGTTCAACCACCAGGTCTCCACGGTTCATTCATGTAAGCCTTTTCCAGAATCTGGGGATCAGATGTCTCGTGGCCATTAAGAAGTAGCGAAGGCAATCCTTCTTATATCTGGAGAGGGACATGGTGGTATGGTTCAAAAGTGCCTGTTCCGCCGTGAGGTTGGTTGATTCAGAGGTGACTTTCTCATATAGGTCCGCCAGAGGCCCAGAAGGGGCGCAGACGTTCACAATCCCACCAGACATGAAGATAGGTGCCTCTAGAACCACAGAGTCTCCAACACTCGGCGGGAGCAGATGGTAAGATGGCATTGACCTCCACGGGGCACATGTACCATCTCGCTATTACCTTGTAATTGCGTTCCTGAGAAACTGCCGAGATGTAGGCCTTGTGGGTATGAATATTTTTTCCCATTCCATGGGTGTGAAGTGCTTTCCTAGGTCACGCTCCCATTTTGTGGCAAAAGCCGGATTGTTTTCTGATGTTGTGTTTGGTGCGTCCTGGAATGCTGTGTAGAGCATAGTAATCGTGTGGTCTAGAGGATTTCGAGCTACACACCATTTCTCAAATTGCGTAAGGGGACGAAAAATGTTTTCTTGGCGTACTGATTTAATGTAGTTTGATAATCTGGCATGTAAAAACTAGGCATCTGGTGGGGATGTCTGATCTGCAAATAAGGTTGATATGTCTTTAACTGGTGTCATTTACATACATAGAAAGTGTTGGGAAGAGAGATTGTGGGGTATTGAGGAATGAGTGTCTGCCTCATTCCAGGGGTAAATGGGGGTCCCGTAAATTGTCATAAGAGTAAATGCTTTTTTTTCACATTTCATATTACACTATGAGCTCAGACAGGTATGATTAGAATAGTACTATGAAGCTGTAGGTACAGACACTGATAGCTGGGAGGGCATAAACCATCTGACAGATTCCCTTTAATCAGTAGTCTCTGCAGAAGATTTAATCCAGGTAGATAGGTGCCTTGAGCACTTCACCACAAGCTGTGGCCTTTTGGATCTTTGCACCATCCTATCCACGGTTGTCGATAATGTAAACACAGTTCATGTTTTACTGACTCAATCCCGATAAAGAAAAGTCATTCAGACTAGTCCAATTACCTGGATTACCTTATCCTAACTAGCTCAGTGAACCGGCCAAGTAACATTCAATATAGGTAAATGAAAAAGTACCTCATCGCTAGTTGTAATACGGAGTACTTTACCCTCTATGGATGTCACGTCACTAATCATAAAATGGCTGCCTTCTTACATTGCTAACCCGCTGACGGCCTTCCCAACTTTCTTCACCGAGCAGGGGAGGAGTTGACTGTCCCAGGTGTTACAATTCACAAGAGCACAAAATTGCCACACTCCTCAGGCGACTAGGTTTGCTTGCTTAGGTCCTTTCCCCTTTTTTCTTTTTGACAGGATCTGTAACAACGCATTTCTAGTCCGTTCTGCTTCTTCGTGGCAACTTACTTCTCTCACCTCACAAGCCTCGTTCCTCTCCTCAGCTTAAGTGGCAGAGTGATGATGCACTAAACTATTTTGCCCATCGACCAACAAAGTTGCATTTTCACTGCACAGTTCTTTTGATAAATACATCACAGCACATATAGAATTATTCAAGCTTTTTTGATATTTAATACATTCAGATCAATGACAAGTGTTACCGACATCTGGTAGCCAAATGTTATAGTTACAGGTGTGTCCAACATCCATAATTACAACTGAAATGTATAGTTCTTTACATCCTCTAACATATAAGCTATGAAATATGCCCATCTTAGCCTGGTTTCACTAGTTGTACAGTTGCATTTTTTGGTAGGTTTTTTATTTTTTTTCAATTTTTCTTGCACTGTTTTGAGTCAAATAAACACAGGAATGAATACAAACAGATCAAAAAGTATAAAAAAAATGCATATGTAATTCTAAAATTAATATTTAATTTACTGGTATATTGCCCAGGCATGGGTTTTCCTTTGATTGTTTTTTCCTTCCAACCTAAAATTGTATGCAATGGATTGTTCTCATCTCAGTATGTTTACCCTAATATATATTTTCAGGAAAAAGTTATTGTACTGTCAGAACAGTGACAAGAACAGAAAAGCAGCCGCTCCCACCTCCCATGAGGGATTCCCTGGAATTCAGACTCCACCGGTTGCAAGCATGTCATTCTTAATGCCCTTTCAATGTAGAGCTTAGATCATGGAAAGGTGATTTTTCTCCAAACAATAACTATTGTGAATATTGAAGGTTTTCTAAATTTGAGAGTGGAGTAAGAAAGCTTGTAGCTTCCTTTTGAAGAGGAAGGAAGTAATAACTGATTTGTGCTACAAAGGTGATCACCCTTAGTAAATAGCAGCTTTTGAATACTGGGAGCAATGACTTGATAAATGAGAGGAATGTAAGAAATTCTGTAATTCAAACATGTGGTATTTTAATATTACAAAAATGTGAATATTAACATGGCAACATTATTTAAGAGATTATGTACTTTAATACTTTAAGTTAAAAGTGTTAAAATTTGGTGTGTGCTTTTCTGCATAACATCGAATCCTTTTGTCACTTTAAATTTTTAATATTGTAATTGGTAGAGTTTATCCTTTTAAGGCGCCGTCACACGTGTCGACATTGTGAGCGATATTGTAAGCGATCACATGCACGCGCGATCGCTAACAATATCGTCACATCGCTGGTGAGTGTCACACAGACAGACTCACCAGCGATGTGGAGCAGCGAGATCGCTGGTAACTATGGTACACATCGGGTTACTAGGCGCTGTGCGGCGCTTAGTAACCCGACGTTTACCATAGATACCATCTCCCAGCATAGGCTCTGCCACTGGGAGATTGTTCATCGTGGTGTCACACACCACGATGAAGCAGATTGTTAAATCGTTCATCGCTAGATATGAGCTCCGGCTCTCATATCTGCGATGTCACGATCAAGCGATTTTACATTGTAAAATCGCTTGATCGCACGTACGATGCACAAACGATATCGCTTAAGCGATCAAAAAGCAGATCACTTAAGCGATATCGTGCATAAATTGAGCGTGTGACGGCGCCTAATACACATCCTATCAGTTGATACTGTATGTTTTCAAGTAGGTAAAACATTTTTTTATTTTATATAGACCTCTGCATATTGAATGTGTTGATATACTGTAGGTTATGTAGTGTCTGGGGCAATGCATCATACACTACATTGCTTTCTCTATTGGCTGCGAATTTTGATGAAAAGACGCATTGAATTCTTAACCCCTTAGAGCCAAAACCTCCTTAAACAGGCCAAACTTTTCAATTCTCACCAGTGTCACTTTATGTATAAATAAATCTGAAATACTTCAACATATCCCAGTGATTCTGAGATTATATTTTCGTGACACACTGTCCTTAATGATAGTGGTAAATTCAGGATTTGTTTATGAAAGAATTGAAATTTCATTAAAAATGCTTAAAATTCTCAATTTTCAAACCTTACATTTTTATGCCCTTAAAACAGATAGTCATTAGTCATGAGTGAATCTGCTCGTCACTATTCGGTACTCGCACAGCTATCACAGTATTCGAGCTACACGGCACTCGCTGAGTATCTGTGTGCTTGCCTCTTGAGATTCGAGTGTACTGCCCAGCATGTTTAGTGCCTGATTTTTCAGCCACCAAACATGCTGGCTTGTTTGCAATCACAAGAGTGCTGTAGCCATGTTGGTTGTGACATTACTGTGATCAGCTGGCCGCCCAGCATCATAAGCTCTATATAACCCCTGTCACCGCCATCTTACGTACATTGCATCCAGAAACAATGTAGTGAGAGTGTGAGCTTGTCATCAAAAAGTGGGAGGTGGCATATGGTGAACCTCTACATCATAGGTCCTGAAGGGGTTAAAAAGCACTGATCCTTTTGCCCTCTGTAATTTTTTGGTTGACGTGTTGCTTGGCCAGTGCCAAAAAGTCCCAAATATTAACACTCTGCTTGTGAGCTGTTTAAACCCTGTCAAATGGAGTATTTGCATTTTCTGGTGTCCTTTAAAATACACTGGAACTTCTGCCACCTCTAATTTTTGGGGTCACATTTTGCTTGGCCTGCGCCACAAAATCCAAAATATTAACAGTGTCTAGTGAGGTATTCAAATCCTGTCAAATAGTCTCTATTAGCTGAGAATAGTGTTGGGACAGTTTCTGGAGCAGGGACAGAGAAAACAGAATAGCGTTGCAGTACCTGCTTAAATTAGAGCAACAGCTAAACTTTCAGCACACATTGCGTTTCCATTGCAGTTTCATTTTCTGTTGTCCTTTAAAAAACATTTATCCTTTAGCCCCCTGTAATTCTTGGGGTCACATTTTTCTTGGCTTGTGCCAAAAAGTCCCAAATATTTGTGCTAGTGAGTAGAGATGGGCTAACTTTTCTCGAACACGTTCGTCATTTTCAAGAACACAGCTGATTCAATTCGGTGATAGGAAAACAGAACTCTTTCTCCAAAAGTCGGCGAACATAGATTTGCTCGGGAAAAAGTTCGGAATTTAAAATGGCCCTAAAACTTTACCTTTATTTTACCTTTAAACTTTATTTGGAGCCAAAACACTCGCTGGAAGACCCTCTGGCTGGGGACAACACCTAATCTACTGTTAGGGTACCGTTACACCAGGCCATATCGCCGCCGATTACATAGGCAATGCAAGGCGTGGCCTATCGCCGGCGATAGCGCCGCTGCGTCACCTAATGTAAAGGAGCAATGTCGGCACTAAATATCGCCTCTGAGTAGTCGCCTGGTTTCTCAGTAGTGCTCTGAAACCAGGCGAGCACTCTGGGGCGATATGTACACATCGCCCCATGTAACATGCTGATCGGCAATGTTATAGGCGATGGGAGCCATAGGCTCCCATGTTAATGCATTGCCGCTGGGGTTTGTAGACACCCCAGTGGTGGCGATGCCGCCTGTAGCATCGCCGTTGTGTCGCCGGAGGTATCGCCGCGTGTAAACACGCGATGGCAACGCTGGCGGGGCACCAAAAACGTGCACGCCCCCAAGTGTCGCCGGTGATATCTGGCGATATACCTGGCCCCCCCACCACATCCCCACAACCACCTTCATCCCACACTCATGACCCATCGCCAACCCTTGCAACCTCACCACCACTAACCCACACAATCCCTACCAACTTTAGACCTATTCCCCCAACCCCTGCCCCCCCCATTGTTCTAACCCGGGCACTCTGGAATGCCCGCTCAGTGTGCAATAAACTGCCAGACATCCACAAACTCTTTATCTCCGAGAAACTATCATTTCTTGGCATCACCGAGACCTGGCTCACCCCCTTAGACACAGTATCCCCCGCTGCACTATCATATGGCGGCCTCAGCATGTCCCACACCCCCCGTCCCTCTGGCAAACATGGCGGTGGTGTCGGCATACTCTTGTCCAACTCCTGCACCTTCAGCCCTATTCCCCCGCCCCCCTCCATCACTGTCCCCTCCTTCAAAGCCCACTCGGTCCGAATCTTTTCCCGCTGCAACCTCCAGCTAGCCATCATCTACCGCCCCCCTGGACCCATCGCCTCCTTCCTTGACCACTTCACCACCTGGCTACTTCACTTCCTCTCCGCTGACATCCCCACCATCATCATGGGCGACTTCAATATCCCCATTGACATCTCCCCACCCAGCCGCCTCCAACCTTCTTCCCTGACCACTTCCCTAGGGCTCTCCCAATGGTCCTCCTCTCCCACCCACGAACAAGGCCACATGCTTGACCTCATCTTTACCCGCCTTTGCTCCCTCTCCAACCTCACAACCTTGGAACTCCCCGTATCTGACCACCATCTCTTGACCTTCTCCGCCCTCTCCTCCCCTGCCACGCTACCCCCTCCCCGCAAACTTGATCACACTCACTGAAACCTAAGAGATCTTGATCTTCCTTTATTCTCCGAATCCCTCCTCCCTCTCACCGACATACCCTCCGCTGGTGACATAGACACTGCCACCACCCTATACGACACCACAATAACGAACGCCCTTGACCTAGCCGCCCCCTCACATTTCACGCTCCACGCACTAACAGACGGGTGTCCAGGGTTGCCGAGAGAAGATGGAAAAAGTCCCGCACCTCCAAGCACTTTTCTCTGTTCAAACAATCCCTCACTGACTTCAAGACGGCACTTGCTACTGCCAAGCAAGCCTTCTTCTCATCCCTAATAACCTCTCTGTCCCGCAACCCCAAACAGCTCTTCAAAACTTTCAACTCCTTACTCCACCCACCCGCTCCTCCCCCCCTCTCCCCTCATCTCCGCTGAAGACTTTGCGACCTTCAAGGAGAAGATCGACAAGATCAGAAACAGCTTTGGCCCACTTTCCCCACAACTCCCTCTCTCATCTACACTGCCCTCCTCCTCCATTAGCCACTTCCACCCCATAACTAAAGACCAACTCTCCTCCCTCCTGTCAAAATCACACCTCACCACCAGCGCCCATGACCCGCTCCCATCCCACCTCATTCCCAACCAAACCTCCATTTTCATCCCAGCCTTCACCCACCTCTTTAACCTATCACTTACCACTGCGCCTTCCCCTCGGCCTTCAAACACACCCTAATCACACCCATCCTTAAAAAACCCTCCCTCGACCCTACCTCTGTCTCCAACTATCGCCCCATATCTCTTCTTCGCCTCTAAGCTACTCAAACAGCACGTCCACTCTGAACTGTCCTCTCACCTCTCCTCCTGCTCCCACTTTGACCGCCTACAGTCCGGCTTCCGACCCCGCCACTCCACCAAAACAGCCCTGACCAAAGTCACCAACGACCTACTTGCCGCCAAGAACAAACGCCACTACTCCATCCTCCTCCTCGACCTGTCCGCCGCCTTTGACACGGTTGACCACTCCCTTCTTCTCCGGATCCTGGAATCCCTCGGCATCACCCACCTTGCCCTCTCTTGGATCTCCTCATACCTAGCAGACCGGACCTTCAGTGTCTCCCACTCCCACACTTCCTCCGCGCCCTACCCCCTTTCTGTCGGAGTCCTCCAAGGTTCGGTCCTGGGACACTACTTTGCTCCATATACACTCTCGGCCTAGGGCAACTCATTGAGTCCCATGGCCTCCAGTACCACCTCTACGCCGACGACACCCAAATCTACCTGTCCGGCCCTGACATCACCTCCCTACTCTCCAAAGTCCCACAATGCCTTTCCGCCATCTCATCCTTATTCTCTGCTCGCTTCCTTAAACTCAACAAGGACAAAACTGAATTCATAGTCTTCCCCTAAGAAATTCCCCCCCACTTCTCAACCTATCCATCTGTGTCAATGACTGCGCCCTCTCCCCACTCTCCAAAGCCAAGTGCCTTGGGGTAATCCTTGACTTCTCCCTATCCTTCAAGCCCCACATCGAAGCCATCACCACATCCCTCCGGCTCTAGCTTAGAAACATCTCACCGATCCACTCCTTCCTTACCCACGACACCGCTAAAACACTTATTCATGCCCTTATGATCTCCAGGCTTGACTACTGCAACCTCCTTCTCACTGGCCTCCAAGCCAACTCCCTCACACCTCTCCAATCTATACTCAATTCTGCTGCCCGACTAATCCATCTGTCCTCCCGCTATTCCCCTGTCTCCCCCTCTGCCAAGCCCTTCACTGGCTCTCAGCCTCCAAGAGATCCCAGTTCAAAACACTAACCATAGCATACAAAGCAATACACAACCTGTCCCCACCATGCATCTCCCTGGTCTCCCGATACCTACCCTCACGCAACCTCCGTTCCTCCCAAGAACTCCTCCTCTGCTCCCCCCTCATCTCCTCTTTGCACAACCGCGTTCAGGACTTCGCCCCGGGCATCTGCCATACTCTGGAACTCCCTGCCCCAACACGTCAGACACTCTCCGACCCTGAGAAGCTTCAAGTGTCACCTGAAGACTCACCTATTCCGTCAAGCCTACAACCTGCCATGAGACCCAGGCGACCGCCCCATAACTGACACTCCCCCAGCCTACTGTATCCCTACCCGCCTCTCGTAGACTGTGAGTCCTTGTGGACAGGGTCCCTTCCCCTCCTGTACCTGTATGTCCTATTTGTCTAGAGTTATTGTAATTGTGCTTGTCTCCCCTATCCTCATGTAAAGCGCCATGGAACCTAATGGCACTATATAAATAAATAATAATAATAATATCTCCGGCGATATGGCCTCGTGTAACGGTACCCTCAGGAATGTCCCCAGCTATTGGGGCTACTAGTTTGTGTTAAGCTGTAGAAGTTTTGGGAATTTTTTTAAGCTTCCTGGAGTTTGCAGGTGTTTTGCCACCTGCAGGGTCTGAATTTTGTAAACAGTGCCAGATGTGGCAGCAGCTGGGAAGTCCAGGAAGCTTACAATGTCCTTAAAACATCAGTTTAAGAGAGCATTATGTTTTTAAGGGAATTATTATTATTATTATTATTGCAGAGGGTCGCAACCAGTATGCGAGGCCATCTGTTCTACACTTATGTAAAAGCAATTCATATAAAAATAGCATATGGCCATTATAGGCTTCACATCCAAATCGTATAGGTCTGTTAACACTAATGAAACCCATAGTATGGCTATTGCGTATCAAAAATGTACAATCACTATTTGACATAATACTACTAGTACTAATAATAATATGTATTCATTTATATAGCGCTATTAATTCCATCACAATGGATATACAAATGGACGTTATCCACGCTGCCACAAGGAAAGAAGAATCGTGAAGATGCAGTGGCGTACCATCCGCGGTCGCAGGGGTCGTAAGTGAGACCGGGCCCGGGAGTACAGGGGCCCGGAGCCCGCCGACTCCTGCTACCGCTGCGCCAGCTGTGTGGCGCTCTACCCGGCCGGTCCCCAGGCGGATGATCACGGCCGCCTGAGGACTACTGGCACTCACCGCTGATGTTGCAGCCACCCCGCCCCCCTTCTTCCTCTACATGCAGACCGCGGGAGCAGGCTGGGGACTGTAGGAGGCATGCAGCAGCACACCTACCTCTCTGCCGAAGAGGAGCTGCTTAGAGTCTTCCGGCCTGGCCTGCTCTCCTCCTCCTCACACAGCACCGCTTTAGTCACTGGCTGCTTCCTGGGCCTGGCATGAAGACCTTCAGGGAGCATGGAGCACACAGGAGAGAAGGTACAGGGTGTGTGTTGACTGTGTGTGCAGTGTATGTGACTGTCTGAGCAATGTATGTGACTGTATGTGCAATGTATGTGACTGTATGTGCAATGCATGTGACTGTATGTGCAATGCATGTGACTGTATGTGCAATGCATGTGACTGTGAATGCACTGTATGTGCAATGCATGTGACTGTATGTGCAATGCATGTGACTGTGAATGCACTGTATGTGCAATGTATGTGACTGTGTGCAATGCATGTGACTGTGTGCAATGCATGTGACTGTGTGCAATGCATGTGACTGTGAATGCATTGTATGTGACTGTGTGTGCAATGCATGTGACTGTATGTGCAATGCATGTGACTGTGAGTGCAATGCATGTGACTGTGAATGCAATGCATGTGACTGTGTGTGCAATGCATGTGACTGTGAGTGCAATGCATGTGACTGTGAGTGCAATGCATGTGACTGTGAGTGCAATGCATGTGACTGTGTGTGCAATGCATGTGACTGTGAGTGCAATGTATGTGACTGTGTGTGCAATGCATGTGACTGTGAATGCAATGTATGTGACTGTGTGTGCAATGCATGTGACTGTTAGTGCAATGCATGTGACTGTGTGTGCAATGTATGTGACTGTGTGTGCAATGCATGTGACTGTTAGTGCAATGTATGTGACTGTGTGTGCAATGTATGTGACTGTGTATGCGGTGAGCAGGCTGTGTGTGCAGAATAATATTATCTGGAGCAGCTGTGAGGTGGCATTACATTATCTGTGGCGGCTGTGAGGCGGTATTATATTATCTGGAGCGGCTGTGAGGCGGCATTATATTATTTGTAGCGGCTGTGAGGCGGCATTATATTATCTGGAGCGGCTGTGAGGCGGCATTATATTATCTGGAGCGGCTGTGAGGCGGCATTATATTATCTGGAGCGGTTGTGAGGCGGCATTGTATTATCTGGAGCTGCTGTGAGGCGGCATTGTATTATCTGGGGCTGCTGTGAGGCGGCATTGTATTATCTGGAGCTGCTGTGAGGCGGCATTGTATTATCTGGAGCTGCTGTGAGGCGGCATTGTATTATCTGGAGCTGCTGTGAGGCGGCATTGTATTATCTGGAGCTGCTGTGAGGCGGCATTGTATTATCTGGAGCTGCTGTGAGGCGGCATTGTATTATCTGGAGCTGCTGTGAGGCGGCATTGTATTATCTGGAGCCGCTGTGAGGCGGCATTATATTATCTGGAGTGGTTGTGAGGCGGCATTGTATTATCTGGAGCTGCTGTGAGGCGGCATTATACTATAATGGAGGATCATATATACCTGAATGAGGGACATTAATACATAATGAAGGGGAGAGGGGTCAATTTGTGAGTCTTTATAGGATTTAGAACATTATGTGGGACCCGTACATCTGACCAATGTGGGCGCGTGGGGGAAGGGGGGGCCCAGGTCCAAATTTCGCACCGGGGCCCTTCGGACTGTAGTTACGCCACTGTGAAGATGTATATATTTCAAAGTGGAGGCCTTTATTCATCCAACATGTTTTGGAGTGTATTCCTCACTCCTTCCTCAGGGTACCCACCAAGTTCTTCACTGAGGAAAGAGTGAGGAATACACTCCAAAACATGTTGGATGAATAAAAGCCATCACTTTGAAATATATACATCTTCACAATTCTTCTTTCCTTGTGGCAGAGCAGATAACATCCACTTGTATATCCATTATGCTTGATTATATTGCTGCATAGTACAAGTGGCTTGTGGATTCTACAGCATATAATCTATTTAAACAGGTTGTGTGTCACACAACCGACCAGTTAAGCAAACCCAGTAAATTATCTCCTTTTTATTAGGATTAAAACCCTATGTGCTTCTTTTTATCCACAGTTTCCTTGTTATTAATTCCACTAGCTGGGTGCCCGATGCACATGCATCGGGATTCTAGCAGAGCGAGTCTCTGACTCGCAATGGCCGCTTCGCGGCCAATGCTTCGGGCGTATCCACATGACCACGCTGACTCGCAGCGTGAGCGGACTCAAAAGGGGCAAAAAACCCATTCGTGATTATATAATAGATAGCACTCTACATACATTTGCAGCACCGTCCCCATTGGGCTCACATTTCATCTATAATGCATATTCCACTTGTCTTGGCATTCCTGCAGTGCCTAAGTAGTCTAAGGCTGTGGTCACAGTTTTTTTAGTGCCTTTTAAAAACGCATGCTTTTTTACATGCGTTTTTCATGTCAGCATGAGTTTTTTAAGGTCTCTGATGGGTCCCTGCGTTTTTGGCTGCATTTTTGAATCAGCACATGAAAATAGTGCTTGTAGTATTTTTTTGAGCGTTTTGAAAAACGCATGCGTTTTTGTAGAAAACGCATGCGTTTTTATAACATGGGTTCCTATGGGAAACGCATGCAAAAACGCATGTACAATTAGTACCTTTTAGTGCCATTCAAAAACGCATGCGTTTCCCATAGGAGCCCATGTTAAAAAAAACGCATGCGTTTTTTTAACATGGGCTCCTATGGGAAACACATGCGTTTTTGAATGGCACTAATTGTACATGCGTTTTTGCATGCTTTTTCCATAAGGCCCCTTATTAAAAAACGCATGCGTTTTTGGATATGCTCCAAAAACGCATGGAACAGTCACACATGCTTTTTGGCTATTAGGGCATGCGTTTTTTAACATGGGGGCCTATGGGTGCGTTTTTTACATGCGTTTTTGAAAACGCAGGTCTCCAAAAATGCATGTGAAAAATGGTACTGTGACCCCAGTCTAATTCAGCATTCCAGATGAATTGGGGGTGAATGTTGACCTGAATAAACTTATTTATTTTCATCATCTTTCCTGGTAACAGGTCACGCTTCAATAATGATTGCAACTAAATATCCACAACCCAGTTTGTAAACATTGTGTCCTGTCATACCGGTTTTAATTAGCAGCTAGGCATTGGGCAACAATAGTGTGTAAACATTCAGCCACATTACTGATTGTACTGGTCTGAATCGTGACAATCCAAGAGGTGGGCCCCTCAGAGAAAGCAAACAAAATACACCCAAACCCGTAGTACTTTAACAGCGTCTCGTGGCATCTTACCTCTGCATTCCCAGTGGCACGCAGGTACGCTGTCTGGATTCCGCAATGCAGTTGTTTGGATTCTTCTGTAAGGCATGGTTTACCTCGACTCAGAGGATGATATACTGTAATCTACTTAACCACCCTGGGGCAGAAGGTGGGTCGGCAGAACCAGACCCAGAGTGGCAGCATCGAGAGATGAAGAGTGAAACCTATGTCAGCTGGAGCTCTACCGCACATTCCAATTCGGGCATCATCTGCAATCTGTTGCGGATCCAGTCCTAGGTTTGGATGCAAGCCACGGACCTGAGAAGCGAGTCACAGCAGTCAGGTGACTTTTACCCTACGGCATTGGGGCCTGGAAGTAGCATATGTCAGACTGCAGAGGATCTAGCAGTATGTCTGTCTACAATCTAGCTGCAGCTGGTGTCACAGCCACAGCTACTGGATCACATTCCCCAAGACCACCAGGATCAGGACCTTTATAGGGAGCCTGAGGAAGAAGAGCACCTAGAAGGCAATGTTCCCAAGCTGTATGGATCACCCTCACCACCTCTTAGCACCTATCCAAGAAGGCATCAACCACCCTATTCTCTTATGTCATTTGTTGAGGAGATTCAGCATGCAGATGCCATCGCCCAGGACTGACTGCATGGGCCTAAGGCAAATGACTTCCTCGACCAATGCACAAAAAGCAAGGTGGTGCTATTCAAACAGGATAAGGGGTATGGATTCCTAGTGGAACATAGCACTAAACATCGGTGCCATGTCAACTCCACCGGCTTACAGCGTGACGATTTTCCCGAAAGACTGTATACCATCTTTGTTGAGGATGAGGTTACATTCATGAAGGTACAGGGCATGAAAGGGTGGTTTGCGGTTGGCATATGCTGGCCCAATTTGCGAAATGGCAGGAGGAGTCCGACCTGGAGAGGAGTTGCCGTCGGGTCGGGCAAAGTGTCTCTTGGTTGGCCAGCCAGATGCACCCAAACCCACGGGGCATGGACATGTTCGCAAAGATGGTCCTGTTTATCCTAGAGGGGTGGACGTCATCAAGTTCCTTAATCATCCTCTCCAGCTGTGTTAATTATGGGGGTGTGCTGGGGGGCAGGTGGTTGCCGAGAATGCGGCTAGAGGAATAGGCCCTATGACCCCCCAAGACAGTCTGGCAGCAGACTACTATTCAAAACTGCGTCAACCATCCAGGGCATGGATAATAAAAAGATAAACATGCCCAGTGGACCTTCCTAAAGGAAAGTTGGTGGGTCTGGGAGACCGTGATCTAACCCTTACTTGGCATTTTGGTCAAAGAATAACTTGTGGGACTTATTTTATTTCCAGTTTTTTCTTGTTCTTGACCAAGGCATGTGTTTTTGTTAAAGGTCTTCTAACATTTTGCACCATTTGTGCTTCCCCCTAATAGGCAGTCATGCAGCATTTGGGATCCAACTGAAAGACCTTAATGAACTCTGCCCTTCATTGCCTCTCCACAGCTTGAACAGTGTGTGCTGCTGATCCCTGTGGGATATTCATTATATGTAAATACTATGTTTATTGTTAAGCTTTTTTGTTTGAGATTTATAGTCTGTGTGTGTATACAGTAAAGTTTTTAAATTCACTCCGTGTGTGCATGCTGAACTGCTTCTGCAAACAGGTACTTTGATACTGCCCTAGAGACTAGTGTACAAGCTGCAGGCTCTGGCCTGAAGGTGTGAGGTATGCATATCACTACGCCTACTCCAGTAGAACAGGGCTGGCCAAGTGCAGTTGTCAAGGGCTGAAAACAGTGCATGTTTCCCTAGCATTGCACAAGGTGTTGTAATCATCCATCACCTCTGCAGTTGATTAAATTAGCACCTGTACAATGCTAAGGAAATCCAGAAAACTTGTACAGTTTTCAGACTTTGAGGACTGTAGTAGGCCACTCCTACCCTAGATGTCTCTGTGGAAGTAGCCAGGGGGCAAGAAGAATCCTTCACCACAAGTGCAGCTCTCAGTAGACTCTCTTAAGCCCTGTGCCCACAGTGTGTGTGATGTTTTTTTTGCACAGATTGAGAATCTGTATCAAAATCTGCATGTCTATCCTGAGGCGAGCAAAGTGTAGGACAGGTCAGAAGTGCTGCAAATTACTAAAAGAATGACCGATACACCTAGTCTAGTGAACACGGTGCTAGCAGAAAAAAAAAACACATAACTATAAAAGGTTATTCCACTGCACACTAGAATACTAAGAATAAAGGGAAACACTCAGCAAATGTATTGACCAATGCAAATGAGCCCAATAACCATGACAAGGTGTATCTCATGTATCGGGACCCTAACCTGAAATGCCTCTATGTGCAATTATAATCTGCTTGTATGTGAAGGTAGGATCCTAGCAATAAAGAAGGCGGTTCTACTATGGCTAATGGGCAGGGGCGCACAGACAGAAAAAGTTGGTGCAAATTACAAAAAGACTGATCGGCGCACCCAATGTGTGTGAACAATGTGCTAGCAGAAATAAAAGAAACTATAAAAGGTTATTTTGCTGTACAATAGAACACTAAGAATTAAAGGTGGGGTCACACGTGGCGATGTCGCCCGCGACATCGCCGAAAAGTGACGTAACAGCGATGTCGCGGGCAATATCACAAGGCTCGCGCTGTGTGACAGCGCAACGCAACTGCAAATTATCGCTGGTTGCAGGTTGACAGGTTTATGAACATGTTCATAAACCTGTCAACCTGTGACCAGCAATTAGGCTGGATCGCGCCGTCTGACACTGTTGGCGGCGCGATCCAGCCTATACTGCAGCGTTGCTGCGGATCGCTCGCTGGGCTGAGCCCAGCCCAGCGAGCGATGTCACTGCCCGCATCGCTGCGGTGTCGCCGGCCGCAGCGATGCTGTGTGACAGCTGGCCAGCGATGTCGGAAGCGAGCGGGCACCCGCGCATCGCTTCCGACATCGCTGGCCAGATGTGCTGTGTGACAGCACCTTTAGGGAGCCACTTACGGTAACAATTAAACAAATCTATTGGCCAATAGGTCAGAAGTGCTGAGCCCCTGTTGCTTTTTTGTTTACTTGCACATGTGGTTCAGATTTTGTTTTTATTTAAAATCTGCAGCAAATCTGCAAAGCACAAAAAAAAAACACCTTGGCACAGCACTTCTGAACTCTGAGACTTTTCTGGCTTCAGAATAGACATGCAGTTTCTCAAAATCTGCTTCAACAAAACCATCAAACATCATAGCAGGGCCACAGTGGAATTCCCTGCTGCGTAACTTGACATAAAATAAATAATGGGGAAAAAGAAGTGTTGGGCTCTTCCTTATTTTTAATTGCCAACTACAGTTGTGGCCAAAAGTATTGACACCCATGCAATTCTGTCAGATAATACTGTTTCTTCCTGAAAATGATTGCAATCACAAATTCTTTGGTATTATTATCTTCATTTAATTTGTCTTAAATGAAAAAAACACAAAAGAGATTGAAGCAAAAAGCAAAACATTGATCATTTCACACAAAACTCCAAAAATGGGCCAGACAAAAGTATTGGCACCCTCAGCCTAATACTTGGTTGCACAACCTTTAGCCAAAATAACTGCGATCAACCTTCCGGTAACCATCAATGAGTTTCTTACAATGCTCTGCTGGAATTTTAGACCATTCTTCTTTGGCAAACTGCTCCAGGTCCCTGATATTTGAAGGGTGCCTTCTCCAAACTGCCATTTTTAGATCTCTCCACAGGTGGTCTATGGGATTAGGTCTGGACTCATTGCTGGCCACCTTAGAAAGTCTCCAGTGCTTTCTCTCAAACCATTTTCTAGTGCTTTTTGAAATTTTTTTGGGTCATTGTCCTGCTGGAAGACCCATGACCTCTGAGGGAGACCCAGCTTTCTCACACTGGGCCCTACATTATGCTGCAAAATTTGTTGGTAGTCTTCAGACTTCAGAATGCCATGCACACGGTCAAGCAGTCCAGTGCCAGAGGCAACAAAGCAACCCCAAAACATCAGGGAACCTCCGCCATGTTTGACTGTAGGGACTGTGTTCTTTTCTTTTAATGCCTCTTTTTTTCTCCTGTAAACTCTATGTTGATGCCTTTGCCCAAAAAGCTCTACTTTTGTCTCATCTGACCAGAGAACATTCTTCCAAAACGTTTTACGCTTTCTCAGGTAAGTTTTGGCAAACTCCAGCCTGGCTTTTTTATTTCTCGGGTTAAGAAGTGGGGTCTTCCTGGGTATCCTACCATACAGTCCCTTTTCATTCAGACACCGACAGATATTACGGGTTGACACTGCTGTACCCTCGGACTGCAGGGCAGCTTGAACTTGTTTGGATGTTAGTCGAGGTTCTTTATCCACCATCGCACAATCTTGCTTTGAAATCTCCTGTCAATTTTTCTTTTCCGTCCACATCTAGGGAGGTTAGCCACAGTGCCATGGGCTTTAAACCTCTTGATGACACTGCGCACGGTAGACACAGGAACATTCAGGTGTTTGGAGATGAACTTGTAGCCTCGAGATTGCTCATGCTTCCTCACAATTTGGTTTCTCAAGTCCTCAGACAGTTCTTTGGTCTTCTTTCTTTTCTCTATGCTCAATGTGGTACACACAAGGACACAGGACAGAGGTTGAGTCAACTTTAATCCATGTCAACTGGCTGCAAGTGATTTAGTTATTGCCAACACCTGTTAGGTGCCACAGGTAAGTTACAGGTGCTGTTAATTACACAAATTAGAGAAGCATCACATGATTTTTCTAACAGTGCCAATACTTTGTCCACCCCCTTTATGTTTGGTGTGGAATTATATCCAATTTGGCTTTAGGACATTCTTTTTGTGTTTTTTCATTGAAGACAAATTAAATGAAGATAATAATACCAAAGAATTTGTGATTGCAATCATTTTCAGGAAGAAACTGAATATTATCTGACAGAATTGCAGGGGTGTCAATACTTTTGGCCACAATTGTAAGGTTAAAGTAGGATGCTGAGGTCTGGTATTCTCAGCGGGGTGAGAGGCCTTTGTTATTAGGCCCCCCACGCTACAGGATAGCAACCCACATACGCCCCAGAAATTGATGCTTTCAAGGGCAGGCAAATTTTAGCCTGGGGGGGCATGTACAGTACACGGGCCCAAGAGTAGCAGCCCATCTTAAAAGAGGTGGTCTGAAGTCAAACTAAATCTACGTCTAAATCTCTATCTATTTAGTGGAATAATTGAAGCCATTTTCTAATATACATGTATTAAAAATTCCCTAACTACACTATCTATGCTATTCTATTTTTTTCACATTTACTGTGTGAGGACTCTTGATTTGAGAATCCCAGTGCATACCGGGATACTCAAAGTGTCATCAGTGCAAGAGACAGATGCTGAGGTCACTGTCATAGCCCCTGCCCCTCCCTGAAAAGAAGCATCTTCAGCAACACTTGTTTCAAAGGTTGCTCTCTCCCTCCCTGCTCTGTGCGTTATGTGCAGCGACAGCGTCCACTCTGTTGTTGGCTCAGATCAGTAATCTGCCAGCAACACAGTGATATTTATACCTAGCACACGAGACTAGTGCTGTCCCACTAATGACATAACTCTTCTGCATGCCAGGTATTGATACTGCTTTGTTGCTGACAGATTATTACTGATCTGTGCCGACAACAGAGCGGACGCTGTCACTGCGCACATTGTACAGTGCATGTAGGGAGAGAGCAGCCAGTGAAATGAGTGTTCCTGATGGTACTTTGCCTCCAGGAGGGGCAGGGGCTGTGGTAGTAACCACAGCCTCTGTTCCCTGGTCAGATGATGCTTCGTTCAGCATACTCTGGGTTTCTTAAATGAAGAGTCATTGCACAGGAAATAGGTAGAAAAATTGAATAGCAGTTAGAGTAGTAGAGAATTTTTAATACAAGTATACTAGAAAAAGCTTAGATTATAGCCCTAGATGAAATTTCATTTAACTTCGGACCATCCTTTTAAGGTGGCCATAAATATTAGATGGCTGTTGGCTAAACGATGCGCTGGTGATCGTTCGTCTGACAGCCATCACTCAGTCTCCCCTAAACAGGATCACTCTTTCATCAAAGCACTCCTGTGTGCTCTATGACTGACATGTCCTGCAGTGGCTTATCTCAAAGAAAAGAAAGTAATTGGCAGCCCGAAATCAGACATGTCTGACTGACATCTCCCCATCAGTCAGCCGGTACCCCCAACACATTAGATCATTGACTAAACATATCAGTATTAGTCTAATGTGTATGGGGACCTTAGCCTTGGGTCTCATGTAGCACTCAAGGCTCATCCTGTAGTATAATCACATATGGAACCCCCTGTTATCATCCTTTGTAGTGTACACACCATAGTATAGTCATCCCGTATGTAACACAACCGCATACTTTGCTGGTAGTTTTAGGACCCCCCCCCCACACTTACTGCAATGTAATCTGTAATATAATGACATACAAGCCTTGAAGTATACAACCCCTGGCAAAAATTATGGAATCCCTTGGCTCGGGGAGGATGTCCATTCAGTTGTTTAATTTTGTAGAAAATAAGCAGATCACAGACTACAGAGATCACAAAACTAAAGCCATTTCAAATGGCAACTCTCTGCCTTGAAGAAACTGTGAAAGTAATCTTGAAAAAAAATATGCTAGCCAGTAACGATTACTTTTGTAGATCAAGCAGGGGAAAATTATGGAATCACTAAATTCTGAGGAAACAAATTATAGAATCATGGCTGACAAACAAACAAATCAACACTCAAATACATTACTAGTAATTTGTTGCACCCCCTCTGGCTTTTATAACAGCTTGCAGTCTCTGAGGCATGGACGTAATGAGTGACAAACAGTACTCATCATCAATCTGGCTCCAACTTTCTCGGATTGCTGTTTCCAGATCAGCTTTGCAGGTTGGAACCTTGTCATGGACCATTTTCTTCAACGTCCACCAAAGATTTTCAATTGGATTGAGATCCGGACTATTTGCAGGCCATGACATTGACCTTATGTGCCTTCTTTCAAGGAATGTTTTCACAGTTTTTGCTTTATGGCAGGATGCATTATCATATTGATAAATAATTTCATCATCCCCAAACATCCTTTCAATTGTTGGGATAAGAAAAGTGTCCAAAATATCAATGTAAACTTGGGCATTTATTGAATATGTAATTGACAGCCATCTCCCCAGTGCCTTTACCTGACATGCAGCCCCATATCATCAATGACTGTGGAAATTTTCATGTTCTCTTCAGGCAGTCATCTTTATAAATCTCATTGCAACGACACCAAACAAAAGTTCCAGCATCATCACCTTGCCCAATGCAGATTCGTGATTTATCACTGAATATGACTTTCATCCAGTCATCCACAGTCCACGATTGCTTTTCCTTAGCCCATTGTAACCTTGTTTTTTCTGTTTAGGTGTTAATGATGGCTTATGTTTAGCTTTTCTGTATGTAAATCTCATTTCCTTTAGGCGGTTTCTTACAGTTTGGTCACAGACATTGACTCCAGTTTCCTCCCATTCATTCCTCAATTGTTTTGTTGTACATTTCCTGTTTTGGAGACATATTGCTTTAAGTTTCTGCGGTCTTGACCCTTTGATGTCTTCCTTGGTCTACCAGTATGTTTCCCTTTAACAACCTTCCCATGTTGTTTGTATTTGGACCAGATTTTAGACACAGCTGACTGTGAACAACCAACATCTTTTGCAACATTGCGTGTTGATTTTACCCTCTTTTAAGAGTTTGTATTCCTCTGCTTTGTTTCAATTGACATCTCTCATGTTGAAGCCATGATTCATGTCAGTCCACTTGGTGCAACAGCTCTCCAAGGTGTGATCACTCCTTTTTAGATGCAGACTAAAGAGCAGATCTTATTTCATGCAGGTGTTAGTTTTGGGAATGAAAATTTACAGGGTGTTTCCATAATTTTTTCCCCTGCTTGGTCTACAAAAGTAACCATTACTGGCTAGCACATTTTTTTTTAAGATTTATTTTAGTGTTTTTTCAAGTCAGAGTTGCCATTTGAATTGACTTTAGTTTTATGCCATGTCTGTAATCTGCTTTTTTTCTACAAAATTAAACAACTGAATGGACATCCTCCGATCCAGGTGATTCCATAATTTTTGCCAGGGGTTGTAGATCTCCCCGCCAGAATATGATCACTTACATCCCTTGTTTCAATTATGTGGCGCCCCTGCGTCCAGGAGGCCACAAAGGGAACTGCAGCCAGGCAGGTAGGACACTTGTTGCACACCAACACCCTCACAGCCCACATACCCACGTGTAAGAGGAGGTAACATCCAGCCCTGAGATTAGATACTCTATGAGATTGAGGGGTGGTGGATTCAGAGGAGTGGGTTGGGCACACCAGAAGTCAGGTGACTTGACAGTATATAGGAAGGGGGAGGAGGGAAGGAGTTCAGTAGGCCGAGGTAGGCTGAGAAGCAAAGACTGAAGCTCACACGTCCTGTGAGAGTAAGTCCTAGGAGCGCAGAATCTGTACTGAGCCAGTGCGAGCCAGAGGAGAGAGAAAGCCCATCCGAAGCTGATACCACCAGGAGTGTGAGAGTACCGAGAAGGGACGGTGTAACCCGGGCCCTAGGAACGCAGCTGAAGCTACTGACTGCAGGCGGAGTAGCCCTCCTATGGTACCGAGAAGAACAGAGAGGAAGGAGCCTGGTAGAGCCTCAGGCTTGAGGACTGCTGGAGGCTGGGCTAAAGTAGAGTGTCGGCTCTAGAGGGGACCACAGTTTACCCGGCATCCCCAAACAACACGACGGGGGGTCTGAGTTTCAGATTGAGATCCCTACCCTAAGGACAGGCAGCTCAGTGACACACTTAGGACTCACAGGAGTCTGAGTCACCGCCATACTGTCCAGTGTCGCACAATACGAAGTAAAGAGAACGTAATAGCCCGGAAAGGACACTACAGACTGTGTGAGGGGTCACAGAGAGAGAGAGGCCTGGCTGCAAGGAGCAAAGGGAACCCGGAGAGGGAGAATGTGCCCGTGTACTAAGAACTGAACTGGAACTGTGTAAGAACTGTAACTGTGCTGTAAAGTAACTTGAAGAGCTGAGAGTAAAGCTTTGGAAAACCCTGGAACTGTTTCCCTTGTGTCTCTGTATGAAAGCTATTCCCTCCATATAGGAATACAGCAAGCCTCCACCTGCAGAGCCACAGCTACAGCCTGTCAGCACCAGCAAAGAGGAGAGATCCCTGCAGCGTCTGCAAAGTAAGTGTGCTACACACTCCAATAGACTTAACCCTTACTGCCCCGGGGAACCCAGTTCTACCCACTGGAACTATTACACCTAAGCTGCCATTACATCGTCCCCGGAAGTTCTGCAGCAGCGGCGGCCCCCATCACTGGCCGCATCAAGTGGGTGGCGTCACGACTGACAATCCCCTGTAAATATTCCCCTTTTATTGCCAGGGCCCGGGACACGGTCCGGACCAGGACCACCTGTGACTTCCCCCAGTAAAGCCCCGGTCCGGTACCGAGTACCCTCGTCCCAGTGGGCTCGACAACCACATCCCTCTTCTATAAATATTCACACCCTTGAAGTATAGACAAGGGTAGGAATCTGCCTAGATACTGCCTCAGGTGATGCTGGAAGGGGTCAACTAAGCATCATCATTAATTCAAAAGAAAAAAGTCCTATTGTTTGAGGCAGCGCTAACACCACTTATCCATAGCACATGACACTGATTCTCTACCTTCAGGGATCAGTATCTACTCAGTCCACCAGGGATCACAGTCAGTGCAGTAATCAGTGGTAGTTTAGACCTGATACCTAGGGCACTAACTGCTTCTGGGCTTGTCAATGTAAGATAGTGGCAGCACTAGCACAGCTACAGGGGATTCCTTTACCAGACCACAAGCGCTCATAATGACAAGACACTGGTGGACAGGGAAGAAACTTTTGTACAGGGCAGACACTAATGGACAGGGCAGTAATTGGTGGACAGAGCAGTCACTAGTGGACAGGGTAGACACTGGTGATTGACAGTCAGGATAAAGCAGCGTCATAGCTCCGCAGAAGTATAGATAAGTGGTGATAATACGATAAACAGTGCTGGGGCACAACATCTGGTATGGAAAAGGGGTGGGTGGTGTCAGGTCAAGACTACAATAATCTCACCCTTATTTAGTAAAATAATAAATTCTCCAGATTTAATCATATCCTCTTCAAGCCCCTTCCCCCCTCCAACACCCACAGTAAATGCACTCGTAATCCCTTCCGCCCCTTATTGTATCTATTATATAATTGCCGTAGCGACTTCCGTCGCACACGGCGCTACTTCCGTGGCTTTGTTCGTGGCTTTGTTCGCGGCACGCGACTCACTCGCAATGGCCGCTTCACAGCCATTGCGAGCCGTTGCAGGGGCGCGAGCAATGGCCTCTTCGGCCATTACGAGTCTCCGCCCCGGCGACGACCGACAAGAGCCGAGACCCGTGGCCGAAAATAGAACCAAGGGCCCGGCTATACTTCGTTCGAAACACCGCTATGTATCTCTATGGGAAGTGAGGCGCTATGCTGATTGGTCGGCGCAGCACACAGCGACCAATCAGCATAGCGCCTCACTTAAGCGGGAAATTGAAACTCAAAGTCCTCCATTATATCTCAATGGAAGTGAGGCGCTATTCTCATTGGTCGCTGTGTGCTGCCGGCGACCAATCAGAATAGCGCCTCACTTTCAGCGGTAAATTTGAAACTCAAAGTCGTCCATTATATCTCTATGGGAAGTGAGGCGCTATTCTCATTGGTCGCTGTGTGCTGCCGGCGACCAATCAGAATACCGCCTCACTTTCAGCGGTAAATTTGAAACTCAAAGTCGTCCATTATATCTCTATGGGAAGTGAGGCACTATTCTGATTGGTCGCCGGCAGCACATAGCGCCTCACTTCCCATAGAGATACATAGCGGTGTTTCGAACAATGCATGGCCGGCCCCTTGGTTCGATTTTCGGCACGGCGCTCGGCTGTCGCCGGCCCAAGAAAATCGCAATGGACCTACGTGTCGGACTTACCGCGGCTGCAACGACTCACCTATCTATCTATCTATCTCTATCTCTCTATCTATATCTATCTATCTATCTCTATCACTCTATCTATATCTATCTATCTATATCTATATAGTCTAAAAGTTAGAAGCAGCGTGTAATGCTGGTATAGTACAGAGTGCAAAGCGTCCAGAGGCTCCTTCCAGCCTCAATTATACATACAGTTCAGAAAAGGGTCCACAGCACTTCTTTCCAAAGCAAGGGTTGTTTATTCCAGCTTAGGCAGACATGGCTCATGTCTGCCTAAGCTGGAATAAACAACCTTGCTTTGGAAAGAAGTGCTGTGGACCCTTTTCTGAACTGTATCTATATCTATATCTATCTATCTATATCTATCTATCTATCTCTATATCTATCTATCTCTATATCTATCTATCTATCTATATCTATCTATCTATCTATCTATCTATCTCTATATCTATCTATCTATCTATCTATATCTATCTATCTATCTATCTATATCTATCTATCTATCTATATCTAACTAGAAAAAAATTAGAAAAAAATACTCTGCAGCACTCGTTACTACCAATGATGTACATATGCTAATAAGCTATATATATGAGAAAAAAGTTAAAAACTTACGTTTTTTCAAAAAGCTCAAAATCTTATCTTTTTATTTCTGAAGTTCTTAGTACACACATTGGCCAATGTCTGTTTGCTCTTCGACTGCGACAAAGTGACTTCAGGTCCAACGAGTCCTACGCTGATATCCCTATCCTCCTTGTCCACCCCCCACCTCTCAGTGGGCAGACTCCATCTCAACCCTAGATCACCTGCAGTCAACAAGGGTGCAAATTGCAGCATGGAGCCAGCCACTCCATAAGATACAAAACAGAAAAAAAACTGCATAGCACTCACAGACTAATGTGAACCGGTGCCAGCAGGACTGCTGGATCAAATAACTAGAAAAAAATACTCTGCAGCACTCGGTTACTACCAATGATGTACATATGCTAATAAGCTATATATATATATATGATCTATCTATCTATCTATCTATCTATCTATCTATCTATCTATCTATCTACTAGAAAAAAGTACTCTGCAGCACACAGCTACTCCCAATGATGTACATGTGCTAACAAGCTATATATACCTGAGAAAAAAGTTTAAAAACGTACGTTTTTTCAAAAAACTCAAAAATCTTATCTTTTTATTTCTGAAGTTCTTGGTACACACATTGGCCAATGTCTGTTTGCTCACCGACTGCGACAAAGTGACTTCAGGTCCAATGAGTCCTACGCTGATATCCCTATCCTCCTTGTCCGCTCCCCCACTTCTCAGTGGGCAGACACCACCTCGACCCTAGATCACCTGTGGTCAATGAGGGTGCAAATTGCAGTAAGGAGCCAGCAACTCCATAAAATACAAAAGAGAAAAGCAGCGTCACTGCTGGCACCAGTTCACATTGTGTGAGTGTGCTGTGCAGTTTTTTTTCTCTTTTGTGTGAAGTCACTTTGTCGCAGTCGAAGAGCAAACAGACATTGGCCAATTTGTGTACCAAGAACTTCAGAAATCAAAAGATAAGATTTTGAGTTTTTTGAAAAAACGTAAGTTTTTAACTTTTTTCTCATATATATATAGCTTATTAGCATATGTACATCATTGGTAGTAGCTGAGTGCTGCAGAGTATTTTTTTCTAATTTTTTTCTAGTTAGATATAGATAGATAGATAGATAGATAGATAGATAGATATAGATAGACCCTGAAGTCACTTTGTCGCAGTTGATGAGCAAACAGACATTGGCCAATGTATGTACCAAGAACTTCAGAATTAAATAAAAAATTGGAGATTTTTGAGTTTTTTGAAAAAAACGTACGTTTTTAAACTTTTTTCTCAAATATATATAGCTAGTAGCTTATGTACATCATTGGTAGTAGCTGTGTGCTGCAAGGATCTTTTTCATATTATATAACCCTGCAGCTTTGCTAGCACCAGTTCACATTTGTCTTTGAGTGCTGTGCAGTTTTTTTTCTTGTTAGATAGATAGATATAGATATAGATACATAGATAGATAGATATAGATAGATAGACATAGATATAGATAGATAGATAGATAGATAGATATAGATAGATAGACATAGATATAGATAGATAGAGATAGATAGATAGATATAGATAGATAGATAGATAGATATATAGATAGATATAGATATAGATAGATATAGCTAGATAGATATAGATATAGATAGATATAGATAGATACCGTATATACTCGTGTATAAGCCGACCCGTGTATAAGCCGACCCCCCTACTTTTGCCCCAAAAATCTGGAAAAACCTATTGACTCGTGTATAAGCCGAGGGTGGACCCCAGCACAGTTATACAGCCCCCAGCAGTGTGGTATACAGGCCCCCCAGTGGTAGTATACAGCAGCCCCAGTGGTAGTATACAGATTCCCCAGCAGCCCCAGTGGTAGTATACAGATTCCCCAGCAGCCCCAGTGGTAGTATACAGGAGCCCCAGCAGCCCCAGTGGTAGTATACAGATTCCCCAGCAGCCCCAGTGGTAGTATACAGGAGCCCCAGCAGCCCCAGTGGTAGTATACAGCAGCCCCAGTGGTAGTATACAGGAGCCCCAGTGGTAGTATACAGGAGCCCCAGCAGCCCCAGTGGTAGTATACAGGAGCCCCAGCAGCCCCAGTGGTAGTATACAGGAGCCCCAGCAGCCCCAGTGGTAGTATACAGCAGCCCCAGTGGTAGTATACAGGAGCCCCAGCAGCCCCAGTGGTAGTATACAGGAGCCCCAGCAGCCCCAGTGGTAGTATACAGCAGCCCCAGTGGTATACAGCAGGCCCCCAGGGGTACATATAGCAGCCCCCAGGGGGTACCCAGCAGCCCCCTGGGGGTACCAACAGCCCCCAGGGGGGACCAACAGCCCCCAGGGGGTACCAACAGCCCCCAGGGGGTACCCAGCAGCCCCCTGGGGGTACCAACAGCCCCCTGGGGGTACCAACAGCCCCCAGGGGGGACCAACAGCCCCCAGGGGGTACCCAGCAGCCCCCTGGGGGTACCAGCAGCCCCTGGGGGTACCAACAGCCCCCTGGGGGTACCAACAGCCCCCTGGGGGGACCAACAGCCCCCAGGGGGTACCCAGCAGCCCCCAGGGGGTACCCAGCAGCCCCCTGGGGGTACCAACAGCCCCCAGGGGGTACCAACAGCCCCCAGGGGGGACCAACAGCCCCCAGGGGGTACCCAGCAGCCCCCTGGGGGTACCAGCAGCCCCCTGGGGGGACCAACAGCCCCCAGGGGGGACCAACAGCCCCCAGGGGGTACCCAACAGCCCCCAGGGGGTACCCAGCAGCCCCCTGGGGGTACCAACAGCCCCCTGGGGGTACCAACAGCCCCCTGGGGGTACCCAACAGCCCCCTGGGGGTACCCAGCAGCCCCCTGGGGGTACCAACAGCCCCCTGGGGGTACCAACAGCCCCCTGGGGGTACCAACAGCCCCCTGGGGGTACCAACAGCCCCCAGGGGGGACCAACAGCCCCCAGGGGGTACCCAGCAGCCCCCTGGGGGTACCAACAGCCCCCAGGGGGTACCAACAGCCCCCTGGGGGTACCCAGCAGCCCCCAGGGGGTACCCAGCAGCCCCCTGGGGGTACCAACAGCCCCCAAAAGCTGGCACTGTCCCCCCTTGTAAGGCCTCCCCCCCGCTACTTATACATTACCCTCCCGGTGTTCTGATCGGCGCCGCTCCTCGGTGCTGCGTCGCCGTCTTCATCCTCCCGCGCTGGCTGCATCCAGGATCTCCGGCGGTCGCGCGATGACGTCATATCGCTGCGACCGCCGGAGAACCCGGATGGATGCAGCGAGCGCGGACGGGAGGATGAAGACGGCGACGCAGAACCGAGGAGCGGCGCCGATCAGAACACCGGGAGGGTAATGTATAAGCAGCGGGGGGGGGGGCCTTACAAGGGGGGACAGTGCCAGCTTTTGGGGGGGGCCATATGCACTGCTTCCCCCTGCGCTGATTGACAGGGGAAAGCAGTGCATATATAATGAGCGGCCCCACGTGACGGGGCCGCTCATACAGCAGCCCCCCCCCGCCTCCTCCAGCCTCCACAGCCCCCACCACACAGCCCCCACCACACGGGTCTACCGTATAGACCCGTGTATAAGCCGAGGGGGGGACTTTTCAGCCCAAATTTTGGGCTGAAAAACTCGGCTTATACACGAGTATATACGGTAGATAGATAGATAGATAGATAGATAGATAGATAGATAGATACAAAAGAGAAAAAAAACTGCACAGCACACTCACACAATGTGAACTGGTGCCAGCAGTGACACTGCTTTTCTCTTTTGTATTTTATGGAGTTGCTGGCTCCTTACTGCAATCTGCACCCTCATTGACCACAGGTGATCTAGGGTCGAGGTGGTGTCTGCCCACTGAGAAGTGGGGGAGCGGACAAGGAGGATAGGGATATCAGCGTAGGACTCATTGGACCTGAAGTCACTTTGTCGCAGTTGATGAGCAAACAGACATTGGCCAATGTATGTACCAAGAACTTCAGAATTAAATAAAAAATTGGAGATTTTTGAGTTTTTTGAAAAAAACGTACGTTTTTAAACTTTTTCCTCAATTATATATAGCTAGTAGCTTATGTACATCATTGGTAGTAGCTGTGTGCTGCAAGGATCTTTTTCATATTATATAACCCTGCAGCTTTGCTAGCACCAGTTCACATTTGTCTTTGAGTGCTGTGCAGTTTTTTTTTCTTGTTAGATAGATAGATATAGATATAGATACATAGATAGATAGATATAGATAGATAGACATAGATATAGATAGATAGAGATAGATAGATAGATAGATAGATAGATATAGATAGATAGACATAGATATAGATAGATAGAGATAGATAGATAGATATAGATAGATAGATAGATAGATAGATAGATAGATAGATAGATAGATAGATAGATATAGATAGATATAGATATAGATAGATATAGCTAGATAGATATAGAGATAGATAGATAGATAGATAGCTACAAAAGAGAAAAAAAACTGCACAGCACACTCACACAATGTGAACTGGTGCCAGCAGTGACACTGCTTTTCTCTTTTGTATTTTATGGAGTTGCTGGCTCCTTACTGCAATCTGCACCCTCATTGACCACAGGTGATCTAGGATCGAGGTGGTGTCTGCCCACTGAGAAGTGGGGGAGCGGACAAGGAGGATAGGGATATCAGCGTAGGACTCATTGGACCTGAAGTCACTTTGTCGCAGTCTGTGAGCAAACAGACATTGGCCAATGTGTGTACCAAGAATTTCAGAAATAAAAAGATAAGATTTTTGAGTTTTTTGAAAAAACGTACGTTTTTAAACTTTTTTCTCAGGTATATATAGCTTGTTAGCACATGTACATCATTAGGAGTAGCTGTGTGCTGCAGAGTACTTTTTTCTAGTTTATATCCAGCGTCACTGCTGGCACCAGTTCACATTGTCTGAGTGTGCTGTGCAGTTTTTTTTCTCTTTTTTTTCTCTTTTGTATTTTATGGAGTTGCTGACTCCTTACTGCAATCTGCACCCTCATTGACCACAGGTGATCTAGGGTCGAGGTGGTGTCTGCCCACTGAGAAGTGGAGGAGCGGACAAGGAGGATAGGGATATCAGCGTAGGACTCATCGGACCTGAAGTCACTTTGTCGCAGTCGGTGAGCAAACAGACATTGGCCAATGTGTGTACCAAGAACTTCAGAAATAAAAAGATAAGATTTTTGAGTTTTTTGAAAAAACTTAAGTTTTTAAACTTTTTTCTCAGGTATATATAGCTTGTTAGCACATGTACATCATTGGGAGTAGCTGTGTGCTGCAGAGTACTTTTTTCTAGTTTATATCCAGTGTCACTGCTGGCACCAGTTCACATTGTCTGAGTGTGCTGTGCAGTTTTTTTTCTCTTTTGTATCTATCTATCTATCTATCTATCTATCTATCTATCTATCTATCTATCTATATCTATATCTATATCTATCTAGCTATATCTATCTATATCTATCTATCTATCTATCTATCTATCTATGGCGGCCGTCACACGGAACGATTTCTTGCCCGATATCGTTTAAGCGATCTCCTTTTTGATCGCTTAAGCGATATCGGGCAAGAAATCGTTGCATGTAATCAAGCGATTTACGATGTGAAATCGCTTGATCGTGACATCGCTGATCTGAGCTCCGGAGCTCAGATCTAGCGATGAACGATGCCATAATCTGCTTCATCGTGGTGTATAACACCACGATGAACGATCTCCCAGCGCAGAGCCTATGCTGGGAGATGGTAACTATGGTACACGTCGGGTAACTAAGCGTCGCGCGGCGCCTAGTTACCCGATGTGTACCATAGTTACCAGCGAGATCGCGGCTCCACATCGCTGGTGAGTCTGTCTGTGTGACATCTCACCAGCGATGTGAGCGATATTGTAAGCGATTGCGCGTGCACGTGATCGCTTACAATATCGCTAGAGATATCTCAGCGTGTGACGGCCGCCTATCTCTATCTATCTATATCTATGTCTATCTATCTATATCTATCTATCTATCTATCTATATCTATGTCTATCTATCTATATCTATCTATCTATGTATCTATATCTATATCTATCTATCTAACAAGAAAAAAAACTGTACAGCACTCAAAGACAAATGTGAACTGGTGCTAGCAAAGCTGCAGGGTTATATAATATGAAAAAGATTCTTGCAGCACACAGCTACTACCAATGATGTACATAAGCTACTAGCTATATATATTTGAGGAAAAAGTTTAAAAACTTACGTTTTTTTCAAAAAACTCAAAAATCTCCAATTTTTTATTTAATTCTGAAGTTCTTGGTACATACATTGGCCAATGTCTGTTTGCTCATCAACTGCGACAAAGTGACTTCAGGGTCTGATGAGTCCTACTCTGATATCCCTATCCTCCTTGTCCACCCCCCACTTTTCAGTGGGCAGACACCATCTAGTCCCTCCATCACCTGTAGGTAATGAGGGTGCATATTGCAGCATGGAACAGCTTTGCTAGCACCAGTTCACATTTGTCTTTGAGTGCTGTGCAGTTTTTTTTTTTTCTTGTTATTTATCATATGGAGTTGCAGGATCCATGCTGCAATGTGCACCCTCATTACCTACAGGTGATGGGGGGTCTAGATGGTGTCTGCCCACTGAAAAGTGGGGGGTGGACAAGGAGGATAGGGATATCAGAGTAGGACTCATCAGACCTTGAAGTCACTTTGTCGCAGTTGATGAGCAAACAGACATTGGCCAATGTATGTACCAAGAACTTCAGAATTAAATAAAAAATTGGAAATTTTTGAGTTTTTTGAAAAAAACGTAAGTTTTTAAACTTTTTCCTCAAATATATATAGCTAGTAGCTTATGTACATCATTGGTAGTAGCTGTGTGCTGCAAGGATCTTTTTCATATTATCTATCTATCTATCTATCTATCTTGCAGGGGCGAGTCTCCCGCCCCGGCGACGACCGACAAGCGCCGAGCGCCATGGCCGAAAATAGAACCAAGGGCCCGGCCATAAATTTCTCTAAACACCGCTATGTATCTCTATGGGAAGTGAGGCACTATGCTGATTGGTCGGCGCAGCACACAGCGACCAATCAGCATAGCGCCTCACTTTCAGCGGTAAATTTGAAACTCAAAGTTCTCCATTATATCTCTATGGAAAGTGAGGCGCTATTCTCATTGGTCGCTGTGTGCTGGCGCCGACCAATGAGAATAG